>CAKOGC010000003.1:0-265000 GCA_933228815.1 Machimus atricapillus
AATCCCACCCTGGACTCTCTACGAGAACGTTTTCATACAAAATTTTACGAAAACATATTTGCACAAAAATAATTCAAGCCCATTGCAAGGCAACTCTTCTTGCCGCACAAATCGAGCACCACCCTCGACGCCGCGCAGCCCCGCGCCGACAAGTCGCTCGCTGGATTCCTTTGATCAGCTGATCAATATCTCTGACCTATTTAATAAAATTGGTTTTATGGTTTTTTTTTTTTTTAGGGGGGGGGGATCTCTAAGGAGAGTTTTTTAATAGACATTTTTTTATTTTTTATTTTTAACACACTTTTATTAGCTTCACCTGTAAAAAATATATTTCGCTTCATCCGCCACCCACCCACCCACAGTGGGTAAAAATGATCAATTTTCGTCATGTCATAGATTTTAAAAATTTTAATGCCATTCCATAGTAAACAAAATGTACTACCTTCTGGCAATAATATTTTTTTTTACCCCCCCCCCCCCCCCCCCCCCCCCCCTCTCTGTGTTTCGAATAGCTAAAGTCAGAGAAAAATTTGAAGGGCTCATTTTTTAAAAAAATTTCAAATTTTCTATGATTTCAAAGTTATATTCTGAAAATATTTGTATGGGGAGGGTAAATTGTTATTAATGAAATCACTTACTAAATATGAGAAGCTATTATTAGACCATAAACTTATGATAAAAGTGAAATAGTTTTTTAATAATAGCATTTTAATTAAAATGGGGATTTTTCCCCAAAATTTGTATTTCTTTTTAACTTTTAAAAAACTTTCCGCATTTGCCCGCGCTCTCACTGGTATCAAATTAAAGTAGAGATCCTTATGCATCGTTGAAAACAAAATTTGCTGGGGCAACCTGCGGCCTTCGGAGAAAATTGCATTTGAAGTAAAGTCTACTTTCTTGATTCTGCGTATTTTCATACAAATTTTCCACTTATGCAGGAATTTTATGAATTTTAAGGCTGCATAATGGTTGTTCTGCAAATAAATTACAGTTCTCCTATTAAGCCTTTAGGATTAATGACATCATTAATAATTAAAGAAGTTATATTATTATGTTTTATGACATTTTTAACTGACTTTGGATTACTCTGTATATGTGTCACGCTAATTGCTCAGCCAACTCTTCACCGATTTGCATTCTATAACTTTTACAGGATAGCCTATCATGTTCTCAACTTTTAGATCTTTAGCCCATATTTTTTCGTGACCCCGTTACCCCGCAAAGCAAAACCAAAGCCAACCCTTCCACTAAATTAATTCTTAAAATGCCTCACACGACCTTTTCGGGTGATTTTGTGCTTAGCGCGATCAGGGAATACTCATTTTCAAACTTCTCATGCTAATTGCTCAGCCGTCTCATCTCCGATTTCGATTATGTAACTTTTACAGGGTAGCTCATCATGTTCTCAACCTTTGGATCTTTAGCAGACATTTTTTCGTCACTCCTTTAACCCCGCTAATCAAATCCAAAGAAAGCAAACACTACCTCTGAAAAATTCTGAAAAATTCTTTCCCTCAGAAAGACTAAAATACAAAACGCATCTTCTTAAACTTTCTTTTATTGCAAAGATAATCTAGAGACCTTCACTTTAATCCCACCCTGGACTCTCTACGAGAACGTTTTCATACAAAATTTTACGAAAACATATTTGCACAAAAATAATTCAAGCCCATTGCAAGGCAACTTTTCTTGCCGCACAAATCGAGCACCACCCTCGACGCCGCGCAGCCCCGCGCAAACAAGTCGCTCGCTGGATTCCTTTGATCAGCTGATCAATATCTCTGACCTATTTAATAAAATTGGTTTTATGGTTTTTTTTTTTTTTTAGGGGGGGGGGGAATCTCTAAGGAGAGTTTTTTAATAGACATTTTTTTATTTTTTATTTTTAACACACTTTTATTAGCTTCACCTGTAAAAAATATATTTCGCTTCATCCGCCCACCCACAGTGGGTAAAAATGATCAATTTTCGTCATGTCATAGATTTTAAAAATTTTAATGCCATTCCATAGTAAACAAAATGTACTACCTTCTGGCAATAATTTTTTTTTTTTACCCCCCCCCTCTCTGTGTTTCGAATAGCTAAAGTCAGAGAAAAATTTGAAGGGCTCATTTTTTAAAAAAAATTTCAAATTTTCTATGATTTCAAAGTTATATTCTGAAAATATTTGTATGGGGAGGGTAAATTGTTATTAATGAAATCACTTACTAAATATGAGAAGCTATTATTAGACCATAAACTTATGATAAAAGTGAAATAGTTTTTTAATAATAGCATTTTAATTAAAAATGGGGATTTTTCCCCAAAATTTGTATTTCTTTTTAACTTTTAAAAAACTTTCCGCATTTGCCCGCGCTCTCACTGGTATCAAATTAAAGTAGAGATCCTTATGCATCGTTGAAAACAAAAATTTGCTGGGGCAACCTGCGGCCTTCGGAGAAAATTGCATTTGAAGTAAAGTCTACTTTCTTGATTTCTGCGTATTTTCATACAAATTTTCCACTTATGCAGGAATTTTATGAATTTTAAGGCTGCATAATGGTTGTTCTGCAAATAAATTACAGTTCTCCTATTAAGCCTTTAGGATTAATGACATCATTAATAATTAAAGAAGTTATATTATTACGTTTTATGACATTTTTAACTGACTTTGGATTACTCTGTATATGTGTCACGCTAATTGCTCAGCCAACTCTTCACCGATTTGCATTCTATAACTTTTACAGGATAGCCTATCATGTTCTCAACTTTTAGATCTTTAGCCCATATTTTTTCGTGACCCCGTTACCCCGCAAAGCAAAACCAAAGCCAACCCTTCCACTAAATTAATTCTTAAAATGCCTCACACGACCTTTTCGGGTGATTTTGTGCTTAGCGCGATCAGGGAATACTCATTTCCAAACTTCTCATGCTAATTGCTCAGCCGTCTCATCTCCGATTTCGATTATGTAACTTTTACAGGGTAGCTCATCATGTTCTCAACCTTTGGATCTTTAGCAGACATTTTTTCGTCACTCCTTTAACCCCGCTAATCAAATCCAAAGCAAACACTAACCTCTGAAAAATTCTGAAAAATTCTTTCCCTCAGAAAGACTAAAATACAAAACGCATCTTCTTAAACTTTCTTTTATTGCAAAGATAATCTAGAGACCTTCACTTTAATCCCACCCTGGACTCTCTACGAGAACGTTTTCATACAAAATTTTACGAAAACATATTTGCACAAAAATAATTCAAGCCCATTGCAAGGCAACTTTTCTTGCCGCACAAATCGAGCACCACCCTCGACGCCGCGCAGCCCCGCGCCAACAAGTCGCTCGCTGGATTCCTTTGATCAGCTGATCAATATCTCTGACCTATTTAATAAAATTGGTTTTATGGTTTTTTTTTTTTTTTTAGGGGGGGGGGATCTCTAAGGAGAGTTTTTTAATAGACATTTTTTTATTTTTTATTTTTAACACACTTTTATTAGCTTCACCTGTAAAAAATATATTTCGCTTCATCCGCCCACCCACCCACCCACAGTGGGTAAAAATGATCAATTTTCGTCATGTCATAGATTTTAAAAATTTTAATGCCATTCGATAGTAAACAAAATGTACTGTCTGGCAATAATTTTTTTTTTTTTTACCCCCCCCTCTCTGTGTTTCGAATAACTAAAGTCAGAGAAAAATTTGAAGGGCTCATTTTTTAAAAAAATTTTCAAATTTTCTATGATTTCAAAGTTATATTCTGAAAATATTTGTATGGGGAGGGTAAATTGTTATTAATGAAATCACTTACTAAATATGAGAAGCTATTATTAGACCATAAACTTATGATAAAAGTGAAATAATTTTTTAATAATAGCATTTTAATTAAAAATGGGGATTTTTCCCCAAAATTTGTATTTCTTTTTAACTTTTAAAAAACTTTCCGCATTTGCCCGCGCTCTCACTGGTATCAAATTAAAGTAGAGATCCTTATGCATCGTTGAAAACAAAAATTTGCTGGGGCAACCTGCGGCCTTCGGAGAAAATTGCATTTGAAGTAAAGTCTACTTTCTTGATTTCTGCGTATTTTCATACAAATTTTCCACTTATGCAGGAATTTTATGAATTTTAAGGCTGCATAATGGTTGTTCTGCAAATAAATTACAGTTCTCCTATTAAGCCTTTAGGATTAATGACATCATTAATAATTAAAGAAGTTATATTATTACGTTTTATGACATTTTTAACTGACTTTGGATTACTCTGTATATGTGTCACGCTAATTGCTCAGCCAACTCTTCACCGATTTGCATTCTATAACTTTTACAGGATAGCCTATCATGTTCTCAACTTTTAGATCTTTAGCCCATATTTTTTCGTGACCCCGTTACCCCGCAAAGCAAAACCAAAGCCAACCCTTCCACTAAATTAATTCTTAAAATGCCTCACACGACCTTTTCGGGTGATTTTGTGCTTAGCGCGATCAGGGAATACTCATTTTCAAACTTCTCATGCTAATTGCTCAGCCGTCTCATCTCCGATTTCGATTATGTAACTTTTACAGGGTAGCTCATCATGTTCTCAACCTTTGGATCTTTAGCAGACATTTTTTCGTCACTCCTTTAACCCCGCTAATCAAATCCAAAGCAAACACTACCTCTGAAAAATTCTGAAAAATTCTTTCCCTCAGAAAGACTAAAATACAAAACGCATCTTCTTAAACTTTCTTTTATTGCAAAGATAATCTAGAGACCTTCACTTTAATCCCACCCTGGACTCTCTACGAGAACGTTTTCATACAAAATTTTACGGAAACATATTTGCACAAAAATAATTCAAGCCCATTGCAAGGCAACTTTTCTTGCCGCACAAATCGAGCACCACCCTCGACGCCGCGCAGCCCCGCGCCAACAAGTCGCTCGCTGGATTCCTTTGATCAGCTGATCAATATCTCTGACCTATTTAATAAAATTGGTTTTATGGTTTTTTTTTTTTTTTTAGGGGGGGGGGAATCTCTAAGGAGAGTTTTTTAATAGACATTTTTTTATTTTTTATTTTTAACACACTTTTATTAGCTTCACCTGTAAAAAATATATTTCGCTTCATCCGCCCACCCACAGTGGGTAAAAATGATCAATTTTCGTCATGTCATAGATTTTAAAAATTTTAATGCCATTCCATAGTAAACAAAATGTACTACCTTCTGGCAATAATTTTTTTTTTTTACCCCCCCCTCTCTGTGTTTCGAATAGCTAAAGTCAGAGAAAAATTTGAAGGGCTCATTTTTTAAAAAAAATTTCAAATTTTCTATGATTTCAAAGTTATATTCTGAAAATATTTGTATGGGGAGGGTAAATTGTTATTAATAGCTGTGTTTTTTTCACATTTGTTCCGGTTCTAGGTCTAACAGTAAGTTTTGCATTGAATTGAAATTTTAAAGACTGTCACGTATATAAAGATTTTAAAATTTGCGAAAGCGCATCAAATTAGCCATGATATTTACGCATACAACCTTCAAACCCTTAACCAGATAAATTTTTGGGTTCCTATTTGACGTAAAATGGGTATAAAATCCAGGCAACTTGATTTTATTTTTGCCAAGCCAAAATTTTTTGATATGTATAACTACTCATCAATTTCAATTCAATGCAAAACTTACTGTTAGACCTAGAACCGGAACAAATGTGAAAAAAACACAGCTAATGAAATCACTTACTAAATATGAGAAGCTATTATTAGACCATAAACTTATGATAAAAGTGAAATAGTTTTTTAATAATAGCATTTTAATTAAAAATGGGGATTTTTCCCCAAAATTTGTATTTCTTTTTAACTTTTAAAAAACTTTCCGCATTTGCCCGCGCTCTCACTGGTATCAAATTAAAGTAGAGATCCTTATGCATCGTTGAAAACAAAAATTTGCTGGGGCAACCTGCGGCCTTCGGAGAAAATTGCATTTGAAGTAAAGTCTACTTTCTTGATTTCTGCGTATTTTCATACAAATTTTCCACTTATGCAGGAATTTTATGAATTTTAAGGCTGCATAATGGTTGTTCTGCAAATAAATTACAGTTCTCCTATTAAGCCTTTAGGATTAATGACATCATTAATAATTAAAGAAGTTATATTATTATGTTTTATGACATTTTTAACTGACTTTGGATTACTCTGTATATGTGTCACGCTAATTGCTCAGCCAACTCTTCACCGATTTGCATTCTATAACTTTTACAGGATAGCCTATCATGTTCTCAACTTTTAGATCTTTAGCCCATATTTTTTCGTGACCCCGTTACCCCGCAAAGCAAAACCAAAGCCAACCCTTCCACTAAATTAATTCTTAAAATGCCTCACACGACCTTTTCGGGTGATTTTGTGCTTAGCGCGATCAGGGAATACTCATTTTCAAACTTCTCATGCTAATTGCTCAGCCGTCTCATCTCCGATTTCGATTATGTAACTTTTACAGGGTAGCTCATCATGTTCTCAACCTTTGGATCTTTAGCAGACATTTTTTCGTCACTCCTTTAACCCCGCTAATCAAATCCAAAGAAAGCAAACACTACCTCTGAAAAATTCTGAAAAATTCTTTCCCTCAGAAAGACTAAAATACAAAACGCATCTTCTTAAACTTTCTTTTATTGCAAAGATAATCTAGAGACCTTCACTTTAATCCCACCCTGGACTCTCTACGAGAACGTTTTCATACAAAATTTTACGAAAACATATTTGCACAAAAATAATTCAAGCCCATTGCAAGGCAACTTTTCTTGCCGCACAAATCGAGCACCACCCTCGACGCCGCGCAGCCCCGCGCCCACAAGTCGCTCGCTGGATTCCTTTGATCAGCTGATCAATATCTCTGACCTATTTAATAAAATTGGTTTTATGGTTTTTTTTTTTTTTTTAGGGGGGGGGAATCTCTAAGGAGAGTTTTTTAAGAGACATTTTTTTATTTTTTATTTTTAACACACTTTTATTAGCTTCACCTGTAAAAAATATATTTCGCTTCATCCGCCCACCCACAGTGGGTAAAAATGATCAATTTTCGTCATGTCATAGATTTTAAAAATTTTAATGCCATTCCATAGTAAACAAAATGTACTACCTTCTGGCAATAATTTTTTTTTTTTTACCCCCCCCTCTCTGTGTTTCGAATAGCTAAAGTCAGAGAAAAATTTGAAGGGCTCATTTTTTAAAAAAAATTTCAAATTTTCTATGATTTCAAAGTTATATTCTGAAAATATTTGTATGGGGAGGGTAAATTGTTATTAATGAAATCACTTACTAAATATGAGAAGCTATTATTAGACCATAAACTTATGATAAAAGTGAAATAGTTTTTTAATAATAGCATTTTAATTAAAAATGGGGATTTTTCCCCAAAATTTGTATTTCTTTTTAACTTTTAAAAAACTTTCCGCATTTGCCCGCGCTCTCACTGGTATCAAATTAAAGTAGAGATCCTTATGCATCGTTGAAAACAAAAATTTGCTGGGGCAACCTGCGGCCTTCGGAGAAAATTGCATTTGAAGTAAAGTCTACTTTCTTGATTTCTGCGTATTTTCATACAAATTTTCCACTTATGCAGGAATTTTATGAATTTTAAGGCTGCATAATGGTTGTTCTGCAAATAAATTACAGTTCTCCTATTAAGCCTTTAGGATTAATGACATCATTAATAATTAAAGAAGTTATATTATTACGTTTTATGACATTTTTAACTGACTTTGGATTACTCTGTATATGTGTCACGCTAATTGCTCAGCCAACTCTTCACCGATTTGCATTCTATAACTTTTACAGGATAGCCTATCATGTTCTCAACTTTTAGATCTTTAGCCCATATTTTTTCGTGACCCCGTTACCCCGCAAAGCAAAACCAAAGCCAACCCTTCCACTAAATTAATTCTTAAAATGCCTCACACGACCTTTTCGGGTGATTTTGTGCTTAGCGCGATCAGGGAATACTCATTTTCAAACTTCTCATGCTAATTGCTCAGCCGTCTCATCTCCGATTTCGATTATGTAACTTTTACAGGGTAGCTCATCATGTTCTCAACCTTTGGATCTTTAGCAGACATTTTTTCGTCACTCCTTTAACCCCGCTAATCAAATCCAAAGCAAACACTACCTCTGAAAAATTCTGAAAAATTCTTTCCCTCAGAAAGACTAAAATACAAAACGCATCTTCTTAAACTTTCTTTTATTGCAAAGATAATCTAGAGACCTTCACTTTAATCCCACCCTGGACTCTCTACGAGAACGTTTTCATACAAAATTTTACGAAAACATATTTGCACAAAAATAATTCAAGCCCATTGCAAGGCAACTTTTCTTGCCGCACAAATCGAGCACCACCCTCGACGACGCGCAGCCCCGCGCCAACAAGTCGCTCGCTGGATTCCTTTGATCAGCTGATCAATATCTCTGACCTATTTAATAAAATTGGTTTTATGGTTTTTTTTTTTTTTAGGGGGGGGGGGGATCTCTAAGGAGAGTTTTTTAATAGACATTTTTTTATTTTTTATTTTTAACACACTTTTATTAGCTTCACCTGTAAAAAATATATTTCGCTTCATCCGCCCACCCACCCACCCACAGTGGGTAAAAATGATCAATTTTCGTCATGTCATAGATTTTAAAAATTTTAATGCCATTCGATAGTAAACAAAATGTACTACCTTCTGGCAATAATTTTTTTTTTTTACCCCCCCCTCTCTGTGTTTCGAATAACTAAAGTCAGAGAAAAATTTGAAGGGCTCATTTTTTAAAAAAATTTTCAAATTTTCTATGATTTCAAAGTTATATTCTGAAAATATTTGTATGGGGAGGGTAAATTGTTATTAATGAAATCACTTACTAAATATGAGAAGCTATTATTAGACCATAAACTTATGATAAAAGTGAAATAATTTTTTAATAATAGCATTTTAATTAAAAATGGGGATTTTTCCCCAAAATTTGTATTTCTTTTTAACTTTTAAAAAACTTTCCGCATTTGCCCGCGCTCTCACTGGTATCAAATTAAAGTAGAGATCCTTATGCATCGTTGAAAACAAAAATTTGCTGGGGCAACCTGCGGCCTTCGGAGAAAATTGCATTTGAAGTAAAGTCTACTTTCTTGATTTCTGCGTATTTTCATACAAATTTTCCACTTATGCAGGAATTTTATGAATTTTAAGGCTGCATAATGGTTGTTCTGCAAATAAATTACAGTTCTCCTATTAAGCCTTTAGGATTAATGACATCATTAATAATTAAAGAAGTTATATTATTACGTTTTATGACATTTTTAACTGACTTTGGATTACTCTGTATATGTGTCACGCTAATTGCTCAGCCAACTCTTCACCGATTTGCATTCTATAACTTTTACAGGATAGCCTATCATGTTCTCAACTTTTAGATCTTTAGCCCATATTTTTTCGTGACCCCGTTACCCCGCAAAGCAAAACCAAAGCCAACCCTTCCACTAAATTAATTCTTAAAATGCCTCACACGACCTTTTCGGGTGATTTTGTGCTTAGCGCGATCAGGGAATACTCATTTTCAAACTTCTCATGCTAATTGCTCAGCCGTCTCATCTCCGATTTCGATTATGTAACTTTTACAGGGTAGCTCATCATGTTCTCAACCTTTGGATCTTTAGCAGACATTTTTTCGTCACTCCTTTAACCCCGCTAATCAAATCCAAAGCAAACACTACCTCTGAAAAATTCTGAAAAATTCTTTCCCTCAGAAAGACTAAAATACAAAACGCATCTTCTTAAACTTTCTTTTATTGCAAAGATAATCTAGAGACCTTCACTTTAATCCCACCCTGGACTCTCTACGAGAACGTTTTCATACAAAATTTTACGAAAACATATTTGCACAAAAATAATTCAAGCCCATTGCAAGGCAACTTTTCTTGCCGCACAAATCGAGCACCACCCTCGACGCCGCGCAGCCCCGCGCCAACAAGTCGCTCGCTGGATTCCTTTGATCAGCTGATCAATATCTCTGACCTATTTAATAAAATTGGTTTTTTGGGTTTTTTTTTTTTTAGGGGGGGGGGATCTCTAAGGAGAGTTTTTTAATAGACATTTTTTTATTTTTTATTTTTAACACACTTTTATTAGCTTCACCTGTAAAAAATATATTTCGCTTCATCCGCCCACCCACCCACCCACAGTGGGTAAAAATGATCAATTTTCGTCATGTCATAGATTTTAAAAATTTTAATGCCATTCCATAGTAAACAAAATGTACTACCTTCTGGCAATAATTTTTTTTTTTTTTACCCCCCCCCCCTCTCTGTGTTTCGAATAGCTAAAGTCAGAGAAAAATTTGAAGGGCTCATTTTTTAAAAAAATTTCAAATTTTCTATGATTTCAAAGTTATATTCTGAAAATATTTGTATGGGGAGGGTAAATTGTTATTAATGAAATCACTTACTAAATATGAGAAGCTATTATTAGACCATAAACTTATGATAAAAGTGAAATAGTTTTTTAATAATAGCATTTTAATTAAAAATGGGGATTTTTCCCCAAAATTTGTATTTCTTTTTAACTTTTAAAAAACTTTCCGCATTTGCCCGCGCTCTCACTGGTATCAAATTAAAGTAGAGATCCTTATGCATCGTTGAAAGCAAAAATTTGCTGGGGCAACCTGCGGCCTTCGGAGAAAATTGCATTTGAAGTAAAGTCTACTTTCTTGATTTCTGCGTATTTTCATACAAATTTTCCACTTATGCAGGAATTTTATGAATTTTAAGGCTGCATAATGGTTGTTCTGCAAATAAATTACAGTTCTCCTATTAAGCCTTTAGGATTAATGACATCATTAATAATTAAAGAAGTTATATTATTACGTTTTATGACATTTTTAACTGACTTTGGATTACTCTGTATATGTGTCACGCTAATTGCTCAGCCAACTCTTCACCGATTTGCATTCTATAACTTTTACAGGATAGCCTATCATGTTCTCAACTTTTAGATCTTTAGCCCATATTTTTTCGTGACCCTGTTACCCCGCAAAGCAAAACCAAAGCCAACCCTTCCACTAAATTAATTCTTAAAATGCCTCACACGACCTTTTCGGGTGATTTTGTGCTTAGCGCGATCAGGGAATACTCATTTTCAAACTTCTCATGCTAATTGCTCAGCCGTCTCATCTCCGATTTCGATTATGTAACCTTTACAGGGTAGCTCATCATGTTCTCAACCTTTGGATCTTTAGCAGACATTTTTTCGTCACTCCTTTAACCCCGCTAATCAAATCCAAAGCAAACACTACCTCTGAAAAATTCTGAAAAATTCTTTCCCTCAGAAAGACTAAAATACAAAACGCATCTTCTTAAACTTTCTTTTATTGCAAAGATAATCTAGAGACCTTCACTTTAATCCCACCCTGGACTCTCTACGAGCACGTTTTCATACAAAATTTTACGAAAACATATTTGCACAAAAATAATTCAAGCCCATTGCAAGGCAACTTTTCTTGCCGCACAAATCGAGCACCACCCTCGACGCCGCGCAGCCCCGCGCCAACAAGTCGCTCGCTGGATTCCTTTGATCAGCTGATCAATATCTCTGACCTATTTAAAAAAATTGGTTTTATGGTTTTTTTTTTTTTTTAGGGGGGGGGGATCTCTAAGGAGAGTTTTTTAATAGACATTTTTTTATTTTTTATTTTTAACACACTTTTATTAGCTTCACCTGTAAAAAATATATTTCGCTTCATCCGCCCACCCACCCACCCACAGTGGGTAAAAATGATCAATTTTCGTCATGTCATAGATTTTAAAAATTTTAATGCCATTCCATAGTAAACAAAATGTACTACCTTCTGGCAATAATTTTTTTTTTTTTACCCCCCCCTCTCTGTGTTTCGAATAGCTAAAGTCAGAGAAAAATTTGAAGGGCTCATTTTTTAAAAAAAAATTCAAATTTTCTATGATTTCAAAGTTATATTCTGAAAATATTTGTATGGGGAGGGTAAATTGTTATTAATGAAATCACTTACTAAATATGAGAAGCTATTATTAGACCATAAACTTATGATAAAAGTGAAATAGTTTTTTAATAATAGAATTTTAATTAAAAATGGGGATTTTTCCCCAAAATTTGTATTTCTTTTTAACTTTTAAAAAACTTTCCGCATTTGCCCGCGCTCTCACTGGTATCAAATTAAAGTAGAGATCCTTATGCATCGTTGAAAGCAAAAATTTGCGGGGGCAACCTGCGGCCTTCGGAGAAAATTGCATTCGAAGTAAAGTCTACTTTCTTGATTTCTGCGTATTTTCATACAAATTTTCCACTTATGCAGGAATTTTATGAATTTTAAGGCTGCATAATGGTTGTTCTGCAAATAAATTACAGTTCTCCTATTAAGCCTTTAGGATTAATGACATCATTAATAATTAAAGAAGTTATATTATTACGTTTTATGACATTTTTAACTGACTTTGGATTACTCTGTATATGTGTCACGCTAATTGCTCAGCCAACTCTTAACCGATTTGCATTCTATAACTTTTACAGGATAGCCTATCATGTTCTCAACTTTTAGATCTTTAGCCCATATTTTTTCGTGACCCCGTTACCCCGCAAAGCAAAACCAAAGCCAACCCTTCCACTAAATTAATTCTTAAAATGCCTCACACGACCTTTTCGGGTGATTTTGTGCTTAGCGCGATCAGGGAATACTCATTTTCAAACTTCTCATGCTAATTGCTCAGCCGTCTCATCTCCGATTTCGATTATGTAACTTTTACAGGGTAGCTCATCATGTTCTCAACCTTTGGATCTTTAGCAGACATTTTTTCGTCACTCCTTTAACCCCGCTAATCAAATCCAAAGCAAACACTACCTCTGAAAAATTCTGAAAAATTCTTTCCCTCAGAAAGACTAAAATACAAAACGCATCTTCTTAAACTTTCTTTTATTGCAAAGATAATCTAGAGACCTTCACTTTAATCCCACCCTGGACTCTCTACGAGAACGTTTTCATACAAAATTTTACGAAAACATATTTGCACAAAAATAATTCAAGCCCATTGCAAGCCAACTTTTCTTGCCGCACAAATCGAGCACCACCCTCGACGCCGCGCAGCCCCGCGCCAACAAGTCGCTCGCTGGATTCCTTTGATCAGCTGATCAATATCTCTGACCTATTTAATAAAATTGGTTTTATGGTTTTTTTTTTTTGAAGTGAAAACTTCTTTAGCGGCGTTGAGCACTTTTTTGGGATGGGTAAAAAATGTAAATTTCGCGTCAGGACACGTGACCCTGATCGAAAAACCGTAAGACGGACAGGGCGCTTGCGCGAGTGTGCGTGTGTGTTTGTACACAGCCTGCTACGCGCGCAACGAAATACAAAACTACTATTGATGCGGTCTTTTATTAGACATTTAAATAGATTCGAATCAAAATTGTTCGTTTCTTACTTCAGCTACCATAAACCTATTGTATCAGTTTTTAGAGATTGGCGATGATGATGCTGGTAATGATGATGGTGAAAGAGTCGTTGAAATTATGGATGAAAGTTGATTTTTCTGAGAGATAAACTTTTTAATGTAAAATAATTGTAATAGTTCTGAAGTGTTAAATTTTTTATGTAATATAAATTGTCATGTTTGTGTACGATAGCGCAATAAATGAATATTGTATTTTACCACATAAATGATAGTACTTTTATACTGATAAATAAAGCAATTCGTGCGAAATTATTCCCTAACCATTCCAAAATATTCAAAAATTCACAACGTTAATGTTCAAGTTTTCACTTCGGCCGGCACTCCCGGAGTACCACCCGTTGTTTTTTTTTAGGGGGGGGGGGGATCTCTAAGGAGAGTTTTTTAATAGACATTTTTTTATTTTTTATTTTTAACACACTTTTATTAGCTTCACCTGTAAAAAATATATTTCGCTTCATCCGCCCACCCACCCACCCACAGTGGGTAAAAATGATCAATTTTCGTCATGTCATAGATTTAAAAATTTTAATGCCATTCCATAGTAAACAAAATGTACTACCTTCTGGCAATAATTTTTTTTTTTTTTACCCCCCCTCTCTGTGTTTCGAATAGCTAAAGTCAGAGAAAAATTTGAAGGGCTCATTTTTTAAAAAAATTTTCAAATTTTCTATGATTTCAAAGTTATATTCTGAAAATATTTGTATGGGGAGGGTAAATTGTTATTAATGAAATCACTTACTAAATATGAGAAGCTATTATTAGACCATAAACTTATGATAAAAGTGAAATAGTTTTTTAATAATAGCATTTTAATTAAAAATGGGGATTTTTCCCCAAAATTTGTATTTCTTTTTAACTTTTAAAAAACTTTCCGCATTTGCCCGCGCTCTCACTGGTATCAAATTAAAGTAGAGATCCTTATGCATCGTTGAAAACAAAAATTTGCTGGGGCAACCTGCGGCCTTCGGAGAAAATTGCATTTGAAGTAAAGTCTACTTTCTTGATTTCTGCGTGTTTTCATACAAATTTTCCACTTATGCAGGAATTTTATGAATTTTAAGGCTGCATAATGGTTGTTCTGCAAATAAATTACAGTTCTCCTATTAAGCCTTTAGGATTAATGACATCATTAATAATTAAAGAAGTTATATTATTACGTTTTATGACATTTTTAACTGACTTTGGATTACTCTGTATATGTGTCACGCTAATTGCTCAGCCAACTCTTCACCGATTTGCATTCTATAACTTTTACAGGATAGCCTATCATGTTCTCAACTTTTGGATCTTTAGCCCATATTTTTTCGTGACCCCGTTACCCCGCAAAGCAAAACCAAAGCCAACCCTTCCACTAAATTAATTCTTAAAATGCCTCACACGACCTTTTCGGGTGATTTTGTGCTTAGCGCGATCAGGGAATACTCATTTTCAAACTTCTCATGCTAATTGCTCAGCCGTCTCATCTCCGATTTCGATTATGTAACTTTTACAGGGTAGCTCATCATGTTCTCAACCTTTGGATCTTTAGCAGACATTTTTTCGTCACTCCTTTAACCCCGCTAATCAAATCCAAAGCAAACACTACCTCTGAAAAATTCTGAAAAATTCTTTCCCTCAGAAAGACTAAAATACAAAACGCATCTTCTTAAACTTTCTTTTATTGCAAAGATAATCTAGAGACCTTCACTTTAATCCCACCCTGGACTCTCTACGAGAACGTTTTCATACAAAATTTTACGAAAACATATTTGCACAAAAATAATTCAAGCCCATTGCAAGGCAACTTTTCTTGCCGCACAAATCGAGCACCACCCTCGACGCCGCGCAGCCCCGCGCCAACAAGTCGCTCGCTGGATTCCTTTGATCAGCTGATCAATATCTCTGACCTATTTAATAAAATTGGTTTTATGGTTTTTTTTTTTTTTAGGGGGGGGATCTCTAAGGAGAGTTTTTTAATAGACATTTTTTTATTTTTTATTTTTAACACACTTTTATTAGCTTCACCTGTAAAAAATATATTTCGCTTCATCCGCCCACCCACCCACCCACAGTGGGTAAAAATGATCAATTTTCGTCATGTCATAGATTTTAAAAATTTTAATGCCATTCCATAGTAAACAAAATGTACTACCTTCTGGCAATAATTTTTTTTTTTTTTACCCCCCCCCCCCCCCCTCTCTGTGTTTCGAATAGCTAAAGTCAGAGAAAAATTTGAAGGGCTCATTTTTTAAAAAAATTTTCAAATTTTCTATGATTTCAAAGTTATATTCTGAAAATATTTGTATGGGGAGGGTAAATTGTTATTAATGAAATCACTTACTAAATATGAGAAGCTATTATTAGACCATAAACTTATGATAAAAGTGAAATAGTTTTTTAATAATAGCATTTTAATTAAAAATGGGGATTTTTCCCCAAAATTTGTATTTCTTTTTAACTTTTAAAAAACTTTCCGCATTTGCCCGCGCTCTCACTGGTATCAAATTAAAGTAGAGATCCTTATGCATCGTTGAAAACAAAAATTTGCTGGGGCAACCTGCGGCCTTCGGAGAAAATTGGATTTGAAGTAAAGTCTACTTTCTTGATTTCTGCGTATTTTCATACAAATTTTCCACTTATGCAGGAATTTTATGAATTTTAAGGCTGCATAATGGTTGTTCTGCAAATAAATTACAGTTCTCCTATTAAGCCTTTAGGATTAATGACATCATTAATAATTAAAGAAGTTATATTATTACGTTTTATGACATTTTTAACTGACTTTGGATTACTCTGTATATGTGTCACGCTAATTGCTCAGCCAACTCTTAACCGATTTGCATTCTATAACTTTTACAGGATAGCCTATCATGTTCTCAACTTTTAGATCTTTAGCCCATATTTTTTCGTGACCCCGTTACCCCGCAAAGCAAAACCAAAGCCAACCCTTCCACTAAATTAATTCTTAAAATGCCTCACACGACCTTTTCGGGTGATTTTGTGCTTAGCGCGATCAGGGAATACTCATTTTCAAACTTCTCATGCTAATTGCTCAGCCGTCTCATCTCCGATTTCGATTATGTAACTTTTACAGGGTAGCTCATCATGTTCTCAACCTTTGGATCTTTAGCAGACATTTTTTCGTCACTCCTTTAACCCCGCTAATCAAATCCAAAGCAAACACTACCTCTGAAAAATTCTGAAAAATTCTTTCCCTCAGAAAGACTAAAATACAAAACGCATCTTCTTAAACTTTCTTTTATTGCAAAGATAATCTAGAGACCTTCACTTTAATCCCACCCTGGACTCTCTACGAGAACGTTTTCATACAAAATTTTACGAAAACATATTTGCACAAAAATAATTCAAGCCCATTGCAAGGCAACTTTTATTATTTATTATTTATTATTTATTTATTTCACCAGGTGCATAGGCTACTTCCAAATGCCCTGGATTACAGATAGCGCGCTCGGTAGCTATGACCATATGGCGCTTACAATAAGGATACAATCAATAATTCCTTCATAATTCAGATCTTAACGCTAAATATACAAATTAATTTTCAGTCTTCCAGTTAATTCAAAGAAAAGTGATTAATACAACGAGTGTAACAGAGATAGTTCCTTAATTGTACAGACCTTAATAAAAACAAAATAAGCAATAGGTACAATTAATTAGCTCCTACATTATTCAGACCTTAACGCTAAACGTATAAATTCAGTTTCAATCTTCCAACTAATTCAAGGCAAAAAAACAAATTAATACAAAGAAATAAGAAATATAGTCCGTTAATAATACAGGCCTTAACCAAAAACAATATAACCAAAAGATTTGGTAGTATAGATTAAATATGGTTTGCAATATTGAGCCTATTTATCAATTCCAGCAACAAATCAGGCCGAGACGGGTCCAGCAGCTCCGGAAGAGGTGGAAGGGTTGAACCCAGCAGTGTCGTGGTGGTCGGGCCTGATCGTTAAGGGTCTTTGGCATTGTACACATCCTGGCTGAGGGCCTCTGGCGAAGAGATGGGCCTTTGTTAGGAGGCAATGCCCCATTCTGACCCTGAAAACGATGCATCCTTCCCGTCTGGATAAGTCCGGCCTGTACCTTGGTGGGGCAGCTGAGGGGGAATGTTGGGCATGGAAGGTGTTGGTGTTTCTCCAGGCAGCGATGTATGTTTCCCAGATTTGCTCCCGGCCATTCCTAATAAGGAAACTGGTGTTCTGAGGAACCTGCAGCGGGTTTAAGCCGGGGTCCGAACTTGACGCCTTCGCCGCTCTGTCCGCAGCCTCGTTGCCGAAAATCCCTATATGTGCAGGAACCCAGTCCACCTTTATTTTGCCGCCAGTGTTGAGCAGCGTGGTTCGGATGTGGCTTATTACAGGGTCTTGGCTGTACGGATTGTTTAGGGCCTGTAGCACGCTTTTGGCATCCGTGAAGATTACGGTGTTAGTCTTAAGCCCTACCCTAAATGAGACATAACGTAACGTAAGAAACGTCAACGTAACGTGCGAACGTGTGTTAAGTAATGGGGATACCCTAAATAGACGTAAGAAAACTTGACGACGGTTCGTCAAATCTGGAAATGTCACTTTGCCGTAACGTAAAGGTGCCGTAAGAATCGCACAAAACGTAAGCAGACGTCAAAAAAAGTGTCAGATTATGAAACTTGTGATTGATCTTAATTAATATTTTGAAAAATGGATACCGGTGAGGACTTCTGCATTCATTTAATAGAAGCAGTTAGGGGGGAAAACATTTTGTATTCAAAATCGAAAGCTGGATATATGGACAGAAATGCGAAGAGAAAGGCTTGGGAACGGGTGAGCGAGGTAACCGGAAAACCAGGTAGTACATATTGATAGATTGTGTGATTCATAAAATAAAATATAAAAATTTTCAGCTGAGGAATGCGAGAGGCGGTGGCAACTGCTCCGGGAAAAGTTTGGGCGGACGTGCCGCAGAATGGAGCTGGCTTCTGGCAGCGGGGCTGATGATGCGACGCCGTGGCCTTATTATGAAACAATGAGTTTTTTAAAATCGCACATTAAAAGAAGGCAGTATGTAGTCGACAAATACAATGTTAGCGATAGTAATAATAAAATTATTATTTTTCAGAACCAAGGATAACTCATCATCATCCATGACTTTGGACTACGGCTACGAGGCTTCGACGTCCTATGTTGCGGATGAGGCGCGTATGAGCCCACAGCTAGAAAGGAATCGTGAAGAATCAACGTCACGGGAAACGCCGACGACCTCTGCAGATGACTCGACGTCCCGGGAAACACCAAGGCGGAGGAGAACTGATGCTCCCGCATTGACAACAAAATTTGCCGAGGTCCTTGACTCATATAAGCGAAAAGCAGACTCTCGACCCTTGGAGGAGTCAGAAGACGAGATGTTTATAAAAACAGCTGTAAAAATGATGGAGCCCCTCCCACGGATTGCGAGAGACACACTAAAAACTGAAATGCTTGCACTTATTACAAATCAAAGAAGATTATATGACATATAAAAAATAAATTGTTTTCATATTTCATATTCATATTTCATATTTATTTATCTGTTTTTCATCAAGGAACTTAGGTACAATATTATTTAAAAAGCGTAAAGCAGACTAGACGTCTAGGGAACATTACTGCGGGGTTACTTCGTTGTTGACAAATTCACATAATTTGTTTCTTACGTTATTAGATTCCGTTCTATTGTATACATGGATACTCCGAGATGGTGCAATAGACGGAATATTTGTGCCAACATCATTTCTCCATAATCCCTCGTGTAAATTCCCATCCTGATCTTCCCAGTCGACGTAATTTTGAGGGACGTAGTTTTTCGCTATTGCATTCAGCCGCAGGAAGGTGTGGAGGGCCACACAAGCTAAAACAATTTTTTCGGCATTTTCCGGTAGCATGTGCAATGTTGTCAGGAGTATTCTCCACCGAGCAACAAGAATACCGAAACAATTTTCGATCATTCTTCTTGCTCTCGATAGCATTATATTTTTCCTTTCGGCTAGTTAAGGCAACTCCTGGAAAAGGTTTCATAATATTTTTGTGCAGCGGGAAGGCCGCATCTGCTACAAAAAAGTGTGGCAAAGTTTGTTGGGAATTTGGCAAACGTTTTGGGCCTGGTATAGGCAATTCTTGCCTAAGTATTCTCCTACCGAATGAGCTGGCCTGGAAAACACCTGTGGAATAGATTAAATTAATACACGAAATTAAAATATTTCAGATATAAGCAGTCCTACCTCCATCGCTTTGTGACCCGTATGCACCTACATCTATGTACGTAAATGTGTACCGTGCGTCACATGCCGCCATCAGAACAATGCTGTGATGTTTTTTGTAATTAAAAAACTCAGACCCACAGTTCTTTGGCTTCACCACAGCAATGTGTTTCCCGTCAACAGCTCCTATGCAGTTAGGCATGTTCCAAAACCTCCAAAAATCATTTGCTATAGAGGACAGTTCGTTGGAATTAGGCTCGGACACATAAATGGGTGAGAGTACTTCCCAAAGTGCATCGCACGTCTGGTATATTATGGACCGCACAGTTTCCTTCCCCAGTTTCCAACTCCAGGCTATACTTTGGAAACTTTCTCCTTGAGATAAATATCTAAAAGAATACACAATAAGCTTCAAAACATACAATCTTCATTTGCAAACTTACAGAATAGTCAATGCCAGTCTACTTTCTGGGCATATTGGGGCTCTAATTGAGGACTTTGTCAATAAGTTCTTGCACAAGGACAATAGAAGATCAAAAGTGTCCCTATTCATTCTTGTATGAATGAAAAATTGCCCAGAATCCAATTGCTTCATTTTTAAAAATGTCACATTAAAATAGCCGTGCTTTGCTCTACTTTTATTTATTTGCCGATTACCACTCCGTTTTCTTTTCATTTTCTTTTTAATGTCCTCATACTCCTGCCACAAATTATACAAGTCGTATAAATCCTTCAAATCTTCCAAATCTTGCAAATCTTGGGAAATACTCATCTTGTCTTCACACAAACTTCACCTTCACAAACTTCAATTTTCACGTAACCTTACGTTTCTATTTCGGGCGAAATGTCAGTTTTGACGTCCGTAAGCTCGACTCGTTTAGTTCTTACGTAAACGTTTACGTTACGTTACGTCTTATTTAGGGTAGGGCTTTAGCCTTTAGACCAAACTCCATTGCCCTCATAAGGGCGAAAATTTCCGCCTCAAAGTTCGATGCAAGGCTGTTCAGTCGAAAGGTATGCGTCGAGGTTAATACCGACCCCCTGAGTGTGGAGACAAAGGCTGCTCCTATATTATCGCTGTTTTTGGATCCGTCCGTGTAAATAATAGTCCAACCAGAGTACCCAGTAAGCTGTTCCAGGTGCTGCTGACGAAATTCTTCTTGGGTGGTCTTATTCTTTTGGCGGGTGCTCTTGGTAAAAAGAGGGCGGTGGAAGATCTCCAGGGGGATCTCAGTCAGGGGTTTAGCGCATGGCGGGGATATTGGCAACTCCAGTTCCAGGAGCTGGTCCTTCGCCCATTTGAGGGCAGAGATGGCGCTGCGGCGAGGGTTTGTCTCCAACCTATGCTGGAAGGTGATATGGTGCGGTCTCCTCCAGTCCAACGTGTTTCTTGCAACTAATTTCAATCTGGAGATTTTGATCCTTGTCTGCAGGTCAGCCAAGCCAGCTTCCATCCACAGAGCTCTATTTGGAGTAGTTTTGAGTGCACCAAAAGCGGTGCGGAGAGCCCTGTTTATAGCCGTTTGGATATTATTTAAGTTTTGCTTGGTGGACTGTCCGTAAATTAGAAGACCATAGTTGGTAATACCCATGACGAGGGTTTTGGCGATGTGCACAGTGGCATGCAGGGGGGAACCGTTACCTCGAGCGGCGATTGACCTAATGAGGTTGGTTGCTTTGTCCAGATTTGCTGCCGTTCTCCTGCACTGGTCGGTCCAGCTTAGCTTGGGCGTAAGGATGATTCCAAGAATTTTGATTTTCTCCTGGGCTCTGAAGACATCCTCATCTATTTCCACTGTGGTGAACTGTGGGGACCTCTTCCGGGAGAAGACCATGTACTCCATTTTATCATGGGGGACGATGGCACCGGTTTCGTAGCACCAGATGTCTAATGCCGTTATGCTCCTTCTGAGTACCTCCGTTGGCGGGTTCATAGTCGTGGTCAGTAGTAAATTGTCCGCGTATACGTAGTAGTTGAGTCCGTTTATGTCGTCTAGCTTGTGGAGGAGGGGGGAGATATAGGTGTTGAAAAGAGCAGTAGACATTGGTGAGCCCTGTGGCAAAACGTTATGTAAAGGTCTCCGTGCCGACACAAAGCCATTAACCCTAACCTGGAAGGATCGGGAGGAAAGGAAATTTTGGACCAGGTGGATGAAATTAGCATCAAAGCCCCATACCTGAAGCTGGGTTGTGACAACGTCCCATCGAACCCTTTCATACGCCTTCTCCACGTCCGCTGACAGGAGGTATAACTCTCCCCGCCTGTCGAAAGAGCTCTTGACGGAGTCCTCCAGCTCCAGGAGAATCGAGGTGGTACCACGATGCCTCCTGAAGCCATGAACACCCCCGGGCAGAATCCCCTCGAGAGCCGTGGAGAGTCTACGACTCATGATTTTTTCAAACAGACGGCCCATGCAGGGCAGCAAAGAGATCGGACGGAGGTCTCTCGGTGTAATCGAGCCCTGAGTCGTCGTGTTCTTTTTTCTGATGGGGACGAGGACCGCGTTTTTCCATACCTTGGGGAAGGCACTACCTCGAATCATAACGTTGTAGAGATCAACCAGTCTCTCTTTCAAAAGATCAGGAGACTCTCTAATCATTCGGTAGGAAATTCTGTCATGGCCTGGCGCTGATCCCTTACAAGAGTTGAGTACTGAACTCAACTCCCGAAGGGATATTGGGTACGATAAATTTCTGGCAGGGACCGGGGAGAAAGGCCCATTCGTCATGGACCAATTGTTTCTAGCAGCGATATTTTCCGGTCGGAAAGAGCTGTCGTCCGAGTAGTCAGACCACGACTGGGCTAGCTTTTCGGCGATGTCCCTAGAGTTTGAGAAAAGGGTGTCGTCCACCGTCAGGTTACCGATCAAGTTAGAAGCCCTGTTGCCGGAGATTAATCTAGTTTTTCTCCAGGCATCCGCCAGATTAACATTTTGATCGATGGAGGTTGCGAAGTCGATCCAGGCGTTCTTTTTGGCCTCCTTGATCATTCGTTTGACCCGCGCCGCTTCCCTGCGGTATGCAATCATGTTTGTATTCGTAGGGTGTCTTTGGAAAGTCTTCCAGACTCTATTTTTTCCTCTAATAGTGGAGAGAATGATGGGGTTCATCCAGGCTGGTTGAGAAGTTGAGTGGGGGCGAGATACAGGCATGCTGGTAGCCGCCGCGGATCTAATAACTCTGGTGATCTGAGCCGTCTCTCTCTCTATGTTCCTAGAGGGTGGCCTTCGAGCTGCTTCCGCACCTATTGTCACCCTAAATTTATCCCAGTTGGCCCGGTCTTCCCGGAATTTAACGGCCGGCTGGGCTCTAGCAGTTTGAAATTTGGTATTGATTACCAAAGGGAAATGGTCACTGCCTTCTGGGTTATCATGCACAGCACAATTTAAGTCTCTGGCCATTATAGGAGGGACCAAAGTCAGGTCGATGTTGGAATATGACTCGTTGTATGCCAGATGGGTTGGGTGCTCAGTATTGAGAATGCACAGGGGGCGGTCCTCGATCCAGGCGGCCACCTGTCGCCCTCTGGGATTCCAACGCTCAGAGCCCCATAGAGGGCTGTGAGCATTGAAATCCCCACCATAAATGGTGTTGTTGGGTAACTGATCTGCCAGCAGGTCAAGATCCCGTACCGTGATCCCCTGTGCATTCTCAAGGTAAATGCTGCAGAAGGTAAGATCTCGCGGCATATGTATGGTGACGGCACACGCCATAATATCATAGTTTATGCAAACTTGTACGGCGGGAATGGACATGTGGACGAGAACGGCCACACCACCACGCCTGTTCTCTCTGGAAAAATTGAAGCCGAAGTAGCTAAAGGGACTGTTCAACCCTTTGCATTCCAAGGCTTCACAATAGCCGCAAAAATCAGCTGGAATGCATCGGGTTCAAGGTAAAAACACTTAGTCAAGTTAGCATGATTAGTCACCTACTTTAATTGTGCCAGATCCAATTTAAAAACATTGTTTACATCGCACCGCTTTGCAATAAGACACTAGCAAAACAACGTGCCGGGAAAAAACGCTGAACAACAAAATAATGTTACGCGAGGCGTGCCGCTGAACTACTTTCGGCACGCGAGTGAAGTGCAAAATTGCAACATGATCTTGCACAATTAATCCAGGTGACCATATTAAAATATTTTGTAATTATTATTGTCTACTAAGTAATAAGTTAGTATTTAAGAAGATGAATGAATAAAGAAGAATCAGTTAGTCTTTGTTAACCATCGCGTTTTCATTCTACACTCCCATCACTTCTTTAACGGATATAGCGGTACCAAGAGCCGTTGTATCACCAACAATTAGCCAGGGTGCACTTGCCTTGACTTTACCTTTCCCCTTTTCATTAAGATCAAAAGAGATCTTAACATTTGGTGACCCCGACGTGATTTAAGTGTAGCATTTAAATCACAGTTGATTGATTACGCGCAGTGGAGGACGTACCGCCAGAGGATTGTTCCAGACCAAGCAGAGGGATTCACGGACCCCGGTTTTTTAAGACATTCATCGCCAGAGGATTGTTCCAGACCTAGCAGAGGGATTCACGGAACCCAGATTGTTTGATACAAAGGAAAGATGGCACTCAAAACCATGGATGACTTAGCAGCAGAACAAGTTTTCTACGGCCAAGAATTACGGAAGGTAATCGCCAACTATAAGAAGGACTCACAAGAGCGAAAGACTTCAGCCGAATACTACAAGGAGAGACTGAGACGATTGGAAGCGGCTTGGGGTTTTTTCGAGATCACAGACCAGACCATAAGAGAGCTTCCCTCACCACCATTAGATCACGTGTACTTCGTTGAGGATCAATACAACGAAACACTGGCTATGTTTAGAGAGTACGCGACGTACTTCAAGGGGAAGATACAGCAACTAAGTAATGTAAGGCCTACCGAATCCACAAGTCATGGAAATGGTCAGGAAGGCTCGACGTCGGTAGACAGAACTGCCACCAGGGCCGCATCAACATCATCGGCTGACAACTCCAGAAGTTCCCAGCAGCTCCAACAGAACCAAGATGTCATTAAGGTATTGCGAAGGCAGAAGGTAGTGATACAGTCACTGCTAAGAGTATTCGAAGGCATTGATGGACTGAAGGAAAGACAGCCGAGGGCTTTCTACGAAGTAAAATTGCAAACTATCACCCGCTACTGGGCCCAGATAGAAGATTACCACAACCAACTATGGGAAATTAGTGAAGAGCCGGCCAGCGAAGGCTACGATGAATCTGAGTACATCCAGATAGAGGAGAAGGTACAGCATTATTTGGTACTACTTTCAACTCATCTGGAACAGCCAAAATCCGCACAAGCAGCAGCAACGCTAACTTCGCCGCAATCAGTGCTCAACTTGCCAAAAATTACCCTCCCTAAGTTCGATGGAGACTATGGCAAATGGCGTCAATTTCATGATTTGTTCTCACAAATGATCCACAATCAACCGATGAGTAACTGCCAAAAAATGTGGTATCTTAAAACGAACTTAGTTGGAGAAGCCGAAAAGCTACTAAGGCATTTTGCAGTATCGGATGAAAATTATACTACCGCCTGGAAATTGCTGAAGGAAAGATATGAGAACACACGTCTTCTAGTGGCATCTCTTGTTAACAAATTACTAAACCAGCCTACTCATGCCGTGGAGGCCCCATCTGCTACAGCCATAAAAGCAATGCATGACACCACCCAAGAATGTCTGCTTGGCTTAGAAAACTTGGAGGTGTCCACCACGAATTGGGACCCTCTACTTCTGAATATTTTGCTAAAAAAGATTGATAGAAGCACTCATACATTGTATGAGCAATCACTAACAAATCCCAAGGCGCTTCAGACATTGAAGGGATTTTTAAGTTTTTTGGAGACAAGATTCCAATCCCTTGAAGCACTTGGAACCAAGAACAAAAAACCTGAGGATCACTCTAAGAAAATTGGAGCAACGAAGCCATCTTCAACGCTGACCTCCGTTGTCGCATCAACCCACAAGTGTGTAAGCTGTAATGAGAATCATCAAATTTTTCGATGTCAAAACTTTCTTAAGTTGGCACCCGCAGCCCGCTGGAGTGTCGTGAAGAAACACAATATTTGCCACAACTGCTTCAAGAAGGGACATCGGGCCGCGAGTTGCACTATGCGAGGATGCACTAAGTGTTCCAACAAGCATAATACACTTCTTCATGTTGATTCCACATCATCAGTTCCAGACCATGCTAAACCTGAATCTAGCTTGTTAGTACAAGGAACGCAGTCCAGCATGGCAGTTAAAGAGGCAAGTGATCAACCGCTGACGACTGCCGCTCTGACTAATCAACGTCATAAGGGATCTGTGATTCTGGGAACAGCTCGAGTAAAGGTCGCAACTGCCAGTGGCAACGAAATCGAATGCAGAGCAATTCTAGATTCAGGTTCGCAAATCAACCTAATCACCGAAAGAACAATTAAAAAACTAGGCATCATACCGTCTAATGCATCCATGTATATACAAGGCATAGGCAATGGCAGGCAGCAAACTCAGCGAAGAGTCAACGTCTGCCTAAAATCAAGAACAACAGGCTACTCTGCTAGACTGGAGGCCTTTGTTCTCGACAACATCATAACACCACAACCCAGCCAATTTTTGGATATTTCTGACTGGAATATACCAAGCAATATTCAACTAGCGGACCCTACCTTCTATCAACCAGATAAAATCGATCTTTTGCTTGGCGCCGAATTCTTCTTCCAATTGCTCTCTATAGGACAAATTAAGTTGGGAGAAAAATTGCCCATCATACAGAACACAGTTTTCGGATGGGTAATTGCCGGTGAAACAAGCCAAGAATTAAGGCAAACAGCAGCCTGCGGCATTTGTTCTGACGAAGAAGACATTGGAAGGACTATTGAGAGGTTCTGGAAGGTGGAGGAAGCAGAAGAGGTCCGAGGAAAGGCTCTTACAGTGGCGGAGAAGCGTTGCGAGACATATTTCACCCAAACAACGCAAAGAGATAAGAGCGGGAGATTTGTTGTGAGTCTACCTTTCTCCAGTGACCCGCGAGAGTTGGGGCAGTCAAAGGATATTGC
Source organism: Machimus atricapillus (assembly GCA_933228815.1). Classification (NCBI taxonomy): domain Eukaryota; kingdom Metazoa; phylum Arthropoda; class Insecta; order Diptera; family Asilidae; genus Machimus; species Machimus atricapillus. Next base: position 26,712 of record CAKOGC010000003.1, read on the forward strand.
CTTGCGAAGATTCCTGTCCCTCGAGCGAAGGTTGTCCAAACAGGATGAGGTACGACAGCAGTATATTGCCTTCATGGACGAGTATCGCCAACTGGGACACATGCAGGAGATCAATGTTGAGTCAATACCAACGCCGCATTACTTTCTTCCTCATCATTGTGTGCTGAAGCCAGATAGCAGCACGACAAAACTAAGAGTAGTCTTCGACGCCTCAGCGAAAAGCTCGACGAATGTATCATTAAACGACATCCTGCATGCGGGCCCAACGCTACAAGAGGACTTGTTTGCTATACTTTTACGCTTTCGTCTGCCCCGATTTGTATTTACGGCAGACATACAAAAAATGTATAGACAAATCCTACATCGAGAGGAAGACCGAAGATACCAACTGATATGGTGGCGGAATCATTCATCGGAACCCCTAAGATGCTATCAATTAAACACCGTCACATATGGCACAACATCCGCTCCATATTTGGCGATTAAGTGTCTTCAGAAACTCGCCGCGGACGAGGAAGGCAAGTACCCAACAGGAGCGGAGATAATCCGAACAAGTTTTTACGTAGACGACGTTATGACAGGAGCTAACAGCCTCATCGTAGCTCGTGATATGCAAGCACAACTAATTGCAATTTTAAAGGAGGCAGGATTCATACTGCGAAAATGGTGTGCAAATCATCCTCAGCTACTCCGAGACATACCGCCAACGGATCAGGAAGTACAACTAGACTTCACAGATGAGAAAGATTCATCCATCAAGACTTTAGGCTTAATGTGGCTGCCAAAGTCTGATCATTTCTGCATTAAGGTCAATCCAGTCATCGGCAACAAAATAACAAAGAGGACGGTAACATCAGACATAGCTCGGTTGTTTGACCCTCTTGGAATTTTAGCGCCCGTTGTAGTTACCGCTAAAATATTTTTGCAAAAACTCTGGGAACTGAAGTTAGACTGGGATGCTGCGCTCCCTGCGGAACTGTACACAAAATGGATACATTTCCGGAGTGAGCTGCCCGGCTTAGCCAAAATTCAATTTCCAAGACATGTTTTTGCGAGCGAAACACCAAAGGTATTTCAACTGCACGCATTTGCTGATGCTTCCGAGAAGGCTTACGGCGCAGCGATCTATATGCGATCCTTCACCCACGAAGGAAGAGTCATAGTTCGTCTTCTGTGCTCGAAATCAAAGGTAGCACCCACCAAGAAATTAACTCTACCCAGATTAGAACTATGTGCGGCAAAACTCGCAGCGGAACTAGTCAACCGAGTAAGACAAATTTTAAAGGCCAAGGAGGCGCCTATTTATCTCTGGACGGACTCCGAAATTGTCCTTGCTTGGATCAATTCCACGTCCACAGACTACCAGACCTTCGTGGGAAACCGTATATCATCTATTCAAGGATGCTCTATTCCACAACAATGGAGACATGTCCGATCACAGGACAATCCTGCGGACCCACTATCCAGGGGGTTATCGCCAGAAAAGCTAGGGTCCTGCAATATTTGGTTCTATGGCCCATTATTTTTACACGGAAATGAAGACCTGTGGCCAGCGCCTTACACTAAGGTTAACAGATGTGACACAGAAATAAAGCGAGCCGCCTTATCAACCACCATAGCAACGGGTCAACAAGGTATAGATGATCATTTTGTGGGCAGAATTCAACACAATAACTCTTTCCGGCGACTCCAGCAAGTAGTTGGCTATGTTTTGAGATTCATCAAGAGGGCTCGTAATGCACACTGGGAACCGTCAAGGAAAGGAATCCTTTCGGCTCTAGAACAGGACGAAGCACTCTTTGTGATCATAAAATATATGCAGAAAGAAACCTTTAAGGAGGATATAAACAATTTGTCACGAAGCCAAGAAATTGCCAAATCAAGCTCATTGTCTACACTCTCACCATTTTTAGACGCCAAGGGAGTTCTCCGGGTCGGCGGACGACTAGAAGCAGCCAATGTATCGTACGACTCAAAGCATCCTATGTTCATTCCGCATGCCCATGAGTTAACGAAACTGCTGATGACAAGAATACATAAGGAAAACAATCATATAGGACCTCAAGGACTTCTTGCCATCACTCGACAACGCTTCTGGCCTATCAAAGGGAAAAGCATAGCTCGATCAATAGTACAGCATTGCGTAAGATGTAATAAGGCCAAGCCGAAACTGTTAACACAGATAATGGGGCACCTTCCAGCAACAAGGGTACAACCAGCACGACCATTTATAAATGCCGGTGTCGATTTCTGCGGGCCCCTATGGGTCCACTACAAGACCAGAGGAAAGAAGCCGCAAAAGGCATATGTATCTGTGTTCTGTTGCTTCGCCACTAAAGCTGTGCATCTAGAAATCGTTAGCGACCTTACCACGGAAGCCTTCCTCGGGGCATTAAAACGTTTCATCGGGCGTCGAGGACATTGTCGGAATCTTTACTGTGATAATGCGACGAATTTTGTTGGCGCCAAAAATCAACTGCAGGAATTGCATCAAGCAGTATTCTCAAATGATGGACAGGAAGAGATCGCCAGTATCTGTAGTCAAAAGGGAATTGACTTCCACTTCATCCCGCCACGAGCTCCTCACTTCGGAGGCCTGTGGGAGGCTGCTGTAAAATCAGCAAAACATCTCTTGACGCGGACCGTCTCAGCAGCATCACTCACATATGAAGAATTGGAAACAGTTATTGTCGGAATAGAGGCTATTCTTAATTCCAGACCATTAACATCAATGTCCTCTGATCCGAACGATTTATCTGTGCTCACTCCAGCTCATTTTCTAATAGGCGAACCTCTTACTAATCCAGTCGACAGTCAGGCCGAGCCCGTGAGGGCAACTCTCCTAACGAGATGGAAGTTGGTGTCTCACATAAAACAGGAATTCTGGAAACGGTGGTCATCAGAGTACTTACACGAACTACAGTATCGATACAAATGGAGACACGCAACTCAAAATATCAAACCAGGCACGATTGTTGTAATTAAAGAAGACAACGTCCCAATTATGAAATGGCCTTTGGGGAGAATAGTGGAAGTATATAAGGGTGAAGATGGGCTAGTGCGAGTAGTAGACGTACGCACTGCCACTGGCATCTTCAAGAGGCCAATACATAGATTGGCGCCGTTGCCATGCGAGGAAGAGATCGACAGGGACCTTTGCCCAAAAGAGGAGCCACAAAACCAGAATGAAGTACAATGCCAAACCAAACGTTCCACTGATAATTCTGACGCTCCAGAATCAGCAGATGTGAGACCTAGAAAAAGGATTAAAACTTCAGTAGGATCAACTATACTCACAGTGCTGTTAACGTGCATTATACTCCCACTTACGAAAAGCGAAGAAATCGAAATTACTCGATTTCCACCCGAACTTGGAATTCATTTTGAGGACCTTGGGGTTACGAACTTGATCACAACAGAGTGGAATTTGGTCGTGTTCTATGATCTACGGCCATATTGGATGGAAATGGACACCTACAAAAATGGGACCAGGACTCTGCAACATCTGTGTAATCTAGCCACGCATCAGAGTACATGTAACCAGACAATCTCACAACTGCAGCACCTGCAAGATGAATTGACAGTCGGGAACGAGCTACTCTCAACAGAAAAACTATATCACCGAGAAAAGAGGGGTTTGATCAACATAGTGGGAAATGCAGCAAACGCACTGTTTGGCATTCTTGACGAAAACTATGCAAAGGAAATGTCAGAAACTATAAAAACTGTGCAAGAGAATGAAAATCAACTCACAGCTTTGTTGAAAAATCAAACATCAATCGTTGATTCGACCATAAACATTATCAGGAAGGACAATGCAGCAATTAAGAACAAATTTCAGAGTATAGACAAGGACATCACAAAAATAAAGGATCGTCTAAACGGCATAGGTGATCAGTTTCAGCAGACCGAGCTTCAACAACAGTTCAACTCGCTGGCATTGCAAATGGCGCTAACAATAAGTAATTTACAGAGGATTCAAACCACAATTATTGATGTTATAACGGACACAAATCACGGGCGAATAAGTCCCTTGTTACTATCGTTTCACCAATTAAGAACGCAGATGTCCACCATTCAGGCCCACTTACCCTCAACTCTTAGACTACCAATAAGTATGAAGGAGGCAAGCGAGATATATAAATTAATGACCACCCAGAGCAGGATCATCGAGAACTATGTCATCTTTCGAATAAAGATACCGCTAGTGCTTGGAACTAGCTTTGACCTCTTTAGAGTAATTCCGATTCCCATGTGGGTCAATAACTCACTTATTAATATTCAACCATGTTCGCAGTTTATGGCTGTCACCCCGCATAGAGATTACTACTATCCCATGGAAAACCAAGAATTAACAACTGCATGTACGACAATCTCGGGAACAACATACTTATGCAATCAGCTACGACCAATATACCAAAGGGGTGCTAATATCTGTGCGTGCGAAATTAATCTGCTCAGCACTGCAAGAACAGAAGGTTGTAAGGTAGTTCATCGTAAGGATCAGTCAACTTGGATTCAGCTGTCTCATCCCAATCAATGGATCTTCGCCTGTAACACAAACATGACACTGAACGTGGTTTGTAATCAGAAGGCCTTCCCAACAATTCTGCATGGTTCTGGGATTCTAAAACTCCAACCGAGCTGCATCATTAAGGAGGAATTTGCCGTCATCCACGGACATCAAATGTTCACCACTCAGGCACGAGCATCATTTACAAAACTAGGTTTATCAACAGCTAACCTATCTACGACTATACTACATCATGAGGCCTCAAGTGATTCAGCTGACACGTTCCAACTACACCTGGAAGAGCTCAAGAATCTACAAGACCAGCTTACCTCACTAGATACCTCACAATTGTCAAACAAGGCACACAACACCACTGTCCACCACTTCATCGTGAGCTACCTAGCTCTCGCAGCAATTATACTTATCATCATTTGGATAATATGGCGACTTCGCGCATCAAGGTCCAACCCCCAAGTGCAGGAAGTGAGATTAGAAGCGCTTCCACGGCACCGATCAATGGCGAATCACGTAGTTCACATATAAGACATTTTAAGAGAATTACTAGTACTAATATTATGTGCATGTATTGATCCATCATGAAGCAATAATATTTAATTAGATATTTGTACCGTTATATTGTATTTTGGCCCTACACAGTTGAACACAGTTCAACCCGGGGGAGAATGTTCAACCCTTTGCATTCCAAGGCTTCACAATAGCCGCAAAAATCAGCTGGAATGCATCGGGTTCAAGGTAAAAACACTTAGTCAAGTTAGCATGATTAGTCACCTACTTTAATTGTGCCAGATCCAATTTAAAAACATTGTTTACATCGCACCGCTTTGCAATAAGACACTAGCAAAACAACGTGCCGGGAAAAAACGCTGAACAACAAAATAATGTTACGCGAGGCGTGCCGCTGAACTACTTTCGGCACGCGAGTGAAGTGCAAAATTGCAACATGATCTTGCACAATTAATCCAGGTGACCATATTAAAATATTTTGTAATTATTATTGTCTACTAAGTAATAAGTTAGTATTTAAGAAGATGAATGAATAAAGAAGAATCAGTTAGTCTTTGTTAACCATCGCGTTTTCATTCTACACTCCCATCACTTCTTTAACGGATATAGCGGTACCAAGAGCCGTTGTATCACCAACAATTAGCCAGGGTGCACTTGCCTTGACTTTACCTTTCCCCTTTTCATTAAGATCAAAAGAGATCTTAACAGGGACCAATTCGATTAGGATGTTCCTCCAACAAGATGTTGGTTTCCTGTAGTAGAATAATGTGGGGCTTGTATCTAGCAATGAGGAGATCCAGGTTAGGGCGGTTGTTGTACAACCCTCTAACATTCCATTGCAAGACTGTTAGGTCTCGAAACGAAAGATCAGAGATAGGGTCAAAATTCATAATGTCGGCAAGAAGATTTCTATTCTCCGTCACCGCAGTGGTCGGTAAGAGTAGAGTCTGAAAAAGGGTCGTCTTGCTCCATCCATTCAGGCGGAGCTTCCTCCAGAACCATATGTGGTCCAGATATGGACAAAATAACCGGGTCTTGAGTTTCAAGGCCGATAACCTTGTTAACCAAATTATTCACTGCTTTCTTCGATTTGGGTGTTAATGAAAGTTGATTGTGTTTTTCTGTGGTTGTTTTAGTAGTGGGAGATTGTGTGGGTGTGGGGGTGCTAGCTTTTGTTTGTTGTTTTATGTTTTTTGTGTTGTTAGTTTCGGTAATTGTTGTTGTTATTTTGGGGGTACTTACTATGTTGATTGCAGGGGGGGATGGAGTAATATTTTTCTTGGTGATTTGAACTTGTTGACCCATCTCTGTGTTAGTTCCTGTTTTATTTTGGGGCGCTTGACGCGAGGCATTGGAGTTTTGCGAAGAGTTGGTGTGTCCTCGACTAATGACTTCAGCAAACGTTGCACCTGTGTGTACTGGGTAGTTGGCGTAAAATTCCCTTTTGGCCTCGAACATTGAACATTTCTTTATGCATTTAATTTTTAGGATCTCTTTCGCCTTAAGGTACTCCGGGCAGTCCCTGTTGGTTGATGCGTGTGAGTTAGTCTTGCAGTTCACACAGTAGGTTCCTTCACACTGGCTGCCCTCATCAGGGCCTGGCTTAGCACAGGTCCCACATGTAACGGCTGCTTCCGTGCACCTTTTGGTCGTGTGTCCAAGTTTCTGGCAAGACCGACATCGCATGGGTAGCGGGTAGTATGGCCGAACCTCAATGCGCTGCCATGCGCCCTCAATGTATTTGGGAAGTTGATAGGCGTTAAAGGACAGAATGTGTAACCCAGTGGCGAAAGTGGTACCTGGCTCACGGGTGCTGGGCCTGCTTATCTGGACGACTTCCGTAACTCCTTGGTCCCTTAATCCCTCCAAGATTTCCTCCTGTGACATAAGGCCAAAGTCCCTGGAGTAAACGGTCCCTTTTACTGAGTTAAGAGTGGGGTGGAGTTGAGCTGTTACCGGGATTCCAGCGATCGTGTCTATTTTAAGGAATCTATCTGCGATTTTCTGATTTTCCACCAGGAGCAGTAATTCGCCATCCTTGAGGTAGCTGGCCTTGCTAAATTTGGTCGACACCGCGTCAACACCCTTGCGTACCGCAAAATGGTTGAACCGCTTTAACGGTTTCTCAGGAACTACTGATTGTATAGTGATATAGCGCGGGTGTTGTCCATTAGAAGTTGACCTTTCCTTAGAAAAACTTTCCCCTAAGAAAGGGAAACCCTCGGCTTGCATGGTTGCTGGTTTTTGGCGTTTGACGGCCATTTTAGCCTTTTTCATGGGCTGCCCTTCTGCAGGCTGACATTCCAGCCCGGAAAAAGAATTGGCGCTGGCCTGGCCAGACGCCATATCTTCAGCCTAAATCAGATCCGACGTCTGGTTTTGCAGTTGTGTGACGTTAAAATTAGGGATTCGGTGTAATTAAGTTGTCCTCTCTTTTTAGTTTGTAGCTCTAAGTATTTCGTCTGGCTACGTTTATATGTCACCTCCTTGACAGAGGTTGTTGTCCGGGGTTAACCGGGCCGCGTGGCTCCACGCCGGCGCTCCCGGCATCCAGCCGCTGGCAATAAAACGAGCTCCTCCTTTACCCGCCGCAGGTGCAAGCTCCCGTTGGATGAAATTCCAAAAAGCAAGGTGCGGGATTCAAAAAGCGATCACTAAGGGCACCAAAAACAGCCAAAAAACACCAAAACTCAGACCAACTTGCAGAGCCAATTTTTTGACGTCTGATCTCCGTCAAGTTTGAAGGCAGACTCGAAGAAGTAAAGTCTACTTTCTTGATTTCTGCGTATTTTCATACAAATTTTCCACTTATGCAGGAATTTTATGAATTTTAAGGCTGCATAATGGTTGTTCTGCAAATAAGTTACAGTTCTCCTATTAAGCCTTTAGGATTAATGACATCATTAATAATTAAAGAAGTTATATTATTACGTTTTATGACATTTTTAACTGACTTTGGATTACTCTGTATATGTGTCACGCTAATTGCTCAGCCAACTCTTCACCGATTTGCATTCTATAACTTTTACAGGATAGCCTATCATGTTCTCAACTTTTAGATCTTTAGCCCATATTTTTTCGTGACCCCGTTACCCCGCAAAGCAAAACCAAAGCCAACCCTTCCACTAAATTAATTCTTAAAATGCCTCACACGACCTTTTCGGGTGATTTTGTGCTTAGCGCGATCAGGGAATACTCATTTTCAAACTTCTCATGCTAATTGCTCAGCCGTCTCATCTCCGATTTCGATTATGTAACTTTTACAGGGTATCTCATCATGTTCTCAACCTTTGGATCTTTAGCAGACATTTTTTCGTCACTCCTTTAACCCCGCTAATCAAATCCAAAGCAAACACTACCTCTGAAAAATTCTGAAAAATTCTTTCCCTCAGAAAGACTAAAATACAAAACGCATCTTCTTAAACTTTCTTTTATTGCAAAGATAATCTAGAGACCTTCACTTTAATCCCACCCTGGACTCTCTACGAGAACGTTTTCATACAAAATTTTACGAAAACATATTTGCACAAAAATAATTCAAGCCCATTGCAAGGCAACTTTTCTTGCCGCACAAATCGAGCACCACCCTCGACGCCGCGCAGCCCCGCGCCAACAAGTCGCTCGCTGGATTCCTTTGATCAGCTGATCAATATCTCTGACCTATTTAATAAAATTGGTTTTATGGTTTTTTTTTTTTTTTAGGGGGGGGGGATCTCTAAGGAGAGTTTTTTAATAGACATTTTTTTATTTTTTATTTTTAACACACTTTTATTAGCTTCACCTGTAAAAAATATATTTCGCTTCATCCGCCCACCCACCCACCCACAGTCGGTAAAAATGATCAATTTTCGTCATGTCATAGATTTTAAAAATTTTAATGCCATTCCATAGTAAACAAAATGTACTACCTTCTGGCAATAATTTTTTTTTTTTACCCCCCCCCCCTCTCTGTGTTTCGAATAGCTAAAGTCAGAGAAAAATTTGAAGGGCTCATTTTTTAAAAAAATTTTCAAATTTTCTATGATTTCAAAGTTATATTCTGAAAATATTTGTATGGGGAGGGTAAATTGTTATTAATGAAATCACTTACTAAATATGAGAAGCTATTATTAGACCATAAACTTATGATAAAAGTGTAATAGTTTTTTTAATAATAGCATTTTAATTAAAAATGGGGATTTTTGCCCAAAATTTGTATTTCTTTTTAACTTTTAAAAAACTTTCCGCATTTGCCCGCGCTGTCACTGGTATCAAATTAAAGTAGAGATCCTTATGCATCGTTGAAAACAAAAATTTGCTGGGGCAACCTGCGGCCTTCGGAGAAAATTGCATTTGAAGTAAAGTCTACTTTCTTGATTTCTGCGTATTTTCATACAAATTTTCCACTTATGCAGGAATTTTATGAATTTTAAGGCTGCATAATGGTTGTTCTGCAAATAAATTACAGTTCTCCTATTAAGCCTTTAGGATTAATGACATCATTAATAATTAAAGAAGTTATATTATTACGTTTTATGACATTTTTAACTGACTTTGGATTACTCTGTATATGTGTCACGCTAATTGCTCAGCCAACTCTTCACCGATTTGCATTCTATAACTTTTACAGGATAGCCTATCATGTTCTCAACTTTTAGATCTTTAGCCCATAGGCTTAAGTGCAGGACTTACTCTCCTCTCCGATTTGGATGAAATTTTGCAGGGACCTTCCGGATGGTGCAAAACGGAAGAATCTGCAAGAATTTTTTGGCGCTCGGGTCTAGTTTCCGAAATATTTAACTTTTAATTTTGACATTAAAAAGTTTAATTTCACGCCGAAAAACACCTTGCACCTGCACGATTTCACCCACATCGGCACAATAGCCTATTCCCTACACATTAAATCACTTCACACCACTTTAAAACAATTAAAAACCTGAAAATAAGCTAATTATTTAGACGTAAACAAAAAACCACTTACCTGTCAATCGTCTTCCTCCGTATGACACTTTTGACAGCTGGAATCACCTGATCAGCTGGAATGTCTCTTACCGGCTGGCTGCGTTCGGATGCGTTCGGAGCTTATATGTATTTCTTCATAATTGCAAAATATTATTAAAATAAATATTGCATTCATCATATACATTAACATTAATTTCATTCAAAACACTATCCACACTTATCCTTCACCTTTTTTTTCCCTAATCACTTCCAAAGGTTACACAATTATTAAACCGTGTGTTGATCCATAGTGTAATTTAAAGTAAGAACCATATAAATTTGGCGAAATCTAAGTATCTAAAATTAAACGTAATACTTAAATTAAGGATAATTAATAGACTTCTTTCTAAAAAATCTTCTTCTGGAGACTCTCTTTCGTTTGTAGTTGGCCATTGCAGTATTTCGTCATAAAATTCTGTAAATTCTACTGGTATATATTGTTTCACTTTTGCAATATCTGCAATATTCTTAGCTTGGTAAGTTACTGCAAGTGCCTTTTACTCTAGAAAGAACGAAAATTTCCTCAGAGATACTATCTATATAATTTTTTGCGATTACTTCACCTAGTTTTTTAGGATCAAAACAAACTCATAATAAGCCAATACTTGAAAATTAACATTTTGATTTTTAGGTACCTTTTCCGTAACTTCTTACTGATAAAGGTTTAGATTTTAATTGCATATTCAATTGTAAATGCTAGTATTCGAAGATTGAAAATCTATCATACACGAAAGTTTTAGAGCAGATGGACTACAATTTAAAATTGTTCTTAACCGACTTCCAAAAAAGGAACAGGTTCTGTTCTATGTATGTTCGTCTGTATGTATTTTTTTTCATATGTTAAATGAAAGGCGGGGTGGTTTATATTTTTTAATGGCTTTTAATGATGACTTAAATATGACTAAATTTACTTAAATATGAGTAATATTACAAAAACAAAAAGAAAACAACTAGCAACACTGCTTGAATAGAAAATTAAATGATTCAAAATAATAAATGAAAAAATAATAGTTTTTGCAACGCCTTCTCCAGTGGTTCACAGGTGAATTCGTTTGTGTATGTGGGTGTGTCTAATTAGATATAACATTTAACATTCGCCTATTTTATAGTAGTTTGATATCATTCGCAAAAATGTGTGGTGAGAGTATTTGGAATTTTCCCATTATGTTTCTCATTTCTTTTAATAAATACAATCCAGACGGGAGCAGCATGCTTCATTGGTTAAAATAACTTAAAAAATAACATGCGCATGCATTACATCAAAATAGTAATAATTATCGATAATATTTTGGGGGTGGGGATGATAAAACGCAGCACGAGATACATGTAGCATCGCTTATACACCAGCGACAGGTCCAGGGTAACATTGTTGAGCGCTCTGTTTCTGGCTGCTGACAAGACTTCGACAGTCGTTGCAAACGGCCATCAGTTCACTCCGCAGATTTTCTTTTTGGTCCGGCAGGTGGGCTGATGACGACAGAGTAAAAGCGCGAACAAATCGGTTTCTGTGAAAACAAAATAGAAAAATTATTATGATATATGTAGGTATATGAAAAAAATTTTTGAAGTCGGTGTGAAAACTACATAAACTTATAAATGCAAACCGTACACAATGCGACCACTAATTGGTGTTGGAAAGTTGATTGGGATTCAGTAACAATCAAATCATTTTTGAAGTTCACCGGGTCAGCTAGTTGATTATATTTTTGTGTTCTTCCTAAAAAAAATTGATTATTTAAAATTAATTTTTTTTTTTTTTCCGAAGGAGGAGGAAAAATGCATTATGCACCCTCAGGGGAGGATTTCCTCACCCTGGTGTGTGGGACTCTCACCCACTAAAAAACCTCCTCCTTCCTGCAACACGTTCAAAATAACTCGCAGTTATTTATGTCTTCCTGATAAAAGAAAAAGAAGTTAATTGAAGATTGAATCGAAAAATCGAAAAATTTTGAACCATCTTACTTCGTAATCTGAAGAGTCTACATATGCTGCAGGAGTCGCTTGTAGAGAGGAAGTACCAGGCTAGATATTATCACAAACATATATTTTTAAATTTAAACATAAAAATCATTGAAATACCTGGAGCGTTTCGCCGGCTGCAGAAGTGCTCGGCTGCGGAGATGAAACTCTCTCAGCCTATATATTATAACATAATTATATTTTCAAATTTAAATACAAAAAGCATTAAAATACCTGGATCGTTTCGTCACCCTCCTGCACGTCGCCATCTTCGTCTTCACTTTCCTGTAAAAATCAAAATAATTATAACATTTCAAATATGATTAACATTTTCTTACCTCTTCCAACCGAGTTCCATCTCTATACGGGTTGTAAAGCCTACCCGCGGCGCGGAAAAACTCCGCAAGAGGATCCAAATCACGCTTCCGACAAAAATGAAGAAACATGAATTTGGCAAGATAGCCCACAAAGAACGCTTTTTTACGTTGGTATTCAGGCAATTTGCATTTGGCGTGCCTCCACAAGCCTTCGATAGTGTTACTATGGGCACCCGTAATAGGATCCTTAAAGTTAACCGATCCCCCCCGCCCTAAAAAAAAAAAAACCATAAAACCAATTTTATTAAATAGGTCAGAGATATTGATCAGCTGATCAAAGGAATCCAGCGAGCGACTTGTTGGCGCGGGGCTGCGCGGCGTCGAGGGTGGTGCTCGATTTGTGCGGCAAGAAAAGTTGTCTTGCAATGGGCTTGAATTATTTTTGTGCAAATATGTTTTCGTAAAATTTTGTATGAAAACGTTCTCGTAGAGAGTCCAGGGTGGGATTAAAGTGAAGGTCTCTAGATTATCTTTGCAATAAAAGAAAGTTTAAGAAGATGCGTTTTGTATTTTAGTCTTTCTGAGGGAAAGAATTTTTCAGAATTTTTCAGAGGTAGTGTTTGCTTTGGATTTGATTAGCGGGGTTAAAGGAGTGACGAAAAAATGTCTGCTAAAGATCCAAAGGTTGAGAACATGATGAGCTACCCTGTAAAAGTTACATAATCGAAATCGGAGATGAGACGGCTGAGCAATTAGCATGAGAAGTTTGAAAATGAGTATTCCCTGATCGCGCTAAGCACAAAATCACCCGAAAAGGTCGTGTGAGGCATTTTAAGAATTAATTTAGTGGAAGGGTTGGCTTTGGTTTTGCTTTGCGGGGTAACGGGGTCACGAAAAAATATGGGCTAAAGATCTAAAAGTTGAGAACATGATAGGCTATCCTGTAAAAGTTATAGAATGCAAATCGGTGAAGAGTTGGCTGAGCAATTAGCGTGACACATATACAGAGTAATCCAAAGTCAGTTAAAAATGTCATAAAACGTAATAATATAACTTCTTTAATTATTAATGATGTCATTAATCCTAAAGGCTTAATAGGAGAACTGTAATTTATTTGCAGAACAACCATTATGCAGCCTTAAAATTCATAAAATTCCTGCATAAGTGGAAAATTTGTATGAAAATACGCAGAAATCAAGAAAGTAGACTTTACTTCAAATGCAATTTTCTCCGAAGGCCGCAGGTTGCCCCAGCAAATTTTTGTTTTCTACGATGCATAAGGATCTCTACTTTAATTTGATACCAGTGAGAGCGCGGGCAAATGCGGAAAGTTTTTTAAAAGTTAAAAAGAAATACAAATTTTGGGGAAAAATCCCCATTTTTAATTAAAATGCTATTATTAAAAAACTATTTCACTTTTATCATAAGTTTATGGTCTAATAATAGCTTCTCATATTTAGTAAGTGATTTCATTAATAACAATTTACCCTCCCCATACAAATATTTTCAGAATATAACTTTGAAATCATAGAAAATTTGAAAATTTTTTTAAAAAATGAGCCCTTCAAATTTTTCTCTGAATTTAGCTATTCGAAACACAGAGAGGGGGGGGTAAAAAAAAAAAAAATTATTGCCAGAAGGTAGTACATTTTGTTTACTATGGAATGGCATTAAAATTTTTAAAATCTATGACATGACGAAAATTGATCATTTTTACCCACTGTGGGTGGGTGGGTGGGCGGATGAAGCGAAATATATTTTTTACAGGTGAAGCTAATAAAAGTGTGTTAAAAATAAAAAATAAAAAAATGTCTATTAAAAAACTCTCCTTAGAGATCCCCCCCCCTAAAAAAAAAAAACCATAAAACCAATTTTATTAAATAGGTCAGAGATATTGATCAGCTGATCAAAGGAATCCAGCGAGCGACTTGGCGCGGGGCTGCGCGGCGTCGAGGGTGGTGCTCGATTTGTGCGGCAAGAAAAGTTGCCTTGCAATGGGCTTGAATTATTTTTGTGCAAATATGTTTTCGTAAAATTTTGTATGAAAGCGTTCTCGTAGAGAGTCCAGGGTGGGATTAAGGTGAAGGTCTCTAGATTATCTTTGCAATAAAAGAAAGTTTAAGAAGATGCGTTTTGTATTTTAGTCTTTCTGAGGGAAAGAATTTTTCAGAATTTTTCAGAGGTAGTGTTTGCTTTGGATTTGATTAGCGGGGTTAAAGGAGTGACGAAAAAATGTCTGCTAAAGATCCAAAGGTTGAGAACATGATGAGCTACCCTGTAAAAGTTACATAATCGAAATCGGAGATGAGACGGCTGAGCAATTAGCATGAGAAGTTTGAAAATGAGTATTCCCTGATCGCGCTAAGCACAAAATCACCCGAAAAGGTCGTGTGAGGCATTTTAAGAATTAATTTAGTGGAAGGGTTGGCTTTGGTTTTGCTTTGCGGGGTAACGGGGTCACGAAAAAATATGGGCTAAAGATCTAAAAGTTGAGAACATGATAGGCTATCCTGTAAAAGTTATAGAATGCAAATCGGTGAAGAGTTGGCTGAGCAATTAGCGTGACACATATACAGAGTAATCCAAAGTCAGTTAAAAATGTCATAAAACGTAATAATATAACTTCTTTAATTATTAATGATGTCATTAATCCTAAAGGCTTAATAGGAGAACTGTAATTTATTTGCAGAACAACCATTATGCAGCCTTAAAATTCATAAAATTCCTGCATAAGTGGAAAATTTGTATGAAAATACGCAGAAATCAAGAAAGTAGACTTTACTTCAAATGCAATTTTCTCCGAAGGCCGCAGGTTGCCCCAGCAAATTTTTGTTTTCAACGATGCATAAGGATCTCTACTTTAATTTGATACCAGTGAGAGCGCGGGCAAATGCGGAAAGTTTTTTAAAAGTTAAAAAGAAATACAAATTTTGGGGAAAAATCCCCATTTTTAATTAAAATGCTATTATTAAAAAACTATTTCACTTTTATCATAAGTTTATGGTCAGTAGTAAGGGGAACCTCCGCCATGTAAAACGGATCAGGCGTGATAGGGAGAGATGCTAGGGTTCCCACTTGGCGATATGTGGGTGTAGGTACGAAAGAGAAAGATTGGTTTTCTGTCGAGGTGCGGTTTTTGCTTTTGGTAGGGTTTTGTCAGCGGTAGTGTGTGAAAGAGAGCAGAGGAGTGTGTAAAGGAGAGGATAGGTATGTAGTGTGAGAGGAATCGTGGTGTGGGAAAGATGAAGTGTTAATGGCTAGCTTATTAGCATTGGCGCAAAAAGAGCGGGTGATGATAACTTTGCGGTGATTGACATGTTGTAAGCTGCAGTGCACGCTTGACTTGGGAAGATGATAAGAAAACTAAATTTGGATTTGTTTACTAACAGACAAAACCTTATCATGTAGCATGTCGAAGAAGAAGAGAAGGAAGAGCCATGATCTTGAAAATTATCTCGCGAGTCATAAAGATAACGCCAAAGCTTCATGAACTGCATGAGGTCAAAACAGCTGTATACAGAAATAAAATTGAAGGAGCCGGGTTGGGGGAATAAAAAAAGATTTTTTTTTATAGTAAATTACAGAAAAAATGTATTTATTACGGTACAGTTTCTGTATAGAAATAATTTGACAAAATTACAAAAATAAATTTTACTTTATTTCTGTTGAACGAATTTTAATCGTAAAAATCCGCCTCTGGCGCTATCTTTACCATGATAAGTCAGGTAATGATGTTGCATATTGTTCAAGTCGTCAATCTGGCGTTGTGTTTTAATTTTCTCTGAAAACCTCGGGGGCAGAAAAACAAAAGTTCCGTCAGCCAAATTTACCGTTAATTTCACCCCGTACTTTGTCTTCATTAACTTAAACTCCTTTATCAAATACAGTGTTTTTTCCTCCAGCGATGTTATCGGAACAAGCGTAGGAAAATCACCTTCCGCAATGTTGTTTGGCAGTTCAGATGTACTCTAAGATTTAATATTTATGAAAATATTTTTTATTTACCTTCGTTTCTAAAAACTTGCCATTTTCCCTTCCATTTTTGTGGCAATTCTGGTTGCTTTTAAGACTGTTATTTCTTAGGGTAAATGTTCGGTATTTATACGCCCTAACTCTTCCTTGACGATGCAAAGATCAAATAGTTTAAAACTTGGGCTAAAGCTAAAAATAAAAGTTTAGCACAGTGCTTATCGGTGAGGACAAGGCATACCGTTGTTGTAAAATTACCGGTTCGTAAAAATAATAAAAACAAAAGCATTTTTACCAGTCGTTCAATCGCTTAGAAGAGCTTAGACAAACATGTAAAGAATCAAGTTCTTTGTTTACTTTTTGGTTTTCAATTTTCCAAATAAAAATCTTTGAGGTTCTGCAGGCATTAGAAAAACATAGGGTAATGATCGATGCAAAGAATCAAGTTCTTTGTTTACTTTTGTAATTTTTTCCCCGGCGCAAAGAATCAAACACTTTCATTAATTTTTACTTTTTTATTTAACAATTAAAATCTTTGAGACATTGCGGAAGAGATAATTTGTTTAAAAATAACGTTTTCTAGATAATAAGAGAGTGCATGCTTGTAAATATTAATCAAAGCTTACAAGAAATTATGTTCTTTGATTACGCAAAGAATTAAGCTCTTTGATTACTTTTTGATTTTTATTTACCAATTAAATTGTTGAGGCATTGCCGGACAGATTATTTGTTTACAAAAGACACTGCCTAGATAATGAGCAAATGTGGGGGTACACACTTGTTAATATTAATCGATGCAAGCAAAGAATTAAGTTCTTTGATTACTTTTTGATTTTTTATTTACCAATTAAATCTTTGAGACATTGCGGGACAGATTATTTGTTTTCAAATGACATTGTCTAGATAATGAGTAAATGAGGAGTTCATACTTGATAATATTAATTGATGCAAGCAAGGAATTAAGTTCTTTGATTACTTTTTGATTTTTTATTTTCCAATTAAATCTTAAAGACGTTGCGGGGACAGATTATTTGTTCACAAATGGTACTGTCTAGATAATGAGGAGTGCATGCAAGTAAATATTAATAGACTCGCAAAAAGAATCAAGTTCTTTGATTAATTTTTGGTTTTCGTTTTTCCTAAATTTTTGAGGTATCGGGGTAGATTATTTGTTTAATGATTGTATATAAACCGGGGGTGAAGTGGAAAGTCGCAAAGTAAGCATTTTGAATTGAAGCAGCCAGTTTTGTGAATTAGTAAAGTACGCTTTAGATCGAAATAAGTTTTGTCAACGCGGTATGTTTTTTTTTTTGATGCAGGCAATTTTGCGAATTCGTGAAGTGAGTGTTTTAGATTGCATTAAGTTTTGTGAACGCTGTATGTTTTTTTTTTTAAGCAAGCAGTTTTGTGAATTTGTGAAGTGAGTGTTTTAGATTGCACCAAGTTTCGTGAACGCAGTAAATTTTTTGATGCAGGCAGTTTTGTGAATTTTTGAAGTGAGTGCAACAAGTTTTGTGAGTGCAGGATTTTTGATCGTGTTTTTTATTTTTAGTGCAATTTTGCAAATGATTAGGAGCGCTATTTTTGATTGGAAGCGGTATTTTGACATCAATTTTAATTTTTGTAGAAAAGTCCAGAAAATTAAAACATAACCGTAAGTATTGCCATTTTTTTTTTAAATAGCGTAACGTTTTATAATACTTATTCTTAACACAAAGTGTAAAAGGAAGTCGTGAGAATTCAAGATTAAAAGGCACACAAAAAATAAATAAAGCTGAACAGAGACGGGATTTAAGCAAATGCCAAAAAATTGAGGGATTTGTTTTTGAAACAGATTCTGAAGAGGAAGACATATTAGAAACGGAACCGGACAACGTGCCAGAATCAATTTCTGACCAAATTGATAAAGCCGATATAAAGACTGTTGGCTTTATAGAATATAATAAAAAACCAGAGGTGTTAGTTAATTAAAATAATACAGAAAAAATTTTCATTTATTTAATTTTATATAAATTATCCCGCAATTTTTAAATAAAAGGGTAAAAATGAGTGCTAGTCTGTATATAAATTATTTGCATAGTTCCTTATTATTAGGGAAAGATTTATTTCTAGCAACACTAAATGCCGCTTTTAGCGAAATAGCAAAGCAAAAAGTGTCATTTTCTCTTGAAGACAAATATAATTTAGCAAATATTTTAATCAAGAGCTCGATGTTGTATAACATACAATTTAATGATAATGCTTTTAAGAACGCTCGGGAGATTTTAAATATAAATATTGAAACTTACAGTTTGGGCGCGACTAACGGCCGTAATGAACCTTCTACTTCAACAGGTTTTAATAATTTACATCATGCAGTTCAATCGGGCAGTGGTCATACAGAAAATAACAGTTTGTGCGTTGCTAACGACCGTAATAAACCTTCTACATCAACAGGTTTTAATAATTTACATCATGCAGTTCAATCGGGTAGTGATCATGCAGAAAAAATTATTATTATATCAAAAAATACGGCATTTTTTGACAAATTTCATGTCGAGGGAGTTAAATTTGTCTTCCAAATTAATGGCGTTGATTGCGAAAAAGAAAATATTACCGAAAAGCTTCAAAATGCTTTTGATGATGTTATTCGTGAGATAACAAAAAATTGTATAACAGGGAGCAAAATAAGTATGTCAATTTTTCCCCCGAATTCACCTCATGTAAAACCGATATGGTCAAGCTTAAGACCTGTAGATCAGTTAAATGGTGAATATATTCTAGGATTAATTTCAAATGTTAATCAATCTAACGCAATTTTTCTTTCAGACGATGTTTTGCAAATTATTGCAAACATTGTTAATTTTCCTTATGTAGGTTCAAAAGTTTGGAGATAAAAACAGATAAAGGAACAGAGTACTTAACCAAGTGTAAAGGCATAGTAATAAATTTCAAAAACTCTAACGTGGTCAATTTCAAAAACTTTAAATCTATGATTACCGGAGAAACTGACACTGATACGGCTGTAGTGAAAGACGAGAAAAAAATCAAGCGTAAGCGCCCGGGAATTGTACTTTCGGAATATCAAGAAAAACATTTAGGCTTTACTTTTGATAAAAGAATTGTTGTAGATAATTACCACACGTATCCATACGGTTTTAAGAAAATCAAACTTTGTAATTAGCATTGTAGTTTAAAATTATTGCTTTAGTTTTAAGATGCATGACTCTTCTGACTGAGCCTAATTTTCAGCGCAAGTTTTGGCTGGAATGGGTAAACTTTTCTTGACTTCCAGTCAAGAAGTGCGCGAAAACTCATTTTTAAAACACCAGATATATTTGCTCTAATAAATTTTATTTTGATATATTTAAAAACAATTTGCTATACAATGTCGTACAGATAAGAACAAGCGTTTATACGTTCAAAAATTTTTATAAATTGCTTATTATATTCAAATATTGGCAAACAGGGTAAATTTGCAAACTTACAAGAATATATTAAAACACGTTGCCTATAAAACTAAATATAAACTCCGGCTAAAAGATTTAGAAGTTTAACCCGAAAATTATTATCTGTAAAAAACAATTTAGGAGCATCCACTCGTACGCGGCGGTTTAAACCTACTTCATCGAGAATAGCAATTGTGATTAATCCGTCAGGTACCGGCATGGTGTTAATATAAGGATCGAAAACTATTCTTAAACAAAACTTTTGAGAAAACAGTTTATCGGTAATTAAAATGGTAAAATCTATTAATTTAGAGTCTATAACATTAATAGCAAGTAATTTTAAAATTGCGGTTTCCGAAATTCCATCTTCTTGTAACAATAACGCGGCTACTGTTGTTGTAGTAGGCTTTTCAGTAGTGCTGGTAACAAGTGTATCATTAGCGGCAGTTGTTGCAGGTGCTTCAATAGAGGGGGTGTTTAAATCCATTACAGATGTCGATGCCTTTGCTTCCAGCATTGTAGAGGGGTTTTTAGAGTTATCGGTTGGGGGTTCTATTGTAGTGGTATTCTCTAGATTAACGTCCTGTAACAAGACAGGTGTAGTTAAGTTGGTGATGTTAGCGTTAGCAACTTGTTCTTCCGGGTTTTTTTCTAATCCCGTGTGCATTATCTCGACTGTGCTTAAGTTTACGTAAAATAATAATACTATAATTATAAAAGTAAATGTAAATGTTACGTACCTCTTCCATTTGTGGGTAAATATTCCTGTGGGCTACTTTTATTATTTGGCTGTACGGCTGCGTTCGGGGTGGCACGTTCTGACGGTGTTGAATGACTTTCATAATCTTGTGTTGGCTGTATAATAAAAACTAGTCTGCCATACTTATATTCTAAATAATCTTTATACTCGTTGTAAATAGCTAAATTTGCATTTAAATATTCCTGGAAATCTTTGCCTCCACGAATTTCTATACCCGTAACACGTGTCGAATCTAGTGCATAGCCTTCTAGCACATCTCTTATTTTCTTTAAAAAATAAAGAAAATTAGGCAAACTCTTTATGTATTGCTCAGATGTTATTATTTTTTGCTCATAATGGTTAAATATAAAATTAAATAAATATGGCCAGACAAGATTTGCCTTAGGTATAACGGTGGCGCCTGTACCGTTAAAAAAAGCTTCGATTGTAGGGCTAAAAACAGGTTTTTTAAATTCATCTGACTCATTTTCTACAGACTCATCTTCAATATCTTGCCCTTCTTTTTTAGCGTTTGTCATTTGTAAGTTTTTGCTAATAGTCTCCGCTAACGAAACCCTCACTTCGTGCACTAGTGTCTGCATATTTTGCTTAAATTCCTCCCGAATATTTTGTAGTTTTTGATCTATGTCTGCCTGTAAAGCTGTTTTCTCGACTTTCCAGGTATTATCCTCTACTGTAGAATTTTCAGGTTGTGGTGACGATAGGTTTCCGGATTGCACTACTATAACTTGTGAATCAATATTAGAACCGGTGTTAGGATCGGTGTTAGGAACGATGTTAGAATTGTGTTGAAAAAGCGTTGTATTTAAATTTTTGTGAGGATACAGCGTTAAGGAATTATTAGGGCTGTAGGTAGATGTATCCAAATCTTTGTGGGGATACGCATACAGGGTGTTATTTAACACTCTATTTGCTAGCGACTTTCGGTTGGAAGTAAAATTTCTACCAATTGCCGTACCAATATTAACGTTTTGTACACCCTGCATTTCCATTTTGTCGATAATTGTGGGATCGTTGCTATGCCCAAAATAATAATACGTTTGTGAACCTATATTGCCTGTACCCTGTTGTAGTAAAAAGGTGTTTTTGGGTACTTTAATTGATATCTCCTCTCCGGACTCCAGCGACAGTTGTGTTTTATCTTAATGTAAAGATTTTTATTTTAAATATTATACACAAAATGGCACACTGCTTCACTTACTTAAAGGGTTATTATTAATAATAAATCCGCCACAGTCATGAGCGTAATACATCACCACACAAACAATAAAATTTTTTAAAGAACGCATTTTTGCTTTGCACTTTTTAGTAAAACTTTAAAAATTTGTCAGCGTTTAAATTACTTAAACACAGTCGGGTAAAACTGAAACGTTTTGCACTCGATCTATTATTTATAAGTATTAAAAAAAGCTTACTAAGCATTAAATTTGTTATTTGTCAGTTTGTTAAAATACTTAATCAAAAACAGATAAAAATATGCTTACCTTGCATAAAACAGATAGGATCATTCTATATTTGTTTTTTAGTATATGCAAATGCTTAAGTAATGCATTTTAACATTTTACTTTTTCAGTTTTCTTATCTGTGCAACATTGTTGCACAAGCTGAATCTTTAGATTTTTGATTTAATTTTAAAGCGGCTCTTAATACCTAACTTTTTTATTTTTGTTATCTGTCTGACATAGCGGAAAAAGTTAAAAGCTTATAAGGCACTTAATTGATAATACTGTTCTTATCTGTGCAACATTGTTGTACAAGTTTGATTTTTAGAAGCCTAGAAATATATAAATACCTATACTTATGCTAGGAGAAATGCAGTTTTATTTCGGATTTTTATTTCCAGGAGGGAACATGGAGAAATTTATTTTCGATATTCAATTTATTGTCGGAAATAACGCGCAGTATTTTATTAAAGAACTCGCGATTCTTCCTTTCGGAACAGTTTCACCAACGCTTTACCATTTTTTACCTCCGTACCCGGAGCAGGAACTGACGATAAAAGCCCGTCAGCAAATTCATCACGACATACAGAGCATTAACGGTCTACAGTGGGATGGCGGCGACATTGTTTACAACTCCTTGCCTGATATATTGGAAGGCTTTGCTAACAGCAAAATATATGTGAAAGGGGAAGTAAAAGAAAATTTCCTTAGAAAATACCTCCCAAACACCGAAATAATACAACTGGAAATACCTAAATTAAGCGAGCTTAAAAATTTTCAAGTGTATTGTAAAGTTCACAGCAACGTCGAATGTTACATTCGTTGTGCCGCACAAAATTGCATAAATATATATTTATACGCGTTAATAAATAAAGTTATTGATTGAAAGTCTTCCCGCACGTTTTTATTACGGTTTGTTAATAAATATTTAACAAAGTTGTTAATAACTATTTATCAAAGTTGTTAGCAACTATTTATCAAAGTTGCTAATAACTATATAGCAAAGTAAGAATTTCACAAGCAAACGGAACTGCCGTGAAAATGGAAGGGGAAAAAAAATGATGCGTTTTAACGTACGCGTGTTTCGTTAAGATCGTTGAGCTAAAATGGATCTACTTGGTAAAGCGCTTTGGAGTTAGGCAATGCTTAATGGCGCATGATGGCGTTAATTTTGTTTTTTTCTATACCGTCGTGGTTTTTGGAAAAAATAAAAACGCCGCGTCAGATAAGCGGCTTTAACCATTTCCATCATCATTAGACTTATGAAGGTATGTATGTTGTATGTATATTGTAGTTTAAGTAAAGTTAACACTTTAGCCTTAAGATGCATGACCTTTTTTGAGCCTAATTTCCAACTTCGGTTGGAAAAAAGGTAAATTGTTCTTGACGCCTTGTCAAGAAGTGCGCCTTCAGGGTAGAAGGAAAACTCTATCTTTTATTTTATTTTAATTTATATTTTCAGATGATGAGTTTTAAAAAAAAAAGGGCAAATAAAAAATATTTTCATAAATATTAACTATTCTTAGAGTACATCTGAACGGCTAAACAACATTGCGGAAGGTAATTTCCCTACGCATGTTCCGATAACATCGCTGGAGAAAAAACACTGTATTTGATAAAGGAGTTTAAGTTAATGAAGGCAAAGTACGGACTGAAATTAACGGCACATTTGACTGACGGAACTTTTGTTTTTTCTACCCCCAAGGTTCTCAGAGAAAATTAAAACGCAACGCCAGATTGACGGCTTGAACCATATGCATCATCATTACCTGGTTTATCAAAGTAAAGATAACACCAGAGGTGGATTTTTACAATTAAAATTCGTCCGACAGAAATAAAGTAAAGCTTATTTTTGTAATTTTGTCAATCTATTTCTATACAGAAACAGAACCGTGATAAATACATTTTTTCTGTAATTTACTATGAAAATAAAAAAATCTTTTTTTATTACCCCAGCCCTGCTCCAAAGTTGTTAATAACCATTTATCAGAGCTGTTAATAACTATTTATCAAAGTAAGAATTTCACAAGCAAACGGAACTGTCGTGAAAATGGAAGGGGGAAAAAATGATGCGTTTTAACGTACGCGTGTTTCAATAAGATCGTTGAGCTAAAATGGATCTACTTGGTAAAGCGCTTTGGAGTTAGGCAATGCTTAATGGCGCATGATGGCGTTAATTTTGTTTTTTTTTTCTATACCGTCGTGGTTTTTGGAAAAAATAAAAACGCCGCGTCAGATAAGCGGCTTTAACCATTTCCATCATCATTAGACTTATGAAGGTATGTATGTTGTATGTATATTGTAGTTTAAGTAAAGTTAACACTTTAGCCTTAAGATGCATGACCTTTTTTGAGCCTAATTTCCAACTTCGGTTGGAAAAAAGGTAAATTGTTCTTGACGCCTTGTCAAGAAGTGCACCTTCAGGGTAAGAAGGAAAACTCTATCTTTTATTTTATTTAAATTTATACCCGACTCCTTCAATTTTATTTCTGTATACAGCTGTTTTGATCTCATGCAGTTCATGAAGCTTTAGCGTTATCTTTATGACTCGCGAGATAATTTTCAAGATCATGGCTCTTCCTTCTCTTCTTCTTCGACATGCTACATGATAAGGTTTTGTCTGTTAGTAAACAAATCCAAATTTAGTTTTCTTATCATCTTCCCAAGTCAAGCGTGCACTGCAGCTTACAACATGTCAATCACCGCAAAGTTATCATCACCCGCTCTTTTCGCGCCAATGCTAATAAGCTAGCCATTAACACTTCATCTTTCCCACACCACGATTCCTCTCACATAACATTCCTATCCTCTCCTTTCCACGCACCTCTGCTCTCTTTCACACACTACCGCTGACAAAACCCTACCAAAACCAAAAACCGCACCTCGACAGAAAACCAATCTTTCTCTTTCGTACCTACACCCACATATCGCCAAGTGGGAACCCTAGCATCTCTCCCTATCACGCCTGATCCGTTTTACATGGCGGAGGTTCCCCTTACTACTATGGTCTAATAATAGCTTCTCATATTTAGTAAGTGATTTCATTAATAACAATTTACCCTCCCCATACAAATATTTTCAGAATATAACTTTGAAATCATAGAAAATTTGAAAATTTTTTTTAAAAAATGAGCCCTTCAAATTTTTCTCTGACTTTAGCTATTCGAAACACAGAGAGGGGGGGGTAAAAAAAAAAAATTATTGCCAGAAGGTAGTACATTTTGTTTACTATGGAATGGCATTAAAATTTTTAAAATCTATGACATGACGAAAATTGATCATTTTTACCCACTGTGGGTGGGTGGGTGGGCGGATGAAGCGAAATATATTTTTTACAGGTGAAGCTAATGAAAGTGTGTTAAAAATAAAAAATAAAAAAATGTCTATTAAAAAACTCTCCTTAGAGATCCCCCCCCCCTAAAAAAAAAAAAAAAAAAACCATAAAACCAATTTTATTAAATAGGTCAGAGATATTGATCAGCTGATCAAAGGAATCCAGCGAGCGACTTGTTGGCGCGGGGCTGCGCGGCGTCGAGGGTGGTGCTCGATTTGTGCGGCAAGAAAAGTTGCCTTGCAATGGGCTTGAATTATTTTTGTGCAAATATGTTTTCGTAAAATTTTGTATGAAAACGTTCTCGTAGAGAGTCCAGGGTGGGATTAAAGTGAAGGTCTCTAGATTATCTTTGCAATAAAAGAAAGTTTAAGAAGATGCGTTTTGTATTTTAGTCTTTCTGAGGGAAAGAATTTTTCAGAATTTTTCAGAGGTAGTGTTTGCTTTGGATTTGATTAGCGGGGTTAAAGGAGTGACGAAAAAATGTCTGCTAAAGATCCAAAGGTTGAGAACATGATGAGGTACCCTGTAAAAGTTACATAATCGAAATCGGAGATGAGACGGCTGAGCAATTAGCATGAGAAGTTTGAAAATGAGTATTCCCTGATCGCGCTAAGCACAAAATCACCCGAAAAGGTCGTGTGAGGCATTTTAAGAATTAATTTAGTGGAAGGGTTGGCTTTGGTTTTGCTTTGCGGGGTAACGGGGTCACGAAAAAATATGGGCTAAAGATCTAAAAGTTGAGAACATGATAGGCTATCCTGTAAAAGTTATAGAATGCAAATCGGTGAAGAGTTGGCTGAGCAATTAGCGTGACACATATACAGAGTAATCCAAAGTCAGTTAAAAATGTCATAAAACGTAATAATATAACTTCTTTAATTATTAATGATGTCATTAATCCTAAAGGCTTAATAGGAGAACTGTAATTTATTTGCAGAACAACCATTATGCAGCCTTAAAATTCATAAAATTCCTGCATAAGTGGAAAATTTGTATGAAAATACGCAGAAATCAAGAAAGTAGACTTTACTTCTTCGAGTCTGCCTTCAAACTTGACGGAGATCAGACGTCAAAAAATTGGCTCTGCAAGTTGGTCTGAGTTTTGGTGTTTTTTGGCTGTTTTTGGTGCCCTTAGTGATTGCTTTTTGAATCCCGCACCTTGCTTTTTGGAATTTCATCCAACGGGAGCTTGCACCTGCGGCGGGTAAAGGAGGAGCCCGTTTTATTGCCAGCGGCTGGATGCCGGGAGCGCCGGCGTGGAGCCACGCGGCCCGGTTAACCCCGGACAACAACCTCTGTCAAGGAGGTGACATATAAACGTAGCCAGACGAAATACTTAGAGCTACAAACTAAAAAGAGAGGACAACTTAATTACACCGAATCCCTAATTTTAACGTCACACAACTGCAAAACCAGACGTCGGATCTGATTTAGGCTGAAGATATGGCGTCTGGCCAGGCCAGCGCCAATTCTTTTTCCGGGCTGGAATGTCAGCCTGCAGAAGGGCAGCCCATGAAAAAGGCTAAAATGGTCGTCAAACGCCAAAAACCGGCAACCATGCAAGCCGAGGGTTTCCCTTTCTTAGGGGAAAGTTTTTCTAAGGAAAGGGCAACTTCTAATGGACAACACCCGCGCTATATCACTACAGTAGTTCCTGAGAAACCGTTAAAGCGGTTCAACCATTTTGCGGTACGCAAGGGTGTTGACGCGGTGTCGACCAAATTTAGCAAGGCCAGCTACCTCAAGGATGGCGAATTACTGCTCCTGGTGGAAAATCAGAAAATCGCAGATAGATTCCTTAAAATAGACACGATCGCTGGAATCCCGGTAACAGCTCAACTCCACCCCACTCTTAACTCAGTAAAAGGGACCGTTTACTCCAGGGACTTTGGCCTTATGTCACAGGAGGAAATCTTGGAGGGATTAAGGGACCAAGGAGTTACGGAAGTCGTCCAGATAAGCAGGCCCAGCACCCGTGAGCCAGGTACCACTTTCGCCACTGGGTTACACATTCTGTCCTTTAACGCCTATCAACTTCCCAAATACATTGAGGGCGCATGGCAGCGCATTGAGGTTCGGCCATACTACCCGCTAACCATGCGATGTCGGTCTTGCCAGAAACTTGGACACACGACCAAAAGGTGCACGGAAGCAGCCGTTACATGTGGGACCTGTGCTAAGCCAGGCCCTCATGAGGGCAGCCAGTGTGAAGGAACCTACTGTGTGAACTGCAAGACTAACTCACACGCATCAACCAACAGGGACTGCCCGGAGTACCTTAAGGCGAAAGAGATCCTAAAAATTAAATGCATAAAGAAATGTTCAATGTTCGAGGCCAAAAGGGAATTTTACGCCAACTACCCAGTACACACAGGTCCAACGTTTGCTGAAGTCATTAGTCGAGGACACACCAACTCTTCGCAAAACTCCAATGCCTCGCGTCAAGCGCCCCAAAATAAAACAGGAACTAACACAGAGATGGGTCAACAAGTTCAAATCACCAAGAAAAATATTACTCCATCCCCCCCTGCAATCAACATAGTAAGTACCCCCAAAATAACAACAACAATTACCGAAACTAACAACACAAAAAACATAAAACAACAAACAAAAGCTAGCACCCCCACACCCACACAATCTCCCACTACTAAAACAACCACAGAAAAACACAATCAACTTTCATTAACACCCAAATCGAAGAAAGCAGTGAATAATTTGGTTAACAAGGTTATCGGCCTTGAAACTCAAGACCCGGTTATTTTGTCCATATCTGGACCACATATGGTTCTGGAGGAAGCTCCGCCTGAATGGATGGAGCAAGACGACCCTTTTTCAGACTCTACTCTTACCGACCACTCCGGTGACGGAGAATAGAAATCTTCTTGCCGACATTATGAATTTTGACCCTATCTCTGATCTTTCGTTTCGAGACCTAACAGTCTTGCAATGGAATGTTAGAGGGTTGTACAACAACCGCCCTAACCTGGATCTCCTCATTGCTAGATACAAGCCCCACATTATTCTACTACAGGAAACCAACATCTTGTTGGAGGAACATCCTAATCGAATTGGTCCCTTTAGCTACTTCGGCTTCAATTTTTCCAGAGAGAACAGGCGTGGTGGTGTGGCCGTTCTCGTCCACATGTCCATTCCCGCCGTACAAGTTTGCATAAACTCTGATATTATGGCGTGTGCCGTCACCATACATAAGCCGCGAGATCTTACCTTCTGCAGCATTTACCTTGAGAATGCACAGGGGATCACGGTACGGGATCTTGACCTGCTGGCAGATCAGTTACCCACACCATTTATGGTGGGGATTTCAATGCTCACAGCCCTCTATGGGGCTCTGAGCGTTGGAATCCCAGAGGGCGACAGGTGGCCGCCTGGATCGAGGACCGCCCCTTGTGCATTCTCCATACTGAGCACCCAACCCATCTGGCATACAACGAGTCATATTCCAACATCGACCTGACTTTGGTCCCTCCTATAATGGCCAGAGACTTAAATTGTGCTGTGCATGATAACCCAGAAGGCAGTGACCATTTCCCTTTGGTAATCAATACCAAATTTCAAACTGCTAGAGCCCAGCCGGTCGTTAAATTCCGGGAAGACCGGGCCAACTGGGATAAATTTAGGGTGACAATAGGTGCGGAAGCAGCTCGAAGGCCACCCTCTAGGAACATAGAGAGAGAGACGGCTCAGATCACCAGAGTTATTAGATCCGCGGCGGCTACCAGCATGCCTGTATCTCGCCCCCACTCAACTTCTCAACCAGCCTGGATGAACCCCATCATTCTCTCCACTATTAGAGGAAAAAATAGAGTCTGGAAGACTTTCCAAAGACACCCTACGAATACAAACATGATTGCATACCGCAGGGAAGCGGCGCGGGTCAAACGAATGATCAAGGAGGCCAAAAAGAACGCCTGGATCGACTTCGCAACCTCCATGGATCAAAATGTTAATCTGGCGGATGCCTGGAGAAAAACTAGATTAATCTCCGGCAACAGGGCTTCTAACTTGATCGGTAACCTGACGGTGGACGACACCCTTTTCTCAAACTCTAGGGACATCGCCGAAAAGCTAGCCCAGTCGTGGTCTGGCTACTCGGACGACAGCTCTTTCCGACCGGAAAATATCGCTGCTAGAAACAATTGGTCCATGACGAATGGGCCTTTCTCCCCGGTCCCTGCCAGAAATTTATCGTACCCAATATCCCTTCGGGAGTTGAGTTCAGTACTCAACTCTTGTAAGGGATCAGCGCCAGGCCATGACAGAATTTCCTACCGAATGATTAGAGAGTCTCCTGATCTTTTGAAAGAGAGACTGGTTGATCTCTACAACGTTATGATTCGAGGTAGTGCCTTCCCCAAGGTATGGAAAAACGCGGTCCTCGTCCCCATCAGAAAAAAGAACACAACGACTCAGGGCTCGATTACACCGATAGACCTCCGTCCGATCTCTTTGCTGCCCTGCATGGGCCGTCTGTTTGAAAAAATCATGAGTCGTAGACTCTCCACGGCTCTCGAGGGGATTCTGCCCGGGGGTGTTCATGGCTTCAGGAGGCATCGTGGTACCACCTCGATTCCCCTGGAGCTGGAGGACTCCGTCAAGAGCTCTTTCGACAGGCGGGGAGAGTTATACCTCCTGTCAGCGGACGTGGAGACGGCGTATGACAGGGTTCGATGGGACGTTGTCACAACCCAGCTTCAGGTATGGGGCTTTGATGCTAATTTCATCCACCTGGTCCAAAATTTCCTTTCCTCCCGATCCTTCCAGGTTAGGGTTAATGGCTTTGCGTCGGCACGGAGACCTTTACATAACGTTTTGCCACAGGGCTCACCAATGTCTACTGCTCTTTTCAACACCTATATCTCCCCCCTCCTCCACAAGCTAGACGACATAAACGGACTCAACTACTACGCATACGCGGACAATTTACTACTGACCACGACTATGAACCCGCCAACGGAGGTACTCAGAAGGAGCATAACGGCATTAGACATCTGGTGCTACGAAACCGGTGCCATCGTCCCCCATGATAAAATGGAGTACATGGTCTTCTCCCGGAAGAGGTCCCCACAGTTCACCACAGTGGAAATAGATGAGGATGTCTTCAGAGCCCAGGAGAAAATCAAAATTCTTGGAATCATCCTTACGCCCAAGCTAAGCTGGACCGACCAGTGCAGGAGAACGGCAGCAAATCTGGACAAAGCAACCAACCTCATTAGGTCAATCGCCGCTCGAGGTAACGGTTCCCCCCTGCATGCCACTGTGCACATCGCCAAAACCCTCGTCATGGGTATTACCAACTATGGTCTTCTAATTTACGGACAGTCCACCAAGCAAAACTTAAATAAAATCCAAACGGCTATAAACAGGGCTCTCCGCACCGCTTTTGGTGCACTCAAAACTACTCCAAATAGAGCTCTGTGGATGGAAGCTGGCTTGGCTGACCTGCAGACAAGGATCAAAATCTCCAGATTGAAATTAGTTGCAAGAAACACGTTGGACTGGAGGAGACCGCACCATATCACCTTCCAGCATAGGTTGGAGACAAACCCTCGCCGCAGCGCCATCTCTGCCCTCAAATGGGCGAAGGACCAGCTCCTGGAACTGGAGTTGCCAATATCCCCGCCATGCGCTAAACCCCTGACTGAGATCCCCCTGGAGATCTTCCGCCGCCCTCTTTTTACCAAGAGCACCCGCCAAAAGAATAAGACCACCCAAGAAGAATTTCGTCAGCAGCACCTGGAACAGCTTACTGGGTACTCTGGTTGGACTATTATTTACACGGACGGATCCAAAAACAGCGATAATGTAGGAGCAGCCTTTGTCTCCACACTCAGGGGGTCGGTATTAACCTCGACGCATACCTTTCGACTGAACAGCCTTGCATCGAACTTTGAGGCGGAAATTTTCGCCCTTATGAGGGCAATGGAGTTTGGTCTAAAGGCTAAGACTAACACCGTAATCTTCACGGATGCCAAAAGCGTGCTACAGGCCCTAAACAATCCGTACAGCCAAGACCCTGTAATAAGCCACATCCGAACCACGCTGCTCAACACTGGCGGCAAAATAAAGGTGGACTGGGTTCCTGCACATATAGGGATTTTCGGCAACGAGGCTGCGGACAGAGCGGCGAAGGCGGCAAGTTCGGACCCCGGCTTAAACCCGCTGCAGGTTCCTCAGAACACCAGTTTCCTTATTAGGAATGGCCGGGAGCAAATCTGGGAAACATACATCGCTGCCTGGAGAAACACCAACACCTTCCATGCCCAACATTCCCCCTCAGCTGCCCCACCAAGGTACAGGCCGGACTTATCCAGACGGGAAGGATGCATCGTTTTCAGGGTCAGAATGGGGCATTGCCTCCTAACAAAGGCCCATCTCTTCGCCAGAGCCCCTTAGCCAGGATGTGTACAATGCCAAAGACCCTTAACGATCAGGCACATCCTGGAGGAGTGCCCGACCACCACGACACTGCTGGGTTCAACCCTTCCACCTCTTCCGGAGCTGCTGGACCCGTCTCGGCCTGATTTGTTGCTGGAATTGATAAATAGGCTCAATATTGTAAACCATATTTAATCTATACTACCAAATCTGTTGGTTATATTGTTTTTGGTTAAGGCCTGTATTATTAACGGACTATATTTCTTATTTCTTTGTATTAATTTGTTTTTTTGCCTTGAATTAGTTGGAAGATTGAAACTGAATTTATACGTTTAGCGTTAAGGTCTGAATAATGTAGGAGCTAATTAATTGTACCTATTGCTTATTTTGTTTTTATTAAGGTCTGTACAATTAAGGAACTATCTCTGTTACACTCGTTGTATTAATCACTTTTCTTTGAATTAACTGGAAGACTGAAAATTAATTTGTATATTTAGCGTTAAGATCTGAATTATGAAGGAATTATTGATTGTATCCTTATTGTAAGCGCCATATGGTCATAGCTACCGAGCGCGCTATCTGTAATCCAGGGCATTTGGAAGTAGCCTATGCGCCTGGTGAAATAAATAAATAATAAATAATAAATAATAAAAGTTGCCTTGCAATGGGCTTGAATTATTTTTGTGCAAATATGTTTTCGTAAAATTTTGTATGAAAACGTTCTCGTAGAGAGTCCAGGGTGGGATTAAAGTGAAGGTCTCTAGATTATCTTTGCAATAAAAGAAAGTTTAAGAAGATGCGTTTTGTATTTTAGTCTTTCTGAGGGAAAGAATTTTTCAGAATTTTTCAGAGGTAGTGTTTGCTTTGGATTTGATTAGCGGGGTTAAAGAAGTGACGAAAAAATGTCTGCTAAAGATCCAAAGGTTGAGAACATGATGAGCTACCCTGTAAAAGTTACATAATCGAAATCGGAGATGAGACGGCTGAGCAATTAGCATGAGAAGTTTGAAAATGAGTATTCCCTGATCGCGCTAAGCACAAAATCACCCGAAAAGGTCGTGTGAGGCATTTTAAGAATTAATTTAGTGGAAGGGTTGGCTTTGGTTTTGCTTTGCGGGGTAACGGGGTCACGAAAAAATATGGGCTAAAGATCTAAAAGTTGAGAACATGATAGGCTATCCTGTAAAAGTTATAGAATGCAAATCGGTGAAGAGTTGGCTGAGCAATTAGCGTGACACATATACAGAGTAATCCAAAGTCAGTTAAAAATGTCATAAAACGTAATAATATAACTTCTTTAATTATTAATGATGTCATTAATCCTAAAGGCTTAATAGGAGAACTGTAATTTATTTGCAGAACAACCATTATGCAGCCTTAAAATTCATAAAATTCCTGCATAAGTGGAAAATTTGTATGAAAATACGCAGAAATCAAGAAAGTAGACTTTACTTCAAATGCAATTTTCTCCGAAGGCCGCAGGTTGCCCCAGCAAATTTTTGTTTTCAACGATGCATAAGGATCTCTACTTTAATTTGATACCAGTGAGAGCGCGGGCAAATGCGGAAAGTTTTTTAAAAGTTAAAAAGAAATACAAATTTTGGGGAAAAATCCCCATTTTTAATTAAAATGCTATTATTAAAAAACTATTTCACTTTTATCATAACTTTATGGTCTAATAATAGCTTCTCATATTTAGTAAGTGATTTCATTAATAACAATTTACCCTCCCCATACAAATATTTTCGGAATATAACTTTGAAATCATAGAAAATTTGAAAATTTTTTTAAAAAATGAGCCCTTCAAATTTTTCTCTGACTTTAGCTATTCGAAACACAGAGAGGGGGGGGTAAAAAAAAAAAATTATTGCCAGAAGGTAGTACATTTTGTTTACTATGGAATGGCATTAAAATTTTTAAAATCTATGACATGACGAAAATTGATCATTTTTACCCACTGTGGGTGGGTGGGTGGTCGGATGAAGCGAAATATATTTTTTACAGGTGAAGCTAATAAAAGTGTGTTAAAAATAAAAAATAAAAAAATGTCTATTAAAAAACTCCTTAGAGATCCCCCCCCACCCTAAAAAAAAAAAAAACCATAAAACCAATTTTATTAAATAGGTCAGAGATATTGATCAGCTGATCAAAGGAATCCAGCGAGCGACTTGTTGGCGCGGGGCTGCGCGGCGTCGAGGGTGGTGCTCGATTTGTGCGGCAAGAAAAGTTGCCTTGCAATGGGCTTGAATTATTTTTGTGCAAATATGTTTTCGTAAAATTTTGTATGAAAACGTTCTCGTAGAGAGTCCAGGGTGGGATTAAAGTGAAGGTCCCTAGATTATCTTTGCAATAAAAGAAAGTTTAAGAAGATGCGTTTTGTATTTTGGTCTTTCTGAGGGAAAGAATTTTTCAGAATTTTTCAGAGGTAGTGTTTGCTTTGGATTTGATTAGCGGGGTTAAAGGAGTGACGAAAAAATGTCTGCTAAAGATCCAAAGGTTGAGAACATGATGAGCTACCCTGTAAAAGTTACATAATCGAAATCGGAGATGAGACGGCTGAGCAATTAGCATGAGAAGTTTGAAAATGAGTATTCCCTGATCGCGCTAAGCACAAAATCACCCGAAAAGGTCGTGTGAGGCATTTTAAGAATTAATTTAGTGGAAGGGTTGGCTTTGGTTTTGCTTTGCGGGGTAACGGGGTCACGAAAAAATATGGGCTAAAGATCTAAAAGTTGAGAACATGATAGGCTATCCTGTAAAAGTTATAGAATGCAAATCGGTGAAGAGTTGGCTGAGCAATTAGCGTGACACATATACAGAGTAATCCAAAGTCAGTTAAAAATGTCATAAAACGTAATAATATAACTTCTTTAATTATTAATGATGTCATTAATCCTAAAGGCTTAATAGGAGAACTGTAATTTATTTGCAGAACAACCATTATGCAGCCTTAAAATTCATAAAATTCCTGCATAAGTGGAAAATTTGTATGAAAATACGCAGAAATCAAGAAAGTAGACTTTACTTCAAATGCAATTTTCTCCGAAGGCCGCAGGTTGCCCCAGCAAATTTTTGTTTTCAACGATGCATAAGGATCTCTACTTTAATTTGATACCAGTGAGAGCGCGGGCAAATGCGGAAAGTTTCTTAAAAGTTAAAAAGAAATACAAATGTTGGGGAAAAATCCCCATTTTTAATTAAAATGCTATTATTAAAAAACTGTTTCACTTTTATCATAAGTTTATGGTCTAATAATAGCTTCTCATATTTAGTAAGTGATTTCATTAATAACAATTTACCCTCCCCATACAAATATTTTCAGAATATAACTTTGAAATCATAGAAAATTTGAAATTTTTTTTAAAAAATGAGCCCTTCAAATTTTTCTCTGACTTTAGCTATTCGAAACACAGAGAGGGGGGGTAAAAAAAAAAAAATTATTGCCAGAAGGTAGTACATTTTGTTTACTATGGAATGGCATTAAAATTTTTAAAATCTATGACATGACGAAAATTGATCATTTTTACCCACTGTGGGTGGGTGGGTGGTCGGATAAAGCGAAATATATTTTTTACAGGTGAAGCTAATAAAAGTGTGTTAAAAATAAAAAATAAAAAAATGTCTATTAAAAAACTCTCCTTAGAGATCCCCCCCCCTAAAAAAAAAAAAAAACCATAAAACCAATTTTATTAAATAGGTCAGAGATATTGATCAGCTGATCAAAGGAATCCAGCGAGCGACTTGTTGGCGCGGGGCTGCGCGGCGTCGAGGGTGGTGCTCGATTTGTGCGGCAAGAAAAGTTGCCTTGCAATGGGCTTGAATTATTTTTGTGCAAATATGTTTTCGTAAAATTTTGTATGAAAACGTTCTCGTAGAGAGTCCAGGGTGGGATTAAAGTGAAGGTCTCTAGATTATCTTTGCAATAAAGGAAAGTTTAAGAAGATGCGTTTTGTATTTTAGTCTTTCTGAGGGAAAGAATTTTTCAGAATTTTTCAGAGGTAGTGTTTGCTTTGGATTTGATTAGCGGGGTTAAAGGAGTGACGAAAAAATGTCTGCTAAAGATCCAAAGGTTGAGAACATGATGAGCTACCCTGTAAAAGTTACATAATCGAAATCGGAGATGAGACGGCTGAGCAATTAGCATGAGAAGTTTGAAAATGAGTATTCCCTGATCGCGCTAAGCACAAAATCACCCGAAAAGGTCGTGTGAGGCATTTTAAGAATTAATTTAGTGGAAGGGTTGGCTTTGGTTTTGCTTTGCGGGGTAACGGGGTCACGAAAAAATATGGGCTAAAGATCTAAAAGTTGAGAACATGATAGGCTATCCTGTAAAAGTTATAGAATGCAAATCGGTGAAGAGTTGGCTGAGCAATTAGCGTGACACATATACAGAGTAATCCAAAGTCAGTTAAAAATGTCATAAAACGTAATAATATAACTTCTTTAATTATTAATGATGTCATTAATCCTAAAGGCTTAATAGGAGAACTGTAATTTATTTGCAGAACAACCATTATGCAGCCTTAAAATTCATAAAATTCCTGCATAAGTGGAAAATTTGTATGAAAATACGCAGAAATCAAGAAAGTAGACTTTACTTCAAATGCAATTTTCTCCGAAGGCCGCAGGTTGCCCCAGCAAATTTTTGTTTTCAACGATGCATAAGGATCTCTACTTTAATTTGATACCAGTGAGAGCGCGGGCAAATGCGGAAAGTTTTTTAATAGTTAAAAAGAAATACAAATTTTGGGCAAAAATCCCCATTTTTAATTAAAATGCTATTATTAAAAAACTATTTCACTTTTATCATAAGTTTATGGTCTAATAATAGCTTCTCATATTTAGTAAGTGATTTCATTAATAACAATTTACCCTCCCCATACAAATATTTTCAGAATATAACTTTGAAATCATAGAAAATTTGAAAATTTTTTTAAAAAATGAGCCCTTCAAATTTTTCTCTGACTTTAGCTATTCGAAACACAGAGAGGGGGGGGTAAAAAAAAAAAAATTATTGCCAGAAGGTAGTACATTTTGTTTACTATGGAATGGCATTAAAATTTTTAAAATCTATGACATGACGAAAATTGATCATTTTTACCCACTGTGGGTGGATGGGTGGGCGGATGAAGCGAAATATATTTTTTACAGGTGAAGCTAATAAAAGTGTGTTAAAAATAAAAAATAAAAAAATGTCGATTAAAAAACTCTCCTTAGAGATCCCCCCCCCCACCCTAAAAAAAAAAAAAAAACCATAAAACCAATTTTATTAAATAGGTCAGAGATATTGATCAGCTGATCAAAGGAATCCAGCGAGCGACTTGTTGGCGCGGGGCTGCGCGTCGTCGAGGGTGGTGCTCGATTTGTGCGGCAAGAAAAGTTGCCTTGCAATGGGCTTGAATTATTTTTGTGCAAATATGTTTTCGTAAAATTTTGTATGAAAACGTTCTCGTAGAGAGTCCAGGGTGGGATTAAAGTGAAGGTCTCTAGATTATCTTTGCAATAAAAGAAAGTTTAAGAAGATGCGTTTTGTATTTTAGTCTTTCTGAGGGAAAGAATTTTTCAGAATTTTTCAGAGGTAGTGTTTGCTTTGGATTTGATTAGCGGGGTTAAAGGAGTGACGAAAAAATGTCTGCTAAAGATCCAAAGGTTGAGAACATGATGAGCTACCCTGTAAAAGTTACATAATCGAAATCGGAGATGAGACGGCTGAGCAATTAGCATGAGAAGTTTGAAAATGAGTATTCCCTGATCGCGCTAAGCACAAAATCACCCGAAAAGGTCGTGTGAGGCATTTTAAGAATTAATTTAGTGGAAGGGTTGGCTTTGGTTTTGCTTTGCGGGGTAACGGGGTCACGAAAAAATATGGGCTAAAGATCTAAAAGTTGAGAACATGATAGGCTATCCTGTAAAAGTTATAGAATGCAAATCGGTGAAGAGTTGGCTGAGCAATTAGCGTGACACATATACAGAGTAATCCAAAGTCAGTTAAAAATGTCATAAAACGTAATAATATAACTTCTTTAATTATTAATGATGTCATTAATCCTAAAGGCTTAATAGGAGAACTGTAATTTATTTGCAGAACAACCATTATGCAGCCTTAAAATTCATAAAATTCCTGCATAAGTGGAAAATTTGTATGAAAATACGCAGAAATCAAGAAAGTAGACTTTACTTCGAATGCAATTTTCTCCGAAGGCCGCAGGTTGCCCCAGCAAATTTTTGTTTTCAACGATGCATAAGGATCTCTACTTTAATTTGATACCAGTGAGAGCGCGGGCAAATGCGGAAAGTTTTTTAAAAGTTAAAAAGAAATACAAATTTTGGGGAAAAATCCCCATTTTTAATTAAAATGCTATTATTAAAAAACTATTTCACTTTTATCATAAGTTTATGGTCTAATAATAGCTTCTCATATTTAGTAAGTGATTTCATTAATAACAATTTACCCTCCCCATACAAATATTTTCAGAATATAACTTTGAAATCATAGAAAATTTGAAAATTTTTTTAAAAAATGAGCCCTTCAAATTTTTCTCTGACTTTAGCTATTCGAAACACAGAGAGGGGGGGGTAAAAAAAAAAAATTATTGCCAGAAGGTAGTACATTTTGTTTACTATGGAATGG
The DNA here is from genome assembly GCA_933228815.1 of Machimus atricapillus. Lineage (NCBI taxonomy): Eukaryota > Metazoa > Arthropoda > Insecta > Diptera > Asilidae > Machimus > Machimus atricapillus. Next base: position 64,966 of record CAKOGC010000003.1, read on the forward strand.
CATTAAAATTTTTAAAATCTATGACATGACGAAAATTGATCATTTTTACCCACTGTGGGTGGGTGGGTGGGCGGATGAAGCGAAATATATTTTTTACAGGTGAAGCTAATAAAAGTGTGTTAAAAATAAAAAATAAAAAAATGTCTATTAAAAAACTCTCCTTAGAGATCCCCCCCCCCCTAAAAAAAAAAAAACCATAAAACCAATTTTATTAAATAGGTCAGAGATATTGATCAGCTGATCAAAGGAATCCAGCGAGCGACTTGTTGGCGCGGGGCTGCGCGGCGTCGAGGGTGGTGCTCGATTTGTGCGGCAAGAAAAGTTGCCTTGCACTGGGCTTGAATTATTTTTGTGCAAATATGTTTTCGTAAAATTTTGTATGAAAACGTTCTCGTAGAGAGTCCAGGGTGGGATTAAAGTGAAGGTCTCTAGATTATCTTTGCAATAAAAGAAAGTTTAAGAAGATGCGTTTTGTATTTTAGTCTTTCTGAGGGAAAGAATTTTTCAGAATTTTTCAGAGGTAGTGTTTGCTTTGGATTTGATTAGCGGGGTTAAAGGAGTGACGAAAAAATGTCTGCTAAAGATCCAAAGGTTGAGAACATGATGAGCTACCCTGTAAAAGTTACATAATCGAAATCGGAGATGAGACGGCTGAGCAATTAGCATGAGAAGTTTGAAAATGAGTATTCCCTGATCGCGCTAAGCACAAAATCACCCGAAAAGGTCGTGTGAGGCATTTTAAGAATTAATTTAGTGGAAGGGTTGGCTTTGGTTTTGCTTTGCGGGGTAACGGGGTCACGAAAAAATATGGGCTAAAGATCTAAAAGTTGAGAACATGATAGGCTATCCTGTAAAAGTTAGCTTAAATTCAACATTATACACTGGGCCACAGCTACAAGCAGACCTTTACGAGACGCTTTTACAATGGAGAAAATTCAAATTTGCCTTTAAGGCAGATATTGAGAAGATGTTCAGGCAGATATGGGTTCATGAAGAAGATCAAGAATATCAGAAAATTGTATGGCGCTTTTCGGAAAAGGAGCCTATACGAGAGTACCTGTTGACAACAGTAACCTACGGAACTCGACCAGCACCATTTTTAGCTGTAAAAACTATGCAGCATTTGGCAAATCAGCAAAGGGAAACCTACCCAAGAGGAGCACATACTGTCCTGAATAAGTTCTACATGGATGATTTACTGGCAGGAGCTCATACCATTGAAGAAGCTCGCTTAGTAATTCACGAGACAAGACAGATGCTGCAGGGAGCGGGGCTCCCCTTGCGGAAATGGTCCGCTAATAATCAAAGGGTCCTTCACGACATACCGAAGGAATTCTTGGAATCAGAAGGTGATACAAATTTTTTAAAATCGATTAAGACGCTTGGGTTACACTGGAACCCTCACACGGACAACTTCACGTTCAGGATAAATATGCCTGAAACTCCAAATGAGCCAACGAAAAGGTCAATTTTGTCGGAATCAGCTAGATTATTCGACCCAATAGGGTGGCTCGCGCCAACAATCATCTTGGCGAAAATTTTGTTCCAAGAATTATGGAATCTTGGGCTGGGATGGGACGAAAAGCTCCCAACAAAAATCGCCGAGAAATGGCAGGAATATAAAAGAGAACTCCCATTAATTGAAAGGCTGACTATACCACGATGGATTGATCACAGAACGAGGGCAACTCCCTGTGAACTTCACGGCTTTAGTGATGCCTCGGAGAGGGCATATGCAGCCGTAGTTTATATAAAAACCTACGACTCAGCTGGAAATGTGGTCACACATTTAATTTCATCAAAAACAAAAGTCGCTCCTACTCGCATCAAAACCTCGCTGCCCCGCCTAGAGCTTTGCGGCGCACTTCTACTAGCCAAACTCATGAGAAGGGTTACAGAAGCAATGAATATCCCGCTAGCAAAGCAATTTGCCTGGACAGACTCGGAGATAGTGCTAGCATGGCTAAATGGTGATCCTAGCAAATATAAAACCTTTGTAGCCAATAGAGTCTCAAGAATACAGCAAATCTTAAAGGGACAAAATTGGTACCACGTAAGATCAAAGGAGAATCCAGCTGACTGCGCTTCCCGAGGCATAAAGGCCGGAGAATTAATAAATCATCACTTATGGTGGAGAGGACCGGACTGGCTAAGGAATAATACCACAACTTACGAAAAAGCACCTATAAAATTAACTGAGGAAGAGCGTAAGAAGACAACATTCACGTTCGCAACAACATTCCAGGAAGGCTTTATTCCAAAATTGATAGAGCAATTTTCTAATTTTGGAAAGATCACGAGAATTATTGCATATTGCTACCGATTTATTAGCAATGCGCGCGGCCAGAACATCTCAGAGGCACTCACAGTGGAAGAAATTCAAAGAGCAAGGAATCTTGCAATCCGAGCAGTACAAGAAAGTGAATTCTCTCATGAGATAGCAGCTTTAAGCAAGGGAAGCTCAATAGGTTCTAAAAGTTCTCTTCTATGCTTAAGCCCATTCCTGGACAAAGATGGGCTCATACGAGTGGGAGGACGTTTAAGAAATGCAGACCTAGACTTCGCAGCAAGGCACCCTGTCATACTCCCGTATAAGCACCATTTGACGAATATGATCATCCGTAAGGCTCACCAGGAAACAATGCATGGCGGTGTTAATCTCACATTAGCTCATACCAGGAATCAGTATTGGATTCTAAAGGGCTACAGTGCAGTAAAACAAAGAGTAAAGGAGTGTATTATATGTACAAGGTATAATGCCAAGACACAAGAGCAGCTTATGGGGGACCTCCCGAAACCTCGATTAACAGTAACGAGGCCATTCACAAACACAGGAGTAGATTATGCGGGACCAGTAGCAATCAAGGTAGCGCTCGGCAGAGGGACAAAAATATACAAGGGTTACATCGCAGTCTTCGTTTGTCTAGCCACAAAGGCTATACATTTGGAAGCAGTAAGCGACCTGACAGCCGAGGCATTTATCGCCGCATTTAAGAGGTTTGTCAGCAGGAGAGGCATCCCTCACAAAATATATAGCGACAACGCAACGAATTTTCAACTCGCTAGCAAAATTCTAGAGAAGAATGAAGCAGAGTTTAAAAGGAGCTACCAGGATAAATTGCTAGAACTCCTCCAGGGCTACGAGACGCAATGGAGCTTCATACCCCCCGCGGCCCCCCATTTTGGAGGTCTGTGGGAGGCCGGGGTGAAGTCCATGAAACGACATCTAAAGAGGACTCTGGGCCAGACAGCATTAACATTCGAGGAACTGTCGACGGTACTAGCCAGTATTGAGGCCTGTTTAAATTCCAAGCCGTTGTGCCCAATGACAGATGACCCTGGCGATCTATCAGTATTAACGCCTGGACACTTCTTGACTGGCTCATCACTTTTAGCCCCCCCAGGGAAAGCGCCTGAAGGCTCCAATACAAATCTGCGAGCTAGATGGAGATTGCTGGAAGATATCAAGCACCAAATATGGAGAAAATGGTCAAGCGAATATCTACAGCGACTTCAAAGCAGGCCAAAGTGGACATCAAAAAGAGACAACGTTAAAGTGAACGACTTAGTCTTATTAAAGGAAGACACACTCCCCCCTGCACAATGGGCCCTTGGGAGGATAGAGGAAATTCATTTCGGACAGGACAAACTAGCACGAGTGGTCACTGTGAGAACTAAGGGCAAAACAATAAAGAGGCCTTTAACAAAAATATGCCTATTGCCAGTAAGAGAACCCGAAGAAAATACAACACCGGGGTCAAAACGACCACTAGACAGCGCAGAAGGCACTAACGGAGTAACGACCCAATCGAAACGTGCTAGAAGACAGCCAAAAATATATCCCGTCTCAGGATACGCAACGCTTGTCAGGGAAACCCATGCAGAACGCTCTGATAGGGTCACCAGCCAACCAACTAGCTACAGACGTCAGAGGATAGGAAACTTCGCGTTCCTTTTCGTAATAGTACTGTTAGCAATACCAGCTCTAGCAGAACCCGCGCAAGACCTAGTCACCATTTCACCATTCAAGGATCATCCAGGGATGTATTTTGAAGATCTGGGGGAAACAAACCTAGTTGCTAGCGAATGGAACATACTGACGTATTATGATCTCCAAGGTTACTGGCAAGAACTCAAGGGACTGCGAACTTGCGTCAACGAAATCCAGAAATTATGTGATGTTACAGTTATAGGAAGGAACTACTGCAAGGAGATATACGCGCAACTCGAACACCAGCTTACACAAATCGAACAGACAAATAAACTCCTTCGTAAGGAACCTAGCAGACGACGAAGATCACCCCTAAATATTGTAGGCAAGGCCGCAAACTACCTGTTCGGGGTCCTGGACGAAGATTACGCGAAGGAGCTCAATGGAAAAATCGAAGGAGTTAAAAACAACGAACAGCATCTGCTAGAATTGTTGAAAAATCAGACGTCTCTCATAGAAACGACAACAAACGTCATGCAGCAGAGGGATGAACACATTCAAAGCCAACTTGGAATAATGCAAGAACATATTAACCAAATAAATCGAGAAATACGGAGAAGTGGAAGTATTCAAGAGACCATGCAGTCATTTACATCGCTAACAGCTCTTACAACCTTGGCACTCCATAACTTCGAAAGGGTACAAGGTAGTATTATAGACGTACTAACGGACACACACCATGGGCAGATAAACCCATTAGTCATCACGCCACCTCAACTAAAAGCACAAATACATGCAATAAGGGAAAATATTCCGCCGGCATTAACTCTGCCAGACAGTGGGAAGGATACAGAGCTGCTCTTATACAGTCTAATGACAGTATCCAGTATCCGGGTAACAGAATCCAACATCTGTTTCAAAATAAGATTGCCATTGATACAGAACGAAAGATACCAACTCTTTCACCTTGTTCCCGTACCAACACCACATGAGGACAGCTTTACCTTCATTCAGCCAGAAACACCTTACTTAATTGTCAACCTGCATCGAGACAGTTACTACCCGCTTAGTCAAATAGAACTAGACAAATGCACGCACCTGAGGACAGACCGATATTTGTGTCAGAGAAATCATCCCATGTACAACAGCAACTCTAAGAAGGCACGATGCGAGTTAAAACTATTGCAACGTGTAAATCAACTCTCACCGGACTGCAATATACGCAGCATGAAGCCGACTAACGTCTGGGTACAACTCCGCGCAGCAAACGCATGGCTCTACGTAACAAAGAAAGAGCACCCCATCAACATCGTGTGTGGAGCAACATTTACCTCTAAAACTCTTAGAGGAGAGGGCATTCTCACAGTAAGGCCAGAATGTGAGATTAAGCAGGAATCCATGACTATAAGTGGGCACGGATCATACACTACTCTTTTGAACACGTCCTTTGTCCCGAGCTTAAATATCAGCGAGCTGCTGACCTTGCGGGAGGCCTCACCAACGCCACCAGAAGATACACAGCAACGCTGGGCACCGGACCATGAAGCCTACGCAGCCATCAGAAGTCGAATTTCAAAAATTCGGCAAGAAGAAAACCTGCCCCAGGAACTCTCGAAGCATCACCTTCATCATTATATTCTGAGCTACTCGCTGGCCATCTTAATGTTATTGAGCGCACTCATGCTTATCATCAAACGCACCGTATCATCATGGCGCAACCCGCAAGCAACTCCACAACATGCATCACCCAGCACCACCGAGAGGGCACAGAATCCTACTGCAGTATAAGGAAGAAGATTAGAACGCGGCCGGGAGGATGTACAAGAAGTACAGAAACCAAGCACGCACTTACGTTGCTGAATGCGCAGAACGGCGAATTCGGTCAAGACCAGCCACACCTGCGCGCTTAATCATCATTGTTTTGTTATTATTACTTAACTCGCTGAGCTAATTTGCTTCCGCTGAGTGGGTAATTAATTTAGTATAAGTATAGGCAAATAATAAATTATGTTTCAATTGGGAACTAAGCGACATCCAAGATTTTTCTTTATCACCGCTTGTGAGTCTGCAAGCGGCGCTTCTTCCTAATTCATTCAAATCACATTGTGTGATCAACAGTCTTTCTGAGGGAAAGAATTTTTCAGAATTTTTCAGAGGTAGTGTTTGCTTTGGATTTGATTAGCGGGGTTAAAGGAGTGACGAAAAAATGTCTGCTAAAGATCCAAAGGTTGAGAACATGATGAGCTACCCTGTAAAAGTTACATAATCGAAATCGGAGATGAGACGGCTGAGCAATTAGCATGAGAAGTTTGAAAATGAGTATTCCCTGATCGCGCTAAGCACAAAATCACCCGAAAAGGTCGTGTGAGGCATTTTAAGAATTAATTTAGTGGAAGGGTTGGCTTTGGTTTTGCTTTGCGGGGTAACGGGGTCACGAAAAAATATGGGCTAAAGATCTAAAAGTTGAGAACATGATAGGCTATCCTGTAAAAGTTATAGAATGCAAATCGGTGAAGAGTTGGCTGAGCAATTAGCGTGACACATATACAGAGTAATCCAAAGTCAGTTAAAAATGTCATAAAACGTAATAATATAACTTCTTTAATTATTAATGATGTCATTAATCCTAAAGGCTTAATAGGAGAACTGTAATTTATTTGCAGAACAACCATTATGCAGCCTTAAAATTCATAAAATTCCTGCATAAGTGGAAAATTTGTATGAAAATACGCAGAAATCAAGAAAGTAGACTTTACTTCAAATGCAATTTTCTCCGAAGGCCGCAGGTTGCCCCAGCAAATTTTTGTTTTCAACGATGCATAAGGATCTCTACTTTAATTTGATACCAGTGAGAGCGCGGGCAAATGCGGAAAGTTTTTTAAAAGTTAAAAAGAAATACAAATTTTGGGGAAAAATCCCCATTTTTAATTAAAATGCTATTATTAAAAAACTATTTCACTTTTATCATAAGTTTATGGTCTAATAATAGCTTCTCATATTTAGTAAGTGATTTCATTAATAACAATTTACCCTCCCCATACAAATATTTTCAGAATATAACTTTGAAATCATAGAAAATTTGAAAATTTTTTTAAAAAAATATTATAATTTAAAAAAACTAAAAAACACACTTTTATCGCGCACTAAAAGGTATAAAATAATTAAATTAAATAAACTTTAATTTGTTACGATATATGCATGTTACCCTTCCCAATATTTTAACTTTATTGTAGGGTTAACGCAAACATATATTTTTTTATTCAATATGTGACGGATGATAGATATGCTAGGTAGTTATTAGTAAACTTATCACTTCTTTTATGTCCAATGAGTAATTCAAAAAGTGTGGAGCGCTTTGTCTAAATTAATTAAAAGTACACATAACCAAAAAGCGCTCCACAATTTTTGAATTACTCATTGGACATAAAAGAAGTGATAAGTTTACTAATAACTACCTAGCATATCTATCATCCGTCACATATTGAATAAAAAAATATATGTTTGCGTTAACCCTACAATAAAGTTAAAATATTGGGAAGGGTAACATGCATATATCGTAACAAATTAAAGTTTATTTAATTTAATTATTTTATACCTTTTAGTGCGCGATAAAAGTGTGTTTTTTAGTTTTTTTAAATTATAATATTTTATTTTATACTTTTCAGTCTTAAAATGACTTTAACATGCTAATCATGGCATTGTCATCCAAACTAAACGTGTATGCAAAATTTCAGCTCAATCGTAAACCGGGAAGTGGGCCAAATTTAACTCCCAAGATTCCTTTACACATAACTAAAAAGCGCTCCACAGTCCGCCATATTGGACTTAGAATGACGTTTGCATTGCATTGCAAAACTAAACGTGTATGCAAAATTTCAGCTCAATCGGAAACCGGGAATTGGGTCAAATTTAACTCCCAAGATTCCTTTACACATAACTAAAAAGCGCTCCACAGTCCGCCATATTGGACTTAGAATGACGTCACTTAGCTTATCATGCATTGTCATCCAAACTAAACGTGTACGCAAAATGTCAGCTCAATTGGAAACCGGTAAGTGGGACAAATTTAACTTCCAAGATTTGTTTACGCATAACCAAAAATAACCAAAAAAGGGTTCCACAGTCCGCCATATTGGACTTAGAATTACGCCACTTAGTTTATCATGCATTGTCGTCCAAACTAAACGTGTATGCAAAATTTCAGCTCAATCGGAAACCGGCAAGTGGGTCAAATTTAACTTCCAAGATTTGTTTACACATAACCAAAAAGCGCTCCACAGTCCGCCATATTAGACTTAGAATTACGCCACTTAGCTTATCATGCATTGTCATCCAAACTAAACGTGTATGCAAAATTTCAGCTCAATCGGAAACCGGCAAGTGGGTCAAATTTAACTTCCAAGATTTGTTTACATAGTTACAAGTGAAGCTAATAAAAGTGTGTTAAAAATGAGCCCTTCAAATTTTTCTCTGAATTTAGCTATTCGAAACACAGAAAGGGGGGGGTAAAAAAAAAAAAATTATTGCCAGAAGGTAGTACATTTTGTTTACTATGGAATGGCATTAAAATTTTTAAAATCTATGACATGACGAAAATTGATCATTTTTACCCACTGTGGGTGGGTGGGTGGTCGGATGAAGCGAAATATATTTTTTACAGGTGAAGCTAATAAAAGTGGGTTAAAAATAAAAAATAAAAAAATGTCTATTAAAAAACTCTCCTTAGAGATCCCCCCCCCCCCCTCAAAAAAAAAAAAACCATAAAACCAATTTTATTAAATAGGTCAGAGATATTAAGTCTGTTCGCGTACCTGCAGTCACTGCAAGCAACTTGCAGGAAACTGCAGAAAGTCGTTTTCTTACTCGATATGACAGCAAATTTCTGCTGACGTCATCGCTTCCCCTCCTGCAGTAGCTCTAAGCAACTTGCAGTAGCTCTGAACTGCCTACAGTTTTCTGCAGCTTCCTGCTTGTCAAAATACAATTGTCAGTTCAATCAGCTGGTTTTGTTTAATGCGTGGTTGTGACAAAAATCGACCAATTCTAGCAGATTCGCAGTTTACCTTCTTTTTGTTAAAATCCACAATATTCAGTTTTCAGACAGACAGAACTGACAACCACAAATTCACTTTTCAAACCGTCACTTTCGCACTCTTCTTCTGCTTTTACAGAAAATTGCAGAAAAGTGTTTTCGTACTTTTACAATTTTACCCCCACCACATGAAGTAGCAAACTGCAGTAACTTGCAGGCGAAAAAAGTACGCGAACAGACCTATTTACACCCCTATTCTGGCAATCGTCAGTGACCGGTCATAAGTCACAAGCGAGTCACAAGGGTGTGGGGAATCAAAATTTGTGACTTTTTGGTATTCTGAGTGATAACTCACAGTTTTGACATTACAAAAATATTTTCAAAACTGTAACCGTCCCTTGAGCAGGTCACAAGGAAATTGTAGGGTAAGTTTGTCGCTTGATAATTTATGCTTGTGCCATTTTGCATAATCTACTGTGGCAACATGCAATTGAGGCTGGTGACGAAGGAGATCAGGAAGAAAAAGAAAATTTCGAAGCGTTAATCGCCGAAAATCTCCTAGAAACATCAGAACTCTTCCGTGAAGGGCGACGAATCAGGGAAGAGTATTCTAATAGCTTGTAAAAAGAAAAAGAAACAAGTTATTACAATAAAAAAGTCTTTTATTTTTCTGTTAATTTATTTAAAACATTTACAAGAGCGTCTGCAAACACCTTCTGCTGGTCCAGAAGATGAAGGCACGTTGACTTGATGTTGGTCGGTGACTGCTGGAACTTTCACCCAATCCCTTAGATGCCGTGCTTTCTTCTACGGTGTTCACCTGCAAGACACGTCTAGTGACATCCTGTAAAAATATTTGAATGCCCATTTCTTTAAAAAAAAAGCTTCATTTTCCTCACCTCTCCACCTAGAGTGGGCAAATCTTGAAGCCCATCAACCACAATAGCGCCGAAATTCTCCAGGGCTCTTGACTCGAAGGTGTTCATTTGCTCCTCTTCGGGCGGTCCGCCTCCAGACGCTTTCTTCGCTGCCTTCGTTCATTAATTATCTATTATTAACAAAAAATGTGTAATTGTTACACTTACCAGATTCAGATGCCATTATTTTGCACTATACGTGACCATCACTTTCAAAAGTAACTATAAACCCAATTCACCACACTTAAATGACACTGTGGTGAATTTATTGTGATTATTCTTGTCAGAATACCAAACAACTATTCAGTCACAGTGAAAGTCACACATCACACAACAAAATCGACGATCACAGGAGCTTGTGACTTGTGACGGGTTACAACGCCGGAATAGGGCTTAAATGTTGGAGCATTTTAAAACTTTTAATATAAAATTTAGCACAGGCCGATGCTGCTGAACTTGCGGAGTGGTGGTGGCAGGGGGCCCGATCAGCGGAGCGCCCGGCACAGCTGATGGCAAATTTTGGGGCGCTGCGAAATTTGCACAGCTGTTCCTGTCACCCAACTCGATTCTCCCGCAACACCGAAAATCGACCGACCTTCGCTACACTTTCCGCGATTACTAATAGAAAACCGGGCACGGCACTTTACCTTTAGTCCCGTGGGATTGGCCAACAAGGGCTTAACCGCGCTGGAGTCCTTGGCTCGCTCGGGTGCAGCACTTCGCTCCTGGAAGGTTGCTCGGGAGGCACTGCCGACACTCGGGGCCCGCAATTAAGCACCGGGCTTTAGGAACACCCACAATTTATTGGTCGCGACCACGGCTCGACAATTAATTAAACTTTTTCTTGGGACAAACGATCGCCAAAGGAAAACTCACGAACTGCACTACTTGCCGGTCACACACAAGATGGCTGGATCATCAACCTCCCTAGTTTTCAAAGTTTTCTCCGCAGGCGCTAGGGGGAAACAGGGGCCGTTCTGAAAACTTTCCTGCAATAGGTGACATTAGAAATGGCAACGAATAAAGAGTGAATTCATTTTTCTCTATTGCAGGGACTGCAACAATACTTAAAATTATAATTTTTAAAATTCTTGTATTTCGGAAAGAAAAGATTTTTCCTACTTCTTTGAAATTTACTCGCGACATGCTTTTATGATCATATAAATTGTGTATAATGAGGTTATAAGTTGATAGTTAAAATTTTAAAGGAAAATTTTATTTTCTTCTTTTTAGAGCATTTAAAAAGATTGTTTTTAAAAATGTTTTTTTATTTAATTTATTTTTTGACTAAAAAACGCTTATCAAGCCCTTTCATTTGATACCCATATCATAGGGGTTACTATGAAAATTATAAATCGCCATTTTGTGACGTCCGCCATATTGGATTTAGAAATGGCGTTACTATCGTTTCCTACTCTTCAAGCTCTTTCATTTGATACCCATATTAAGGGGGTCGACCAAAAATACATGGTCCACCATCTTGTGGCGGCGGCCATTTTAAAGATATTGCAATTTTGAGTATTGCATATTGCATTGTCACCAGAACTAAAGGTGTATGCAAAATTTCAGCCCTATAGCTTCATTGGAAGTGGGTGAAATATTGACTGCAAAATTCCACGGCCCACCATCTTGTGGCGGCGGCCATTTTAAAGATATTGCAATTTTGAGTATTGCATATTGCATTGTCACCAGAACTAAAGTTGTATGCAAAATTTCAGCTCAATCGGTTGAAGATATCTGCTTCAAAATTGAGTAGCAAGATTCCACCCGCACAAACATACATACATTGCAAGCTAATAAAAAGTTTTTAAAAATGTTTTTTTATTTAATTTATTTTTTGACTAAAAAACGCTTATCAAGCCCTTTCATTTGATACCCATATCATAGGGGTTACTATGAAAATTATAAATCGCCATTTTGTGACGTCCGCCATATTGGATTTAGAAATGGCGTTACTATCGTTTCCTACTCTTCAAGCTCTTTCATTTGATACCCATATTAAGGGGGTCGACCAAAAATACATGGTCCACCATCTTGTGGCGGCGGCCATTTTAAAGATATTGCAATTTTGAGTATTGCATATTGCATTGTCACCAGAACTAATGGTGTATGCAAAATTTCAGCCCTATAGCTTCATTGGAAGTGGGTGAAATATTGACTGCAAAATTCCACGGCCCACCATCTTGTGGCGGCGGCCATTTTAAAGATATTGCAATTTTGAGTATTGCATATTGCATTGTCACCAGAACTAAAGTTGTATGCAAAATTTCAGCTCAATCGGTTGAAGATATCTGCTTCAAAATTGAGTAGCAAGATTCCACCCGCACAAACATACATACATTGCAAGCTAATAAAAAGCTTGTAAAAACACAAATTCCACCCACTTTTTTTCGAAAAAGAAGTAGGAAAAATGTTTTCTTTCCGAAATACAAGAATTTTAAAAATTATAATTTTAAGTATTGTTGCAGTCCCTGCAATAGAGAAAAATGAATTCACTCTTTATTCGTTGCCATTTCTAATGTCACCTCTTGCAGGAAAGTTTTCAGAACGGCCCCTGTTCCCCCCTAGCGCCTGCGGAGAAAACTTTGAAAACTTGGGTGGTTGATGATCCAGCCATCTTGTGTGTGACCGGCAAGTAGTGCAGTTCGTGAGTTTTCCTTTGGCGATCGTTTGTCCCAAGAAAAAGTTTAATTAATTGTCGAGCCGTGGTCGCGACCAATAAATTGTGGGTGTTCCTAAAGCCCGGTGCTTAATTGCGGGCCCCGAGTGTCGGCAGTGCCTCACGAGCAACCTTCCAGGAGCGAAGTGCTGCACCCGAGCGAGCCAAGGACTCCAGCGCGGTTAAGCCCGTGTTGGCCAATCCCACGGGACTAAAGGTAAAGTGCCGTGCCCGGTTTTCTATTAGTAATCGCGGAAAGTGTAGCGAAGGTCGGTCGATTTTCGGTGTTGCGGGAGAATCGAGTTGGGTGACAGGAACAGCTGTGCAAATTTCGCAGCGCCCCAAAATTTGCCATTAGCTGTCCCGGGCGCTCCGCTGATCGGGCCCCCTGCCACCACCACTCCGCAAGTTCAGCAGCATCGGCCTGTGCTAAATTTGGAACAATTTTACTTTGGCGACAATGGCACCAGGGCCATGAAATTTTGCAGGCTCCTTCCGTTTTGGCTAAAACGAAAGGATCTGAAGAAATTTTGCGGTGCTCGGCTATAATTTCCGAGATATTTAATTTTTAATTTTGACAATCTGTCAAAATTAAAAATTAATATTTCCCACCTTAAAACTCCTTTCCACCGCGAAAATTTCACTGCACTCTGGGATCATGTCCCCACTGCACATTTCACTTCATTTCCTACACTTAGTAACACTTTAAAATGGAAAAATCTGCAACAAATCCAATGAAGCGGCCATCACACTCCTTTTTGATGTCATTTTTTGATGTCATTTTGTAAAAGGAAAATCACTCCAGTAGGCATTTTTTAAAAGGAAAATCACTCCAGTAGGCATTTTGTAGAAGTAAAATCACTCAAGTAGGCATTTCGCAAAAGGAAAATCACTCCAGTAGGCATTTCGTAAAAGGAAAATCACTCCAGTAGGCATTTTGTAAATGGAAAATTACTCCAGTAGGCATTTTGTAGAAGGAAAATCACTCCAGTAGGTATTTCAGGTAAGTGTTTTGACGTTTAATAATAAACATTGGATTTTTTGCAGATTTTTCCATTTTAAAGTGTTACTAAGTGTAGGAAATGAAGTGAATAATGCAGTGGGGACATGATCCCAGAGTGCAGTGAAATTTTCGCGGTAGAAAGGAGTTTTGGGGTGGGAAATATTAATTTTTAATTTTGACAGATTGTCAAAATTAAAAATTAAATATCTCGGAAATTATAGCCGAGCACCGCAAAATTTCTTCAGATCCTTTCGTTTTAGCCAAAACGGAAGGAGCCTGGAAAATTTCATGGCCCTGGGGCCATTGTCGCCAAAGTAAAATTATACCCTAAATTTTATATTAAAAGTTTTAAAATGCTCCAACATTTAAGCCCTATTCCGGCGTTGTAACCCGTCACAAGTCACAAGCTCCTGTGATCGTCGATTGTGTTGTGTGATGTGTGACTTTCACTGTGACTGAATAGTTGTTTGGTATTCTGACAAGAATAATCACAATAAATTCACCACAGTGTCATTTAAGTGTGGTGAATTGGGTTTATAGTTACTTTTGAAAGTGATGGTCACGTATAGTGCAAAATAATGGCATCTGAATCTGGTAAGTGTAACAATTACACATTTTTTGTTAATAATAGATAATTAATGAACGAAGGCAGCGAAGAAAGCGTCTGGAGGCGGACCGCCCGAAGAGGAGCAAATGAACACCTTCGAGTCAAGAGCCCTGGAGAATTTCGGCGCTATTGTGGTTGATGGGCTTCAAGATTTGCCCACTCTAGGTGGAGAGGTGAGGAAAATGAAGCTTTTTTTTTAAAGAAATGGGCATTCAAATATTTTTACAGGATGTCACTAGACGTGTCTTGCAGGTGAACACCGTAGAAGAAAGCACGGCATCTAAGGGATTGGGTGAAAGTTCCAGCAGTCACCGACCAACATCAAGTCAACGTGCCTTCATCTTCTGGACCAGCAGAAGGTGTTTGCAGACGCTCTTGTAAATGTTTTAAATAAATTAACAGAAAAATAAAAGACTTTTTTATTGTAATAACTTGTTTCTTTTTCTTTTTACAAGCTATTAGAATACTCTTCCCTGATTCGTCGCCCTTCACGGAAGAGTTCTGATGTTTCTAGGAGATTTTCGGCGATTAACGCTTCGAAATTTTCTTTTTCTTCCTGATCTCCTTCGTCACCAGCCTCAATTGCATGTTGCCACAGTAGATTATGCAAAATGGCACAAGCATAAATTATCAAGCGACAAACTTACCCTACAATTTCCTTGTGACCTGCTCAAGGGACGGTTACAGTTTTGAAAATATTTTTGTAATGTCAAAACTGTGAGTTATCACTCAGAATACCAAAAAGTCACAAATTTTGATTCCCCACACCCTTGTGACTCGCTTGTGACTTATGACCGGTCACTGACGATTGCCAGAATAGGGGTGTAAATTTCGTTAACTACTTAAAGTTAATTACTTTAAAAAGTTTAATACATATTAGGTCTGTTCGCGTACCTGCAGTCACTGCAAGCAACTTGCAGGAAACTGCAGAAAGTCGTTTTCTTACTCGATATGACAGCAAATTTCTGCTGACGTCATCGCTTCCCCTCCTGCAGTAGCTCTAAGCAACTTGCAGTAGCTCTGAACTGCCTACAGTTTTCTGCAGCTTCCTGCTTGTCAAAATACAATTGTCAGTTCAGTCAGCTGGTTTTGTTTAATGCGTGGTAGTGCACAAAAATCGACCAATTCTAGCAGATTCGCAGTTTACCTTCTTTTTGTTAAAATCCACAATATTCAGTTTTCAGACAGACAGGACTGACAACCACAAATTCACTTTTCAAACCGTCACTTTCGCACTCTTCTTCTGCTTTTACAGAAAATTGCAGAAAAGTGTTTTCGTACTTTTACAATTTTACCCCCACCACATGAAGTAGCAAACTGCAGTAACTTGCAGGCGAAAAAAGTACGCGAACAGACCTACTGCAAGTTGCTTAGAGCTACTGCAGGAGGGGAAGCGATGACGTCAGCAGAAATTTGCTATCATATCGAGTAAGAAAACTGTAATGTAAACGAAGGCCACCTAGAGTTCTGGTCCCTAGTTGGGAACCAGTTGCGTGACACATCCCTGCCTCATCTGCCCTAAAGCCAGGACAGCACCGGAGGCCAAGAGGGGTAGGCAATGTTCTCCACACAACAAACAAAAAAATTTTTATTTTCGCGGGGCTTTCGGGGGAATGCAGGCCAGACGATGGCTCAGTGCGCGCCTAGCTGGTTAGCACGTGCGTAGCTCGTCGGCATGGGGGGAGGTTCTTGAGCCGGGAGGCTGCACTCCAAATAAAAGAAGACAATATCGCGCACATTCAGCGGAAAGTTGAATAAACGGAAGAACAATATATGAAGATAAGGATACCGAAAAGGTCTGAGCATCCGTGCAGGATTCGACCAGAAGAGGGAGGCTCTCACCTACGCCTCCGGGGAAACAGGAAGAGGCCACCCGAAGGTAATACAAGTGAATAAATCCCCAAAATGGGCTGCCTCTGCTCACCCGCCACTATCACTCAGGCTCCCCTGACAAATGCCTGAATGACCCTACCAAACCAAAGGGGGGCGCAAGAGGGATGGTCAGACGCAAATCATAGACAGCGCTTAAGAGCTCGACATAACGACAGGTTTATTCATGCGAAAATCCGTACACAATTCAAGTTAATTCAAGTTACAATTTCGGTTACAAGTTATGATACAAAGGTCATGCGAGGTTGACCGCAAAGAAATTTATAAATAGGTGGGCAGTCGCGAACGCCCACGCGAGTCTACTGCTTCACAGATGAAGCGTACAAAAAGGTGAAGCTAAATCCCAATTACAATATCAAAATCAAGAGGAGTAGGCTCCCGAACTATGATCACTATTCAGGTATTAATTCACGATAACTAGATTGAGAACTGGCCCGTCAAAAAGGGTCCTCAAAGATTAAGTCAGGTGCCACCCGAATGGCGGAACCCTGTAAACTAGGTTTTAAATTTTTCCAATAATAACTCGCGTAAAATCTAATACGAATATGTACAGCTCAAATCCCCAACAGAGTACGAGTAGGAAGCAATATTAAAAATTGTTTGGCCCAGACCCGAAGGTAAAATTTACCGTCTTCATCCCTAATGGGGGGATTGACCGTCGAATGAAGATGATAGTGTGCAAGAAAAAGGTTACAAATATCAGTACATACCTTATAAATCCAGGGCTGGAACTCCTGCCGATCGATCGCCAGTGCTCTGCTCCTGAAAGAGGGGGTAACCAAATAATAGCGCGCACGAATAAATATTACCTCTGAGGGGCGCGGTAGCTGTTCGCTGGACAACAACTTAAGTGTCTTAATTCAAACCGTAAACGTGTTCTAGCCTACGCGGCCCGAGGGGGGGGATGTGTGCTGCTTACACAGTACGCGGAATTTCTTTCCTTAAATTCTTTCTTTTTTTTTTTTCTTTTTTTTTTCTATATAGCTATTGCATTTGACTACTACAGGGCGATAAATAGTTTGTCCACCGATCAATACCGGAACGGCAAAAAGGAATATGAGCTAAAACCGTAGCTCCCAAGGGAGAGATCTGGCTGGATGTCAGCTGACCGAAGCTAACTCGCCAAACTAAATTCTGCAGCGAACTTAAAGTGAAAATGGGAGGGTAATATCGCAGCTGGGTGCTCGTGGGGGCACAAGAAAACTGCGCTGCTGCTGCACTGGGCGAAGAGATGATCTGCGGGCGGCTGGCGGTGCTCCCGCGACGAGATGACTTCGCTGGCTGGGAAGGGCAGGAACACTGATGTGCGGCGGCAATCCCGGTGGCACGGGGGCGAAATGCACGGCAGTTGAGCCTCCTCGGGCTCCTGTCTCAGGTGAGGTTAACCTCAAAGGGGGCACTCACTAAAACTGGCACAGTAGTTGCCTTCCTTGTGGTATTTTCCGCTTGCACTTTTAGAGTTGCCTTTACAAAAGGTGTGGGGCTCCTGGGTCGCCTTTAAAGGTGCTTGACGGTGTAGCGGAGCCCCAGTAAAATTCTAGCGAGGGACAAACGTGGATCGACAGGCTACTGTCGATCACTGATTAGACTAGCTGCCATTTACTCGGGGAGGTGACTTACCTCGGTTATACCGGGATTTCTCCGTGTTTTTCCTTGTTTCCTATACTAGCGCGGGATGCCACTTTCCACAATTTCCTTTAAATTTGGTTTTTCCAGCTTCAGGGTGTCTCCTCTTCTTCGGTGCGCCAGTGCGTCCGCTTCACTCGCTGACCTCGTTGCAAATGGCTGCGGGCGGCTCGTGTGCCTTCCGGCCAACTTGACAGTAGTCGAGTTGTGATTTTGTGTGGAAGAAGCCTAAAGCCTGGGTCACAATTTAAGTGTGGTGTACTCTCGCCATGTGGAAATAGCGTGTACATCACACCATCTGGCTAATTGCGCAGGGTCCTCACCAGAAATTAGTCAGAAAAAATGCACACGCGTCCTCTCTCATTGCCGAATGTCCTTCGCATGATACACTCCTAAGGTACGTCCGTTCATGTCCTCAAGTTCATATCGGCTATTTCCCAAAACTCTGGAAATTCGTCCTTTCGCATATTTTTTTGCGAGTTTCGCACTTCGTCCTTGAGGCATGTTACTGAGGGGCCACAGGCGTCGAAATACTTCTTGACCCACAACGTATGATACGTCACGACATCTAGTGTTGTAACTTCTTTCATGCTGGGCATGCGCGTTCTCTAAGTGATGTAGGACTCGTTTTCTGATCTGCCTTAGCTTATCTGAGGCGGGGAGTATTTGAACTTCGCCTTCCATACTTCGTAGTTGGTGTAACAGTGGGTATGCGGAGCCGTGAAGAACCATGTGCTGACCAAATACAACATAATATGGGTCGATGTTGATACCTTGGTGAATAGTGCTGCGTAAGGCACAAGCAATTTTAGGTAGGTGTAGATCCCAGTGCTGATGTTCGTTTTGAAGATATGCTCGGATCGCGGCCAACACGGATCGGTTGACTCTCTCTGAAGCGTTCGGGTGGGGAGAGTGTTTCGCTGTCCGCAGATGTTTAATCCCATAGTCTGATAGGAACTTTTGAAACGTTCTGGAGACGAATTGGGTCCCATTGTCGGAAAATATTGTTTCTGGAACTCCGAAGGTGCTAAAAAGTTCATTTTCCAGATACTGAACCGTAAGTTCCGCAGACTCTGCTCGTAAGGCCTTTAGAAACACGAATTTACTGAAACTGTCTAATACTACTAAAATGCAAGTATTTCCACGAGGAGAACGCGGGTACGGTCCCATATAATCAATATATAACAGCTGGAAGGGTCGGTAAGTTTTGATCTGTTCGCCCATGGGCGGTCGTTGTATTTGATTGCAGTCTTTGGTCTCCTTACATACCTCGCAGGAATTGACGTAGCTCCGGACTTCGGTTACCATTCCTGGCCAATAATATTTCAGTCGAAGCCGGTAGAGAGTTTTATGGAATCCCCCGTGTCCACTCTGTGGAGGGTTATGAGCCGAGGCTATTAGAGCCGGGGTTAGTTCGCTGGGAATCCATAATCTCCAACAGGTTTCGTCGGAGGCTGGGTCATCCAGTCGTGGCTTCGTGCGTATATATACGTATCCATCGGAGACTTGTAAGTCGGGCAACCGGCTTCCATTCCTTTGGATGGTTTCCTGTAGGTCTGTATATTCCTTAGACGTGAAATAGGGAGAATCTAAATCGACTTCCACTGGTAATGTTTCCTCATCTGTCAGTTCAGCCATATGTATACGCGAAAGAGCATCGGGTACTACACATTGGCTTCCCTTGCGGTGTTCTATGTTGAAGTCAAATCCTTGGAGTTTCAAGCTCCATCTCGCTAATCGTCCGTTCAGGTCGGTTTGATTCATCAACCAACGTAAGCTGGCGTGGTCCGTAATTATGGTGAAGGGATGTCCTTCCACATATGATCGAAATTTCTTCACACTGAGGACGGCGGCATAACATTCCAATTCCGTAATGCTATATTTACTCTGCGTTGGGCTCAACTTTTTCGACATGAAGGCAATCGGGCATTCGTTTCCCTCGTCGTCTTCCTGGAACAACACGCTTCCCACGCCAGAGGTGCTAGCATCACACTGAATAAAGAAATGCTTGCGAAAGTCCGGGGTGTATAACTCAGTAGCATTGATTAGCGAGGTCTTCAACTCTTCGAAGGCCTGACGAGCTTCGTCGGTTAGCTCAAAGGACTTGGACTTCCTCAGGCAGTTAGTAAGGGGTGCGGCTACAGCCGCGTAATTTCGGACAAACCGCTGATACCAGCCGGTCATACCTAGAAAACGGCGTAGTTGTTTTGGGGTTTTAGGTTCAGGAAAGTTTTGAATGGCTTCGACTTTAGCCGGGTCTTTCTTCAGGGTTCCATCGCCCACCACAAAACCTAAATATCGCACTTCGCGAACACAGAAGTTGCTCTTGCCAACATTGATCGTAAGTCCAGCAGCTTTCAAATGTCTCGCCACCTCCTCGAGAATCTTTATATGAGACTGGAAATCGGGTGTAACGACCAGTAGGTCATCCAGGTATACAAATACATTTTCTCTTAGATGACCTGGTATCACCTTATCCATGAGGCGACACATTCGCTGCGGGGCATTACATAACCCAAAGGGCATGACTGTAAATTGGTAATGAGGGCGTCCTGGTACTGTAAAGGCGGTCTTTAGACGACTACTGGGCTCTAAGGGAATTTGCCAGAAGGCGTCTTTCAGGTCGATTCCACTAATATAGCGCGTGTCTTGGAGTCTGCCCAACAATCCATCAATATGGGGAAGAGGGTAGGCGTCCTTGACAGTAACTTGATTTACCTTCCTCGAGTCTAGGCATAAACGGTTCTTTCCGGGCTTCCGTACAAGAACGACAGGAGAGTTCCACGGGCTGTTTGATTCTTCAATCACGCCTAAGGCTAACATCCGATCTAACTCTTCATACATCATCCTTTGCACAGCTGGGGATACTGGATAGTGCCGTTGTTTGATAGGCGGGGCATCTCCCGTATCAATCACATGTTCTTCCAGGTGCGTTTTACCTAAACCGTGTACAGAATAACTTGGGAACTTTGCTACAACCCGTTCCAATTGCCAATTCTCTTCCTGACACAGCTGACATTTAACGACCGTCTCCTGTCCCGATAAGGTGGACAGTTCCGAGATGACGTGCGGAGCAATCTGGAATTCTCGCCAGAAGTCAACCCCTAAATATAACGACTGCGTCAATCCGGGTACCAAGTATATGATCAGGGACCTGGTGAGACCGCGATATGTCATCTGAGCTCTCACAAATCCCGTGATGGAGGTTTTCCCGCCATTGGCAGTTTGGACGAATTTGTGGGATTTCTGAGGATGTAATTTTGCTGTTTCCAGAATGGATTCGAAACCTCTTCCGAGACAGGTGACACTCGCCCCACTATCTAAAAGTCCTAGTAAAGGGATTCCATTTAATTGGACCTTCAAATACGGGCGGTCGTCATCAGAGAGATTCGCCAATGAAGACAGAGTTGGTGACATTATGTTCTTCCTTTCTTGAGCCAGCCGTCTGACTCGCAAAAGGGCTTTATATTTGTGATTGGGGAGTAGGACGGAAACACTGGAGTTGAAAATACGATCGCGTACTTTCTGGTATCGTAGCCAGCGTTCGTGAAGTGTGGAAAATCGGAGAGAATCTCGGTAAGAGTTCTCTGCCGAGTGGGGATCTAGAGGGTGTGAAGGTATTTCGACACCCTCGTCGGTGGTAGGTGACAAAATTCGGGTATCTTTGCCTATTAATTTAGCATTGGGTGTAGTGACGGTGGAACTACAGTGGCTTGGGCCGTTTACTTCGTCGAAGTCCCCGGAGAAGTTACGCTTGGGCGACCCGCTCCGGTGTTCGAGTGGCCCGCGAATCGGTTTCCCGAACAGTTTGGACAACGAGGAGTGGTGGTGTTGGTCTTACCGCATTTGTAGCAGAACAGGTGACGTTGCTCGTCCGGGCACATTTGAAAATAGTGACCCTGACGACGACAGTTCCAACATTGAACCTGCGTGTCCGAAGATGTAATAGCTTCCACGGGTTCTCTTAAGTGATGGCCAGTGGTCGGCAGGGAGGTACATTCCAACTCGTGCACCTTGCTCTGACGCTGTGAGGACGTTGTTTGCTGATGAATTTCCAGCCGTTCAGCTTGGGTGCAGAACATTCTCAGCTCCTCGAGAGTGCGAGTGGGCTGGACATAAACCAACTGCGCTAGGCGCGGAGATAAACCATCTTTGAGCACACTAGTTAACTCTGCCTCCGCTAGAGGGGTGACGAGCTTGTATTGTAAGGCTAACACGCGTTGTTCAAAGTCCTTATAAGACTCTTCAGGCAATTGCTTGGCCGTCATTAGGGCTTGCAACACCATGTGATTCGTTTGTAAGGAACGGAATCTGCTATTTAAATTGTTCTTGAAGGTGAGCCACGTAAACTCACGGTTTTCCTTGCGAAAGACCGACCAGAACCATCTCTCGGCCTTGTCTTTTAATAAAAAGTGTAGGTTCGAGCACAACTCGACCTCACTCACGCCATTGGCTTGAGCGACACATTCAGTACGGTACAAGAAGTCCTCCACGGCAGTCCCCTGCGGATCACCGTTGAAGTGAAAGTTCCAGGTGGAGATCACTGACTTCTTGGCCGGGGTGAAGGCAGTGGAACTCCTAGAAGGAGTGTTAGGAAGGGCATGTGAAGTATCTCTACTCTGAGACGCAGACGAGGAAGCGGCGAAGGTATTAGCCGTGGCCGAGGGCAGTGGCCACTCAAGAGGCATCTCTCTCGAGCCTGACGGAGCGACTCCTTGGTCCGAGGGGATCACAGCCCGGGATGTCGAAGGCTGGGGTTCCTTCCTGCTAGGCACGGGCCCCTGACTCCGTAATCCGGTACGGGTTCCTCTTGGGCGGTTCCTATGACCGCGTCGGTTTGGTTGGGCTACATTCACTTCTGCTACTTTCAGGGCATTAATGCTTGCTCTGATACTCTCCAAATCTGCTCTCAAAGTTTCCATAGACTCGTTAAGTCGATCTTCGGTTCCCACCCTCGCTCTCGCGGGATTTTGGGCGTCGCCGTTCCCGCCAGGAACACCTTGATTCTCCGGTGGGGGTGAACGATCAACAGGCATGGCTCCGCGATGGGACTGATTTAGGGTGGTCCAACGAATTTACTCGAGTTGTCAAAGCAGATGGTCGACTCGTTCACACGTGTGAGCGCTCGACACCACAAACGTAATTGGTCGCAAAGAAAGAGTTGTGATTTCGGCTAACGCTATTCGAAAATTACTCTTTGTCTGACCTAGTCACGACAAAAGCAAAAAAAATTGTGTGTTTTGATTGCAATACTAAACGTAACAAAATATATCTATGCATGACTGCGACTGACTCATCCTCTCGCGCTCCTTTCTCGACCCCATATGTCGAAAGAAAAACCGGGGAATTTAAATTTGAAACGGAAGATTACCAGGAAGGGGAGGGGATAGGTAAAAACAGGTGAGTGTACTTGATGACTGTGGTGTACCCGAAAGCCGATGACCTGGAAGCCCACAGATCAGGAACCAGGCTAATGACTCAGGCTAAGCCTTGAGGTCACTGTTCTCTGTGTGCCGTCCTTGCGAGATCACAAGCCACACTAAACTTCACCTGGCCACACCACGTCCCTAGGGCGCTGTGGGATAGGTAAACCCATCACCACAGGATCTCCATAAGAACTGGCATGAGTCAGATAAGTCTGGGCAATCAGGAGTGCACACACGTGTACGTTGCACAACCTTGCGCCCGCGAAATCACTGCAACATTCAGGGAAACGGATTCCCTCGAAGGCGTCCTAGCAACTCGCGTGCACAAACCTGCGAAACCCGTGCGTACACTGCCACAGAATAGGGTTGCAGAAAAAAAAGGGAAAATTAAATTGTTCTTCGTTCTTCGTGCTCGAGCCCCACGTTGGTAACGGGGCTAATTCGTCGTTTTCGAGCCCCACGTTGGGCGCCATTTTATTTATTGTAATGTAAACGAAGGCCACCTAGAGTTCTGGTCCCTAGTTGGGAACCAGTTGCGTGACACATCCCTGCCTCATCTGCCCTAAAGCCAGGACAGCACCGGAGGCCAAGAGGGGTAGGCAATGTTCTCCACACAACAAACAAAAAAATTTTTATTTTCGCGGGGCTTTCGGGGGAATGCAGGCCAGACGATGGCTCAGTGCGCGCCTAGCTGGTTAGCACGTGCGTAGCTCGTCGGCATGGGGGGAGGTTCTTGAGCCGGGAGGCTGCACTCCAAATAAAAGAAGACAATATCGCGCACATTCAGCGGAAAGTTGAATAAACGGAAGAACAATATATGAAGATAAGGATACCGAAAAGGTCTGAGCATCCGTGCAGGATTCGACCAGAAGAGGGAGGCTCTCACCTACGCCTCCGGGGAAACAGGAAGAGGCCACCCGAAGGTAATACAAGTGAATAAATCCCCAAAATGGGCTGCCTCTGCTCACCCGCCACTATCACTCAGGCTCCCCTGACAAATGCCTGAATGACCCTACCAAACCAAAGGGGGGCGCAAGAGGGATGGTCAGACGCAAATCATAGACAGCGCTTAAGAGCTCGACATAACGACAGGTTTATTCATGCGAAAATCCGTACACAATTCAAGTTAATTCAAGTTACAATTTCGGTTACAAGTTATGATACAAAGGTCATGCGAGGTTGACCGCAAAGAAATTTATAAATAGGTGGGCAGTCGCGTACGCCCACGCGAGTCTACTGCTTCACAGATGAAGCGTACAAAAAGGTGAAGCTAAATCCCAATTACAATATCAAAATCAAGAGGAGTAGGCTCCCGAACTATGATCACTATTCAGGTATTAATTCACGATAACTAGATTGAGAACTGGCCCGTCAAAAAGGGTCCTCAAAGATTAAGTCAGGTGCCACCCGAATGGCGGAACCCTGTAAACTAGGTTTTAAATTTTTCCAATAATAACTCGCGTAAAATCTAATACGAATATGTACAGCTCAAATCCCCAACAGAGTACGAGTAGGAAGCAATATTAAAAATTGTTTGGCCCAGACCCGAAGGTAAAATTTACCGTCTTCATCCCTAATGGGGGGATTGACCGTCGAATGAAGATGATAGTGTGCAAGAAAAAGGTTACAAATATCAGTACATACCTTATAAATCCAGGGCTGGAACTCCTGCCGATCGATCGCCAGTGCTCTGCTCCTGAAAGAGGGGGTAACCAAATAATAGCGCGCACGAATAAATATTACCTCTGAGGGGCGCGGTAGCTGTTCGCTGGACAACAACTTAAGTGTCTTAATTCAAACCGTAAACGTGTTCTAGCCTACGCGGCCCGAGGGGGGGGATGTGTGCTGCTTACACAGTACGCGGAATTTCTTTCCTTAAATTCTTTCTTTTTTTTTTTTCTTTTTTTTTTCTATATAGCTATTGCATTTGACTACTACAGGGCGATAAATAGTTTGTCCACCGATCAATACCGGAACGGCAAAAAGGAATATGAGCTAAAACCGTAGCTCCCAAGGGAGAGATCTGGCTGGATGTCAGCTGACCGAAGCTAACTCGCCAAACTAAATTCTGCAGCGAACTTAAAGTGAAAATGGGAGGGTAATATCGCAGCTGGGTGCTCGTGGGGGCACAAGAAAACTGCGCTGCTGCTGCACTGGGCGAAGAGATGATCTGCGGGCGGCTGGCGGTGCTCCCGCGACGAGATGACTTCGCTGGCTGGGAAGGGCAGGAACACTGATGTGCGGCGGCAATCCCGGTGGCACGGGGGCGAAATGCACGGCAGTTGAGCCTCCTCGGGCTCCTGTCTCAGGTGAGGTTAACCTCAAAGGGGGCACTCACTAAAACTGGCACAGTAGTTGCCTTCCTTGTGGTATTTTCCGCTTGCACTTTTAGAGTTGCCTTTACAAAAGGTGTGGGGCTCCTGGGTCGCCTTTAAAGGTGCTTGACGGTGTAGCGGAGCCCCAGTAAAATTCTAGCGAGGGACAAACGTGGATCGACAGGCTACTGTCGATCACTGATTAGACTAGCTGCCATTTACTCGGGGAGGTGACTTACCTCGGTTATACCGGGATTTCTCCGTGTTTTTCCTTGTTTCCTATACTAGCGCGGGATGCCACTTTCCACAATTTCCTTTAAATTTGGTTTTTCCAGCTTCAGGGTGTCTCCTCTTCTTCGGTGCGCCAGTGCGTCCGCTTCACTCGCTGACCTCGTTGCAAATGGCTGCGGGCGGCTCGTGTGCCTTCCGGCCAACTTGACAGTAGTCGAGTTGTGATTTTGTGTGGAAGAAGCCTAAAGCCTGGGTCACAATTTAAGTGTGGTGTACTCTCGCCATGTGGAAATAGCGTGTACATCACAAAACGACTTTCTGCAGTTTCCTGCAAGTTGCTTGCAGTGACTGCAGGTACGCGAACAGACCTAATATCTCTGACCTATTTAATAAAATTGGTTTTATGGTTTTTTTTTTTTTTAGGGGGGGGGGGATCTCTAAGGAGAGTTTTTTAATAGACATTTTTTTATTTTTTATTTTTAACACACTTTTATTAGCTTCACCTGTAAAAAATATATTTCGCTTCATCCGCCCACCCACCCACCCAAAGTGGGTAAAAATGATCAATTTTCGTCATGTCATAGATTTTAAAAATTTTAATGCCATTCCATAGTAAACAAAATGTACTACCTTCTGGCAATAATTTTTTTTTTTTACCCCCCCCTCTCTGTGTTTCGAATAGCTAAAGTCAGAGAAAAATTTGAAGGGCTCATTTTTTAAAAAAATTTTCAAATTTTCTATGATTTCAAAGTTATATTCTGAAAATATTTGTATGGGGAGGGTAAATTGTTATTAATGAAATCACTTACTAAATATGAGAAGCTATTATTAGACCATAAACTTATGATAAAAGTGAAATAGTTTTTTAATAATAGCATTTTAATTAAAAATGGGGATTTTTCCCCAAAATTTGTATTTCTTTTTAACTTTTAAAAAACTTTCCGCATTTGCCCGCGCTCTCACTGGTATCAAATTAAAGTAGAGATCCTTATGCATCGTTGAAAACAAAAATTTGCTGGGGCAACCTGCGGCCTTCGGAGAAAATTGCATTTGAAGTAAAGTCTACTTTCTTGATTTCTGCGTATTTTCATACAAATTTTCCACTTATGCAGGAATTTTATGAATTTTAAGGCTGCATAATGGTTGTTCTGCAAATAAATTACAGTTCTCCTATTAAGCCTTTAGGATTAATGACATCATTAATAATTAAAGAAGTTATATTATTACGTTTTATGACATTTTTAACTGACTTTGGATTACTCTGTATATGTGTCACGCTAATTGCTCAGCCAACTCTTCACCGATTTGCATTCTATAACTTTTACAGGATAGCCTATCATCTTCTCAACTTTTAGATCTTTAGCCCATATTTTTTCGTGACCCCGTTACCCCGCAAAGCAAAACCAAAGCCAACCCTTCCACTAAATTAATTCTTAAAATGCCTCACACGACCTTTTCGGGTGATTTTGTGCTTAGCGCGATCAGGGAATACTCATTTTCAAACTTCTCATGCTAATTGCTCAGCCGTCTCATCTCCGATTTCGATTATGTAACTTTTACAGGGTAGCTCATCATGTTCTCAACCTTAAGATCTTTAGCAGACATTTTTTCGTCACTCCTTTAACCCCGCTAATCAAATCCAAAGCAAACACTACCTCTGAAAAATTCTGAAAAATTCTTTCCCTCAGAAAGACTAAAATACAAAACGCATCTTCTTAAACTTTCTTTTATTGCAAAGATAATCTAGAGACCTTCACTTTAATCCCACCCTGGACTCTCTACGAGAACGTTTTCATACAAAATTTTACGAAAACATATTTGCACAAAAATAATTCAAGCCCATTGCAAGGCAACTTTTCTTGCCGCACAAATCGAGCACCACCCTCGACGCCGCGCAGCCCCGCGCCAACAAGTCGCTCGCTGGATTCCTTTGATCAGCTGATCAATATCTCTGACCTATTTAATAAAATTGGTTTTATGGTTTTTTTTGAAGTGAAAACTTCTTTAGCGGCGTTGAGCACTTTTTTGGGATGGGTAAAAAATGTAAATTTCGCGTCAGGTCACGTGACCCTGATCGAAAAACCGTAAGACGGACAGGGCGCTTGCGCGAGTGTGCGTGTGTGTTTGTACACAGCCTGCTACGCGCATCTACGGGAAAAACTTTAATGATTTGCCAATGATTTTGAGTGGAGATTTCAACATAATCTTTGCAGACGATAAAAATCAACTATTAATTGAATTTTTAAATAATGAATTTGGTTTAACGATGTCAAATGATCGCAATCTTAGCACAACGAAATACAAAACTACTATTGATGCGGTCTTTATTAGACATCTAAATAGATTCGAATCAAAATTGTTCGTTTCTTACTTCAGCTACCATAAACCTATTGTATCAGTTTTAGAGATTGGCGATGATGATGCTGGTAATGATGATGGTGAAAGAGTCGTTGAAATTATGGATCAAAGTTGATTTTTCTGAGAGATAAACTTTTTAATGTAAATTAATTGTAATAGTTCTGAAGTGTTAAATTTTTTATGTAATATAAATTGTCATGTTTGTGTACGATAGCGCAATAAATGAATATTGTATTTTACCACATAAATGATAGTACTTTTATACTGATAAATAAAGCAATTCGTGCGAAATTATTCCCTAACCATTCCAAAATATTCAAAAATGCACAACGTTAATGTTCAAGTTTTCACTTCTGCCGGCACTCCCGGAGTACCACCCATTGTTTTTTTTTTAGGGGGGGGGGGGGGGGATCTCTAAGGAGAGTTTTTTAATAGACATTTTTTTATTTTTTATTTTTAACACACTTTTATTAGCTTCACCTGTAAAAAATATATTTCGCTTCATCCACCCACCCACCCACCCACAGTGGGTAAAAATGATCAATTTTCGTCATGTCATAGATTTTAAAAATTTTAATGCCATTCCATAGTAAACAAAATGTACTACCTTCTGGCAATAATTTTTTTTTTTGTTACCCCCCCCTCTCTGTGTTTCGAATAGCTAAAGTCAGAGAAAAATTTGAAGGGCTCATTTTTTAAAAAAATTTTCAAATTTTCTATGATTTCAAAGTTATATTCTGAAAATATTTGTATGGGGAGGGTAAATTGTTATTAATGAAATCACTTACTAAATATGAGAAGCTATTATTAGACCATAAACTTATGATAAAAGTGAAATAGTTTTTTAATAATAGCATTTTAATTAAAAATGGGGATTTTTCCCCAAAATTTGTATTTCTTTTTAACTTTTAAAAAACTTTCCGCATTTGCCCGCGCTCTCACTGGTATCAAATTAAAGTAGAGATCCTTATGCATCGTTGAAAACAAAAATTTGCTGGGGCAACCTGCGGCCTTCGGAGAAAATTGCATTTGAAGTAAAGTCTACTTTCTTGATTTCTGCGTATTTTCATACAAATTTTCCACTTATGCAGGAATTTTATGAATTTTAAGGCTGCATAATGGTTGTTCTGCAAATAAATTACAGTTCTCCTATTAAGCCTTTAGGATTAATGACATCATTAATAATTAAAGAAGTTATATTATTACGTTTTATGACATTTTTAACTGACTTTGGATTACTCTGTATATGTGTCACGCTAATTGCTCAGCCAACTCTTCACCGATTTGCATTCTATAACTTTTACAGGATAGCCTATCATGTTCTCAACTTTTAGATCTTTAGCCCATATTTTTTCGTGACCCCGTTACCCCGCAAAGCAAAACCAAAGCCAACCCTTCCACTAAATTAATTCTTAAAATGCCTCACACGACCTTTTCGGGTGATTTTGTGCTTAGCGCGATCAGGGAATACTCATTTTCAAACTTCTCATGCTAATTGCTCAGCCGTCTCATCTCCGATTTCGATTATGTAACTTTTACAGGGTAGCTCATCATGTTCTCAACCTTTGGATCTTTAGCAGACATTTTTTCGTCACTCCTTTAACCCCGCTAATCAAATCCAAAACAAACACTACCTCTGAAAAATTCTGAAAAATTCTTTCCCTCAGAAAGACTAAAATACAAAACGCATCTTCTTAAACTTTCTTTTATTGCAAAGATAATCTAGAGACCTTCACTTTAATCCCACCCTGGACTCTCTACGAGAACGTTTTCATACAAAATTTTACGAAAACATGTTTGCACAAAAATAATTCAAGCCCATTGCAAGGCAACTTTTCTCGCCGCACAAATCGAGCACCCCCCTCGACGCCGCGCATCCCCGCGCCAACAAGTCGCTCGCTGGATTCCTTTGATCAGCTGATCAATATCTCTGACCTATTTAATAAAATTGGTTTTATGGTTTTTTTTTTTTTTTTAGGGGGGGGGGGGATCTCTAAGGAGAGTTTTTTAATAGACATTTTTTTATTTTTTATTTTTAACACACTTTTATTAGCTTCACCTGTAAAAAATATATTTCGCTTCATCCGCCCACCCACCCACCCACAGTGGGTAAAAATGATCAATTTTCGTCATGTCATAGATTTTAAAAATTTTAATGCCATTCCATAGTAAACAAAATGTACTACCTTCTGGCAATAATTTTTTTTTTTTTTACCCCCCCTCTCTGTGTTTCGAATAGCTAAAGTCAGAGAAAAATTTGAAGGGCTCATTTTTTAAAAAAAATTTCAAATTTTCTATGATTTCAAAGTTATATTCTGAAAATATTTGTATGGGGAGGGTAAATTGTTATTAATGAAATCACTTACTAAATATGAGAAGCTATTATTAGACCATAAACTTATGATAAAAGTGAAACAGTTTTTTAATAATAGCATTTTAATTAAAAATGGGGATTTTTCCCCAAAATTTGTATTTCTTTTTAACTTTTAAGAAACTTTCCGCATTTGCCCGCGCTCTCACTGGTATCAAATTAAAGTAGAGATCCTTATGCATCGTTGAAAACAAAAATTTGCTGGGGCAACCTGCGGCCTTCGGAGAAAATTGCATTTGAAGTAAAGTCTACTTTCTTGATTTCTGCGTATTTTCATACAAATTTTCCACTTATGCAGGAATTTTATGAATTTTAAGGCTGCATAATGGTTGTTCTGCAAATAAATTACAGTTCTCCTATTAAGCCTTTAGGATTAATGACATCATTAATAATTAAAGAAGTTATATTATTACGTTTTATGACATTTTTAACTGACTTTGGATTACTCTGTATATGTGTCACGCTAATTGCTCAGCCAACTCTTCACCGATTTGCATTCTATAACTTTTACAGGATAGCCTATCATGTTCTCAACTTTTAGATCTTTAGCCCATATTTTTTCGTGACCCCGTTACCCCGCAAAGCAAAACCAAAGCCAACCCTTCCACTAAATTAATTCTTAAAATGCCTCACACGACCTTTTCGGGTGATTTTGTGCTTAGCGCGATCAGGGAATACTCATTTTCAAACTTCTCATGCTAATTGCTCAGCCGTCTCATCTCCGATTTCGATTATGTAACTTTTACAGGGTAGCTCATCATGTTCTCAACCTTTGGATCTTTAGCAGACATTTTTTCGTCACTCCTTTAACCCCGCTAATCAAATCCAAAGCAAACACTACCTCTGAAAAATTCTGAAAAATTCTTTCCCTCAGAAAGACTAAAATACAAAACGCATCTTCTTAAACTTTCTTTTATTGCAAAGATAATCTAGAGACCTTCACTTTAATACCATCCTGGACTCTCTACGAGAACGTTTTCATACAAAATTTTACGAAAACATATTTGCACAAAAATAATTCAAGCCCATTGCAAGGCAACTTTTCTTGCCGCACAAATCGAGCACCACCCTCGACGCCGCGCAGCCCCGCGCCAACAAGTCGCTCGCTGGATTCCTTTGATCAGCTGATCAATATCTCTGACCTATTTAATAAAATTGGTTTTATGGTTTTTTTTTTTTTAGGGGGGGGGGAGATCTCTAAGGAGAGTTTTTTAATAGACATTTTTTTATTTTTTATTTTTAACACTTTTATTAGCTTCACCTGTAAAAAATATATTTCGCTTCATCCGACCACCCACCCACCCACAGTGGGTAAAAATGATCAATTTTCGTCATGTCATAGATTTTAAAAATTTTAATGCCATGCCATAGTAAACAAAATGTACTACCTTCTGGCAATAATTTTTTTTTTTTTACCCCCCCCTCTCTGTGTTTCGAATAGCTAAAGTCAGAGAAAAATTTGAAGGGCTCATTTTTTAAAAAAATTTTCAAATTTTCTATGATTTCAAAGTTATATTCTGAAAATATTTGTATGGGGAGGGTAAATTGTTATTAATGAAATCACTTACTAAATATGAGAAGCTATTATTAGACCATAAACTTATGATAAAAGTGAAATAGTTTTTTAATAATAGCATTTTAATTAAAAATGGGGATTTTTCCCCAAAATTTGTATTTCTTTTTAACTTTTAAAAAACTTTCCGCATTTGCCCGCGCTCTCACTGGTATCAAATTAAAGTAGAGATCCTTATGCATCGTTGAAAACAAAAATTTGCTGGGGCAACCTGCGGCCTTCGGAGAAAATTGCATTTGAAGTAAAGTCTACTTTCTTGATTTCTGCGTATTTTCATACAAATTTTCCACTTATGCAGGAATTTTATGAATTTTAAGGCTGCATAATGGTTGTTCTGCAAATAAATTACAGTTCTCCTATTAAGCCTTTAGGATTAATGACATCATTAATAATTAAAGAAGTTATATTATTACGTTTTATGACATTTTTAACTGACTTTGGATTACTCTGTATATGTGTCACGCTAATTGCTCAGCCAACTCTTCACCGATTTGCATTCTATAACTTTTACAGGATAGCCTATCATGTTCTCAACTTTTAGATCTTTAGCCCATATTTTTTCGTGACCCCGTTACCCCGCAAAGCAAAACCAAAGCCAACCCTTCCACTAAATTAATTCTTAAACTGCCTCACACGACCTTTTCGGGTGATTTTGTGCTTACCGCGATCAGGGAATACTCATTTTCAAACTTCTCATGCTAATTGCTCAGCCGTCTCATCTCCGATTTCGATTATGTAACTTTTACAGGGTAGCTCATCATGTTCTCAACCTTTGGATCTTTAGCAGACATTTTTTCGTCACTCCTTTAACCCCGCTAATCAAATCCAAAGCAAACACTACCTCTGAAAAATTCTGAAAAATTCTTTCCCTCAGAAAGACTAAAATACAAAACGCATCTTCTTAAACTTTCTTTTATTGCAAAGATAATCTAGAGACCTTCACTTTAATCCCACCCTGGACTCTCTACGAATTAAGGCTATCCCGACCTAGATTGGGACCTTCGCCAGTCCAATCCGTCCGTTCGGGGATGGAGATCTTAAATCTCCTACCGAAGCAAAGCTCCTTAATCATGTGATCCGATTTGAGACAGACCCTGATATCTGGAATCTGCTTCAGAATGCTCATATGGCCTTCGTCGGCCAAGGGCATATTTAAAGTAACCTGCACCTTCAGAGCACTAATTGCAGCTGTTTTCAGAATGAAAATGTGCAGGGGAGCGAGACCTACTATTGCCTCAATGGCAAGTGTGGGGCAGGTCCGCATGGCTCCAGTTATGGAGAGGCATGCCAGCCGTTGCAACTTGTTGCATTTTGCAATTGCTGTCTTCTGCCGAATCTTAGGCCACCATACGAGGGCGGCGTAGGTGATTATGGGTTTAACAACAGTGTTGTATAACCAGAGGATCATCTTTGGATTGAGACCCCAGGTTCTGCCAAAGAGCCTCCTGCACGCCCATAGGGCTCTCGTAGCCTTGTTTAGGGTGTTGTTGAGATGGGCACTCCAGTTCAGTCGTTTATCGAGTGTAACACCCAGATATTTGACTTCATCCGAGTACCCAATGACTGTGCTTTGAACGGAGATTGGATCAAGATCCAGTCGATACCGTTTGGTAAAAGGCACAAGGACAGCCTTGGACGGACTTATAGAAAGGTCCTCACCGGCACACCAGTCAGTGACCGTTTGAAGAGCAGACCTCATTAAATCCGAAACCGTGGAGTCGAATTTCCCTGCGACTATGATTGCCAGGTCATCCGCGTAACCAACAGCCTCATAACCGAGCTCATGTAGCTTGATTAGCAGACCGTCCACAACCAGAGACCATAGCAATGGCGACAGGACCCCGCCTTGAGGGCACCCCTTAATTGCCTTGATGCATACAGAGGTATTACCCAGCGAGGACGAGATGTCACGCTCTTTTAACATGGCATCCACCCATGCCAAACAGTGTCTGATGTGGAGGTCCAGCAATCTCTCCATTGTTTTTAGGAGGAAAGAAGTTAGACTAATTGGTCTGTAAGATTTAGGGAGCTCAAGCGGCCTGTTGCCTTGCTTGGGGATAAAAACTACCACTACCTTCCTCCACGAGTATGGTATATATCCCCAACTATAGCTGGCCCTAAATAAGGCTACCAAAGAGTCTAGGATGGATTCCAGACTGTTCTGTAGAAGAGCTGGAAATATCCCATCGCCCCCAGGCGCTTTAAAGGGTTGGAAGGAGGCCACTGCCCACCTAACCTTGTCCCTGTCAAAAATGACGCCTGACCTGCTGAGGGCCCTGCGGTCAGGTGCGAACCTTTGCTCGAGGACCGCAGGAGTGGGCTCACTTGTCCCTATAGTGGAACCGGGAAAATGCACCTGTAGTAGGTACTCCAGAGTTTCCCGTTGTGAATCGGTGAAGCTCCCATCTTGCTTTTTCAGGAGCCCAACACCATTTGTGGCATCTTTTGCCAGCGCTTTCTGTAGGCGAGCTGCGACCGGTAAAGATTCTATACCCTCACAGTACTTCCTCCAGGACTCGCGTTTAGAACGTCTTAGTTCTTTATTGTAATCAGTGAGAGCGGACCTATATACGTCCCACTGTTTAGTACGCTTCGCGTTGTTAAATAACCTCCTGACATGCCTACGCATACCAGATAGCCGCGCGTTCCACCAGGTCACCTTGCGTACCGCTTGGATTGGAACGGCCACGTTGCTATCGTGGTAAGAGGTAATTAACACTTCATTGAGCTGGTCCGCAGCCAAATCCAGTTCACTAGTAGAACTGATATTGGTAACCAGCATGTCAGCCTTGGAGCTTACTAATGCTCTAAAGGCATTCCAATCGGTTCTCTTTGGAATATAGATACTTTTTATGAGTTCTGAACGTCCCGGGATGTCGAATCTTATGTGTTGATGATCCGACAGGGACGCTTCGTCAGAGACTCGCCAGTTCACTATGAACTCCGACAGAGCTCTGCTGGCCAGAGTGAGGTCTAGCACCTCTTCCCTGACTGCAGTGATGAAGGTCGGTTTGCACCCTCTATTCATTACATCTATGCTACAGCTAGACAGATAATTTAAAAGGGACTCACCTCTTTCATTTATGCCGCTGCTACCCCACACTGTGTGGTGTGCATTGGCGTCGCAGCCCACAATCAGCTGTCGATTGTCACGCTGGCAGAATGCGACGAGTTCCTGGACCTCGGGTGGCGGTATTCCGCTCTCGGCGGGGAAGTAGGCGGAAGCCAGAACAATTTCCCGCACGCCGCCTAGGGTAGGGATCTCCACCAAGATCGCTACTAGGTCCCTGGAAATGAAGTTGGTCATGGGCAGATGGTTGACACTTCTGTCAACCAGGAGTGCCGCTCTAGGCGTCAATTCTCCTCTGCTGTAGATCAACTTACCTGAGCTGGTGTTGAGTCCACGGATTTGGCCACGTATAACCCAGGGCTCCTGGATGAGCGCAAGGGTTATTTGTTCATCGGCGACGGTCCTGCAGAGTGTGGCCGATGCCCCTTTGGCATGGTGCAGGTTCGCCTGGAGCACCCTTATGGTGCTCATTTGAAGTCCTCCTTCTTAAGGGACTTTGCGACAAGCCTAGCAGCCTTGGCTTGTCGGGGTCCCTTTGCCCTGCCTTTGGGAGGAGGCCGCTGTCCCTTAGGGGGCGGCCTTTGGGGTCCGGCCGACTTCCCTTTCTTCTTTGCTGTTGGCCCGGTGGCCAGAGCTTTGGGAGTCGGGGAAGCCCTCACTACTCTAGTTTGCCCAGTGGCGCAACTAGTTGAGGGCCCAGCAGTGGATGCAGCATCCATTGGCACTGCTGTCACGGCCCTTCCTTCAGCCAACTCCACCATGGGAAGGTCCTCTGCCCTTTCCTTCTTCTTTGCGGGCTGTCTATTCCTCTCGCGTTTAGCTTGATCCTCATTGGTTGGACCTTTGAGGATCAGCCTGACGTGAGTGAAGCGGTAGGCTATCCTGCCCTTCATCTCCGCTAACTTTGCCATAGACCTGCTGTCTATGGCAACGATGAGGTGAAGTAGGTCCCCATGGTTAATCCTCTTCACCACCTTCCACTGCGCCGTTGAGAGGGCATTTTGCGCACCAATTGTGGCCAGCACCTTCTCATTCGTGAGGGAAAGACTCTGAGGGAAGTAACCCCGGACCATGTGCGTCCTAGGAAGGTCACCCCCCTCGACTAGGTCAATGTCAAGAGCGCTTTCGGCACGAATGTGCACAAAATTGCTCCTGACCCACTCGGCTGTCTGAGCGTTGGTGCAGACAAGAAGGATCCAGCCGGCCCGAAGGATACACCCCTCAAACTCCGGCCGGGCCTTCTCGTCCGCACGCTCAATCGTGACATCGACGATCGCCTCCTGCAGAAGAGCCATCTGCTCTGCTGTCATGGGACGATCGACCATGTCAGCCGATGTGATGCCCAGCCTCACGCTGCCAGCCACCTGGCTGTAGGTGGCTTTTTTGACCGGCCCCACATGAGCGGTCTTTGGCTTTTTGGTAGCCGGAAGGTCGGGGGTCTTGTCCTCCGATCGGATACGCTTAGGGACTGACTTAGGAGGTGTCGCTTTGGCAATCTCCAGGGCCTTAGCTCTGGGGAGTCCCTCTGCCACCGCCCTCCTAAATCGCTTGCGCTCCGCGTTGGTGAGCCTAACGAACCCCGGTTCGTTGATGGTAAGGTTGCTCACCTCCGCGCCGATAGCCGTGAGTCCGGATCTGTCCGAACACAGGCTAGCCCCGTCCAGTACCACGGTGCCGACGGATTCTGCGTCAGAGGTCTCTTCCTCTGACGGGACGGTTGACAGAGAAGGGGCACTCGTGCTCGCCTTCTCTGCTAGTGCTTCTGCAGTGTGCCCAATGGCTCCACTGCAGGGGCTTGAAGTAGCTTGTGGCCCACTGGCCAGCAAGCTCTCTGCCGGTGACGCTAGGCGCACATCGGCTGATGCAGTATGACCTGCATCGGGTCTCGGGTTTTTCATATTATCCATATGTTGATCCCACGAGATTTCGGGTCCAAAAGTCACCCGCACGAGCCCGATATGCGGGAAGTCTAAATTGAAACTGGAGGGCGACTGGTATCCAGAGTCCGCATACTAGCGACTAAGCTCCCTCTTAGCCATGCATCCTTCGGCGTATGCTGTTCCACCTTGGATTAGGGTATTTTATTTAAGAGAGTATCCTTCTCTCCGCCCGACTACAATTAGCCAGCGCTCCCAGCAGAGACATGACCGTACTGGTAGCCTGTTTCCAGCCGCCCCCAAGGGGAGGGTATAGTCGCACTACCAGCAGTGTACACAGTTACGGCATGCGTGCACAGTTACGGCACGTACACCAGAGTGTTACATGTTATCCCCCTGTGCACACATGGAGTCCCCCTGTGTACCTGTTGGCTGACGGCCAAGAAACTTAGATACAAAGATAAAAAATTTTTGAAGGAAAGTACCACCAAAGATAATCTAATCATATAGATTTCCACTCTAGAACAACGAAATCGGCCACGGTTTTCGTAAAGCTCTTTCTGCCTATGCACAACTACATAGGCGAATGAGATACCGCTCTCGATCTGATTTCAGAAAACAAAACAAATCCAACAGTCAGCAATGCCAAAGGGAAGAGAGCAAATTTTATGTGTGCGGACCCGTTCCCACCAGAGTCGGAATCCTGCCTCCCGTACCCGGCTTTACGCACACAAATTTTCACGCTTGCACTTAATTGCAAAGGGTTTTGGTTGAGTCATTGAATTTGGTAATATTCGAGTTCTTGGAATCTGTTATATGACTGCAGTGAGGGTTTCTCCCGAATCCATGCTGCTTTATGGAAACTCGGCTATTTCATTCGATTGAGGCATGCGATAGATCACGGTTGGTTCCAAATTTGGAGTATTTTAGAGATTATATTGATTGAAATAGTTGTTAATACATAATATCTAGTATTATACCTTTTATATATTTAGTAGTTTTGTAGTTTTGTGTATATTTAGTAGTTTTGTAGTTTTATTAAGGTAGTATAGCAGTATATTGGATTATAAAGGTTTATTTGTAGTATTAGTGGTGTTGGTTTAGTGGTTAAGTATTTAGCTCTAGGTTAAGCAGTAGGAATAGTTGATAGTTGTAATTGGATTGAATTTTTTTATTTTTTTTTTATACATATATATTTGCAAAATGCCTTCGAATAGGCGAAAATGCTGCATAATTGGCTGCAGTAGTTCGTCAGCTACTAATGCTAGATTTTTCAGCTTCCCTTCTAAAGGGACTGAAAAATATGAAAGTTGGGTTTTAAGGTGCTGTGAATCTTATGATAACATAATTAATTTAAAAAACCCACTGATTTGTGAAAATCATTTTGAACATAAATTCATGGGGAAGAAAAAACTTTTTCCAGATGCAGTACCTTCTTTGAATTTATCAATTCAGGATGAAATTCCAAACATTGAGGCAATGGAGATAGAAGACGTTGATCCTATAATGGAGGATATAAATTTTCCTGTAAATGTTGAGCCTGGATGTGATTTAATACCGATTTGCAGCGAATGTCACAAACGGGAAAATAGTTTAGCATACTATCGATCAAAATGCGCAAAAATGGAGCAAAAATACAAGAATTTGAAAATTAAAACTAAGCTTCTAATCTCAAGTAATAACCTATGTAAAAAAAAAATTCGTCGGCTCAGCATTTCCACCAAAAACTTAAGGCATGTTATACAGAAAAAAAATAAGGATATTAATGTCGACTCAGCAAAGAATGTGTCCAATGATGCAAAGACGTTCTGTAAAATGTTGCTTAAAACAAAGAATTCCGTATACACTGAAGAGGAGAAGACGCTAGCCCAGGCAATATTCTTTAAGTCTTCATCCGTATATAACTTTTTCCGGGAAAAACTTAACTTTCATTTGCCGAGCTTGAGTTCTCTGTATAAATGGCTGCCAGTTAAAAATTTAACACCTGGCATACAGACTGATGTGCTAATTAAATTGAAAAGTTCACTCTCTGCATTTGATGTTAAGTTAAGAGATGTCATTATATTGTTTGATGAAATCTCAATAAAACGTGATTTACGCCCATGTTCTGTATTCCGAGTGAAATGAAATCGAAAAGAGCTTGTAAAGCTCCTTTTCAGTTGAAATTCCATATAAAATTCTTAAAATTTTCGTAAAATCATTTCAGCAACCTCTGACTTCAACTGAGTGTTTCACTTTATGTAGTTTAAATAATTCGATTAGAAAAATCCAGTGAAATTTTTTGAAGTTTCTTGTGGAAAAACTTATTGAAATCAGAGGTAACTACAATGCATTTTTTATAATTTCAAAATTTGTATTAAGGAATTTTAACTGAAAAGAAGCTTTAAAAGCTCTTTTCGATTTAATTTCACTCGGAATGCAGAACATGGGCATTAGTATATAATTCAAAATTTGACAAAATTGATGGCTATGTAGATTTTGGATTTGGAGATAACTCTCGACAGCTTGGGATAGGCAAATCAATCTGTGTATTTATGGTCAGGAGCTTATGTGGACGATGGAAGCAGGTTATTGGTTATGCTGTTGCAGAAAAAGTAGTTCCCGTTGACAAACTACGAATATTACTGTTTGAAACTATTAAGGTATGCCAATTTTTGGATTTGAATGTCAGCGCTATAGTATGTGATCAATCAACTGTCAATCAGTCTTTATATAAAAAATTAGGGGTATTGTTGGGAATTAAACGTCACTTGCGACATCTGGTGGCATTTTTCGTACAACGAACGAACCCTAATTTATGTTCATTGTTGACACATTCATTCTGAATAAAAACCTACAGGTTATGGGTACAGAAACTTCCACTGCGCTGAGAAGAAAACGAATAATAATTGCAGAATCGAATAGTGATTGCGGAATCGAGTAGTAATTGCAGAATGAGTTATGCACATGTGAAAATAGAGCCCCTCGGAAAGGAAAATTTTGATACTTGGAAAATCCAAGTCGAGGCGTTGCTCATAAAAAACGATACGTGGAAATACATCAGTGGTGTAATCAAGAAGCCGATCGAGCCTCTGGAAGCCATCGCAGAATGGGAAGCCAACGACGCCAAAGCCAGGTCTGATTTAATTTTGACAATATGTCCATCGGAGCTTAAACAGGTAAAGAATTGCATAACCTCAAAGGAAATCTGGGAAAAGCTGCACAGCGTGTATCAGTCGAAAGGCCCCGCCCGAAAAGCCATGCTGCTTAAATCACTAATACTGTGTAAAATGAAGAACGGAGAAAATATGAGGGAACACATCCGCATTTTTTTTGATTTGGTGGATAAGCTTCAGGAAATGGAACTAGAAATCATAAATGACCTTCTAACCATACTTTTGCTCTATAGTATCCCTGATGAATATGAATCTTTCAGAATCGCCATCGAAACTCAGGAAAAGTTGCCGGAACCAGAAGTTCTTAAAATAAAATTGCTTGAAGAATACGAAGCTAGAAAACGAAACTCTACCGAAAATGTTCCGGGAGCTATGTTCGTAAACCGAAACATCAGAAAAACACCTCAGCTAAGGACCCCTGAAGGTCAAAACAACGAACGATTCAAGTACAGTTGCCATACATGTGGAAAGGTTGGCCATAAGGCAAAGGAGTGCCGATCAAAATTTTATAATGGTAATAAACAAAAAAATTCAGGACGAAATCACACCGAGTCCACCCAAAACGCAGAAGTCGCGATGAAAATTTACAATAAACACGATAAACTATGGTGTTTGGACTCGGGTGCATCCTCCCACATGAGTTCAGAAAAAGAAAAGTTCGAAAATATAAAACCACCGAAAATAAAGGTACTAAATTTGGCCAACAACGACTCGGCAAAAATTTCCGGCAAGGGCACTGTAAGATTAAATGCAAAAAATGGTTTAACTGCAAGACTAGAGGAAACTCTGTATGTACCTGACCTCCGATCCAACCTCTTATCGGTTGCAAAAATAACCGAGCACGGTTTAGACGTCATCTTCAAAAGACATGAAGCCGTGGTAGTAAATCCAGAAACAGGAGTAGAGGTCTTAGTGGCTCACCGAAGCAAGGGATTATACTACGTGGATGGGGAAACCGAAGAAAGCAGAGTATCACAGGAGGCTCCGTCATCACTGCAAGAATGGCACGAACGTTTCGGACATCTCAACGAAAAGGACCTTAAAAATATCATACGCCAGAAAAAGGTCGAAGGAATAAACATCAACACGAACAGCACCTTAGATGTTTGCGAGGTGTGCGTAAGGGGGAAACAGGCCCAGAAGCCCTTTCCAAGGTCAGAATCCCAGACAACCGAACTCTTGGAGCTGGTGCACACGGATGTTTGTGGTCCCATGCGTGTGGATTCTCTTTCGGGATCACGATACTTCGTGATCTTCATCGATGATAAATCACGCTGGTGCGAGGTGTACTTCATGAAAAAGAAAAGCGAAGTCATCGAAAAATTCAAAGAATACCGGAGCATGGTGGAGAGGAAAACGGAACGAAAAATTAAAAGAGTGCGCTCAGACAATGGGACCGAATACACCAACAACTCTTTCCAAGTTTTCTTGAGGCAGGAAGGCATCCAACACGAACTCACAGTGGAGTATACACCACAACAAAATGGTGTGGCTGAGAGAAAGAACCGGACTTTAGTGGAAGCAGCACGATGTATGCTTATTCAATCCGGACTCTCGGCAAGTTTTTGGGCGGAGGCGGTTCTGACGGCGAACCACATTCGGAACAGATGTCCATCACGAAGCTTGAGCGGTGAAATCCCATTCAAAATCTGGACGGGGAGGACTGCGGTTGTAAGCTACTTTCAAAAGTTTGGGACGACTGCATTTGTTCTCGACAAAACACCGGGAAAGGGAAAGTTTGACCCAAGATCGAAAAAATGCATTTTCATCGGCTATTCAACACAATCAAAAGCATATCGATTGTATGACCCGAAGGCAAGAAAAATCGTACGAAGTAGGGATGTCACGTTCACGGGACTTCCTCAGTCGCAGAACAACTATTCAGACTTCGCCGACGAGGGAACCTTGAAGGCTGAATTAACAATTGAAGTCGCACTGCATCCGGCGGAACTACAAGGAGGGAAAGAAGAAGTGACACACGGAAACAAAGACGAAATAAAGCATGCAGATTCCGACGACAAAATTATCAAGGTAAGGGAAAGCGTAGAAACCCCAGTAACATCAAGAAGGCCAGGAAGACCGAAGAAAATCCTCACAGGAAGGCGTGGAAGACCGCAAAAACTATTCAACTTGCAGACAATCAAAGAAACGACAGAACCAGCAGAAACATCGTGCGACGATATCAGGGAAGACCGGGACGTGGCAAACCTAATTGAGTCCTTGGACCCTCGAACAGCTGCCGAAGCTCTTTCTAGCCCCGAAGCCAACGAATGGAAAAGGGCTATGAGTGTTGAATATGAAGCGCTAAAAAGAAATAAAACTTGGACCGTGGTAGATCGCCCAAAAGGAAAGAAAACTGTTGAGTCCAGGTGGGTCCTGCGAACCAAATTAAATAAAGACGGATCAATTGATCGCCGTAAAGCCAGGCTTGTGGCAAAGGGATTTACCCAGAGACCGGGAATCGATTTCACCGAGACCTTTGCACCTGTGGCGAGAATGGAATCCATCAGATTGCTTATGGCGATCTCTGTTGAAATGGGCCTCGAAATACATCAACTGGACTTCATAAGCGCTTACTTGAATGGTAATATTGAGGAAGAAGTGTTTATGGAGGTCCCAAACGAGTTTAAAGAAGTCTTGGACGCAAACGAGTCACGACAGTTCGCAGGAGACAAGGTCTGTTTGATTAAGAAGGCGCTTTACGGGTTAAAGCAGTCAGGCAGGCAGTGGTATAGGAAGCTAGACGAAAAATTAAAACAACAAAAATTACAACCTCTGGCTTCGGATCCCTGTGTATACACTCGAAAAGATAACGAAGACATCACAATCGTTATAATTTACGTCGACGACCTTATCGTGGCATCGAATAACCGGAGAAGACTTGATCATTTGAAGTCTGACCTGGCGAGGTGCTTCGAGATGAAAGACTTGGGCCCGCTGAACTTTTGCCTGGGAATTGAATTCAAGCAGGATCCTGAAAAACAGAGAATTACAATGACACAATCAAAGTACATCCGAGAAATTTTGAAACGTTTTAACATGGAGGAATGCAAAGGAGTTGCAACCCCAATGAACCCGAATATAAAGCTGTCGAAGCAAATGTGTCCGGATACTGAG
Source organism: Machimus atricapillus (assembly GCA_933228815.1). Taxonomy (NCBI): domain Eukaryota; kingdom Metazoa; phylum Arthropoda; class Insecta; order Diptera; family Asilidae; genus Machimus; species Machimus atricapillus. The sequence goes on from CAKOGC010000003.1 coordinate 108,124, forward strand.
GACGAGAGGGAAGCTGTTGAGAGATTGCCGTACCAGAGTCTCGTCGGCTCCCTAATGTATTTGGCGGTGTCAACAAGGCCTGACATCGCTTATGCTGTGAGTGTGCTGAGCCAATTTAATACGAACTTCGGTGAGGGGCACTGGATCGCAGCAAAACGAGTGCTGCGGTATTTGAAGAGTACGGAGGATTTGGGCTTGGCGTTCACACGTTCTGGAAAGGAGCTCGTAGGATTCGCTGATGCAGACTGGGGGGCAAGCATCGATGACAGACGCTCGTATACTGGACATGTTTTCATCATTGCTGGAGGCGCCGTCAGCTGGGAATCGCGAAAGCAGAGGACCGTCGCGATGTCAAGCACCGAATCGGAATACATGGCGCTCTCCGAGTCCACCAAGGAAGTAATTCACCTAAGGCGTTTCCTGTCTGAGGTCTTGGGCCAGCAGAGGACCACAGTCATATACAATGATAATCAGGGAGCCGGACAGCTGAGCAGGAATCCCGTGTTCCACAACCGTACAAAGCATGTGGATATACGTCACCATTTTGTGCGGGAGGCCGTCGAAGAAGAAGTCATCAGGATCGAGTATCTTCCCACCGATGAGATGCCTGCTGATGTCCTAACAAAAGGATTATCATCACCTAAACATAACAAGTGCATTGCATCGATTGGCATGTGTCAACTGTCAAATTAGGACGTAAACAAACACAGACATCGCTCGAGGGAAAGTGTTGGGAATTAAACGTCACTTGCGACATCTGGTGGCATTTTTCGTACAACGAACGAACCCTAATTTATGTTCATTGTTGACACATTCATTCTGAATAAAAACCTACAGGTATCTCCAAAAACGCCTTATATTGTATATGAAAACCAAAATATATATTGCTTGTTTGACGTCCCACATCTTTTCAAATCATTGCGAAATAATCTAATTAAATATAAATTAAAAATTAATGATGTTGGATATACTAATTGGGATGTTATACGAGAACTATATAGAGTTGACAGTTTATCCCACGCTAGAGTTTGTCCACGTTTGACAAGCTCGCATATTGACCCAAATAGGTTCCAGAAAATGAACGTTCGTTTAGCTGTTCAAATATTGAGTTCAAGTACAGCGGCTGGAATAAGAACTGCAAGTAAACTTGACATATTTGATGAAAAACTTAGAGAGGATGCTGATGCAACATCGGATTTTCTAGAAAAATTTAATCACCTCTTTGATATATTAAATAGTAAGCAATTGTATGCAAAAAATCCGTATAATGTTGCCTTGCAAGAAAATAATAAGCCGTGGAACTTTTTGATTGAAATGGAAAAATATATTTCTAGTCTCGAATTTTGTGTCCCACATAAAAAAATTAAAATAAACTGTTTAACTGGACTAATGCAAACAATTAATGCTATACTTAAGCTTTCTGGTCATTTGTTTTCTAAATACGATGATTGGACATATTTGTGCACAAATAAACTAAATCAGGATCCCGTAGAAAACTTATTTAGCCACATTCGTTATAAAAAAAGAAATCCGTCAGTTTACGAATTTAATCAAATTATTGGACGTATTATCTCGGTGCAATTAGTGTATACTTCTAAATTTGCTAACTGTGAGGAAGACACAGACAATCTTTTAGCTCTGGATTGGAAAGCTGTAGTAAAAGGTGATATTGAAATAGGTACACAATCATATTCTTGTAATTCTCAAATAGGAGAAATTGAAGAAAAGGGAGAAATTGAAGAAACAGAAGAAGAAGGAATAGAAGAAGATATATATGAAGAGGCATTAAGGTATGTAGCAAAAGCTAATATTGGTGTTAACGATCAAGAGAAAACTTTAAAACTTACGGATAATGCTTTTTCATATTTTGCAGGATATGTAATTCATAAAATGATAAAATTCAAAAATATTAAAGATTGCGAACAATGTAGACAAATTATGGAAAATCATCAAAGTGTTTTGAGCTCTCCTAGCGAGTGGTTAACTTATTTTAAAAACTTTAATGAACAATCACACTTTGGATCGCTGGAAGTGCCTACAGATTTCTTTTTTGAAACAATAAAAATTTTAACAATTGCTTTTGAGAGAATTTTCACTACAACCCCTTTTCAGAATAATATTAAAACCGAAATATTAAAACAATTCGCGCACAGACTTAAACGCTGGTATGATTGCCCGGATAATTGTAATGAGCACAGAAAACAAATACTTAATTTCGCTGTGCTAGTCTTATTAAGGAAGAATTGCCGCTGGGAAGCAGATAAATTTAAAAGCACAATAGATTCTTCTAATCGAAGAATGCAGATATTAAAAAATTGAACCATTCACTTTATTCGAATCTAAAGTAGCACAATTAATATGTTCACAGTTTTCAATACTATTTTTTTAATCAATTATTTTATTTTATTAAATTTTCGGCTTGGCATTCTAAAGGGTGTTTTTTTAGGAGGTTTGTTTTTCCGATAGATGTCGTTTTATTTTATGACAGTTGTTTTGACAGCTCAAAGTGGCATTTCTACTCAGTATTGTTTGGCAAATCATTATGAATAGGTTAACTCCAGAACAACGTTTTCAAATCGTGGAAATTTATTTTCAAAATCAGTGTTCAATTAAAAATGTTTATAGAGCACTTCGTGAATTTTATGGTGCACATAATCGTCCGTCAGAGACCACCATAAAGAACGTAATTACCAAATTTCGGTCTACATTCACTCTTTTGGATGCCAAGCCACCGACAAGAATGAGAAGAGTTCGTACAGAAGAAAATATTGCTGTCGTTGAGGCCAGTGTCGAAGAAAACGACAATTTATCGATTCGTCGTCGTGCTCAGCAAATTGGACTTTGGATTGGCCAAATCTTGAAGATATGGATATGGATGAAATGTGGTTTCAACAAGATGGTGCCACTTGCCATACAGCACGTGAAACAATCGACTTATTGAAAGAAACTTTCAACAACAACATTATTTCGAGAAATGGTCCGGTGAATTGGCCTCCGCGTTCGTGCGATTTGACGCCACTCGATTACTTTTTGTGGGGATACGTGAAGTCATTGGTTTATGTGGATAAACCTCAATCGATTGACGCTTTGGAAACCAATATTCAACGTGTCATTGCTGACATACGCCCTCAAATGCTTGAAAAAGTGGTCGAAAATTGGACCTCCAGAATGACATTTGTGAAAAATAGTCGTGGTGGCCATATGCCAGAAATTGTGTTTAAATGTTAAATGCCAAAAAATTATCTACCAAATAAAAAAAAAATTTTGGTCATTTCATAATTTTATATGTGTTTTATTCAAAAAAAAAATCGGCAACCTCTTAAAAAAACACCCTTTATTTTAAAAATGTATCAATCAATATTCATCAATTACAATCAATAGTAGATACACACAGATTATAAACATTAAAATTGTGTATAACAAACGATAATGAGAAATGCTGAAATACGTGTTTCATTATTTGTCTTGTAGAGTGTTTATAGAAAGTTTCAAGTAAATCGGATCAAAAATATAGTTTTCCCCATACAAAGTCTTATGACATTACTATACAATTCGACGCGTGTACTGTGCCCGCGGGGGGCGGAGGGAGGAAATTTAGTTGAAATCAATAAAATCAATGAACATTCTTCTTCCGAACGGCACCTCTCCCGTTGACCTCGCTTTAATGGTTTCTTAGCATTAACCAAATCAAATATGTTACACTTTTTTCTAGCCCCTCGGATTCCAGGATGCACCTCTACTGCTTTTAACGACGTATTCACGGCATTCACTCCAAAATATAAACTTCCCCCTCACGCATCTACACTGTCTACCGCTCCGCAGACAGTATCCATCGTGTGCGATTACCTTAAAAGATACAAACCAGCTGAGAGCTTTGGTTTTGGCCTCTGAAATATTCTCATGTCGCATGGATAGCAAGAACTGCTTGTGTGTACGTGCGATCAGAGGCCAAAAGTTTACTTCAGAGGCCAAAAATGAAAAGCTCCATGGCCGTTTTTGTTCTTCTAGAGTGGACATCTATATGATATGTTGTCTGTGGTACCACTATGCTTTATCTTACACGTAAAAGTCATACGACTAATTCTTTAAATAATTATAATATTTTAAAACTGCTTTTAAGGCTCATATAAAAATTATTTATTGTGTTTTATTAAAAGAATGGAAAGTCTAATAACAAAATAATATGATTTAAAGCACATTAATGAATTACATAATACCAATTCTACTTCTATAAACAGTATAAAAAGACTTATATGATGATTTTATTTAAATTTATTAAAACTCTTTTATATTTTCTTTCTTAGAAGGTGACCTTCCTTGAGTTAGGCTCTAAAAATTAATAAGCCAAAAAAAATATTATGAAACAATTCTGATAGAAACAAAGGGTCCTTTAATCTACGTTTCTTATTAAAATTAGTTATTTTTCAAGACTGGGTTGTTACAAAAATAAGATTTCTCAAATTTTAAAGGACAAAAATATCAACAAAACAATTTTAACAAAAATCAACACACCAATTAAGTTTAGGTATAATATAATTTAATAAAATAAGTATTTTAAATTACGCCAAATTAACATTATCATTAGAATTTAATGGTTTGTCCTTTTATTATTTTATTAAAAACATTTAGTAAAAATACTTAAATACCAATAAAATCTATTTTATGAATTTTACTTATAAAATCCGCCGTAAGTTATTTGTTTCAATTTATTATATTAAAAAAAGCTTTTTCAATGTTTATTTTTTTTTATTATAGTGTAAGTTATTTTTAATATACTTTCAATTCCAGTAAACTGTTGTTTATTTAGAGAAAAGTTTAAAAGATAAAATAGTTACGAATATAATAACAAAAAAAAACTATAAAATAAAATAAAATTTTAATAAAAAAAATATTTTATATCAAAAGGAATAATATTTTTAGTTTAATGTTAACATTGTGTTGAACTTAAAGTTTATAGTTTTAAAGATATCTTTAATGAATTATATAAATTCAAAAAAAATATTTCAAGCAAATCTCTAATAAATTACTTAAATTAAAAATAGTTTTTAAAATATCTCTAATGGATTGCTTAAATTCAAAGTAATATTTCAAGCTATTCTCTAATAAATTACTTAGATTAAAAAAGGTGGTTAAGGTATCTTTAATGAACTATATAACTTAAAAGTAATATTTCAAGCTATTCTTTAATAAATTACATAAATTAAAAAGGGTGTTTAAGATATCTTTAATGAATTATATAACTTAAAAGGTAATATTTCAAGCTATTCTTTAATAAATTACTTAAATTAAAAAAAAACTATTTAAGAGTTATTTTTTTGAGAACCCATGAATATTTTTTTCTATACTTATTTTTTTTACATTATTTCTATTAAAAGCTCGGAAGAAGAAAAACTAAAAGAGCCTATTAAGATCACAATAAAAGAAAGATTAAAAGAGATCTACAAGGTCAAAAACGAAGATAGATTAGAAAAAGTACTTGGAAAAATTGACCCGAACTTTGTTTATTGTTACAAATCAATTGCAATTAAATTTGATTTTTATGAGAGGGAGAATGGCCATGAGTGTTTTCCAACGATAACAGTCCTAGATATCTATGAAATTGATTACACTAATGATGGAGACTTTATAAAAAGTATAATTGATGATACTAGAGAGAAATGGACTTTTCTAGAAAAACCAAATTTTAACTTAGATGATTATAGCGATGATTTTAAAAAGGCATATGAAAAAAGTTGTAAAATCAGAACAACCCTTTTTTCAGCCAAATTTTTTAAAATAATGAATGATTATTTTATCCACTACGACAGAACTAGTAAATTCGATGAAAATCTATGTTTTTTATTAATGGTTCTACACAGAGAAATCGCTGAGGAATTTATCTTTGATTGGTTAATTACTAATGTTTTTGAAAAATATGTTAGTAGGGATGAAATAAAAAAAAATGAATTTTTTTTTGAGGCTTCATATGCTTTTTTTTTTGAGTATTACATGAGTTATAAGCTTGATAGTTTAAAGGAAATCCTTGAACCTTGGACTAACCACTTAAAAATGTCTTCTCCATCACAAGAACAAACTCAACTTCAAGAAGTTTCAGAGAAAGAAATTTTTGAAGGAAAATTCTCTGATTTTAAAGTTTTACTAAAAGAAAGACCAGATTTTTAAAGAAGTGTTTTTAAAATCTATTTAAAATATCTTGAGCCATTTAAATCTAAAAATGTGTTTTTTGAGAAACTTAAAGCTTGTTACCGGAAGGGTGAACTTAAAGAACTAATTTTAAATTGTTTGGAAGAAATAAAAGTTTACGAAAAAAATTATGAAAAATATTACACTCAAATTCAAAATGGGTCAAATGAAAATTCATGTTTTCAAAATATATTTTTTCAGATATATAACAGATATTTGAGCTTAGTAAGTTTAGGTAAGAATAATCAAAATGGTGCTTTTAATAATCTTGAAATGGAATTTTTAAAAACTGAAGATAAATTTAAAGAAAATGCGCGTTATTATTTTTTTCTTTTTATGATGAATTTTGATTCTGTTGAAAAAAAATGGTTGATTTAAAAAAATCTAGTTATGATTATTGGTACACTTAAAAATTGATTAAAAATTCTTTTTTGTAATTATAACGAATTATTTAGACTTTTTTGCAATTATTATAAATAATTTTTTTAATTTAATTTACATAGGGATAAAAATATTATTATTTTTATATTATAAAATTGCAGATAAGAAACATTCTATAGAAGAAAGAATGTTCAATCTCTGTGTCAAGTATATATGGTTTTTTTAATTTAATTTATTGTGGTATAGACCACAAGATTTGTAAAATATTATTGTTGTAACCCTCTGAACATCTCTATATTTTTTCCTATATTTTTACCCCTATGCAAGACATAGGAAATAAGATATTAAAAGTTGACATGGCAACAGCGACCGGTAACACGACTTGGTTCAGCGGCCGAGAGGATGAGGACGTTTATGAATGGGTTCGAGACATGCTATTTACAGCTAAGATTCATAACTATAACCACGAAGAAACAAAAAAAATTTCCTCCTTTCTCTTAGGGATAGGGCGCTAAAATCGGTGGCATCTTTTAGTGCCACTATTGATGAAATGGATTATGAAGAACTGCTCCTAAGACTCAAGAAAAGGTTTTCGCAATCGCGCGAAGCGCATTTTATATTAGACAAGTTCGTTAACTTGGCTAGGATTGAAACGTATGCTCAGCTTACAGCAATGTGTGACATGGCCTCAAGATTAGTTGAAGGAGGTATTTCGAAATATGAAACCGTTGTGAATAAGATGATTAAGAAAGCACCTTTAAGTTTTAAAGCCGCAATGACCAACCTTTCTTGCATCTGCCGAGATTGGAATGAGTTCCTGAGGCAAACGGAGGAAGCTGCCTGGATAGCCTTCCCCACCAAAAAAAGTCCCATCCTTACCAAGCAAACGCAGGGCTCAGAAATAAAAATAAACGGCTTAAAGAAGGATGTGGCAACCAAGCGCTGCTCATACAGCATTTCCAACAGAGGGAGCAGACGCACAATCTGTAGCAATAAGATCCTGGCTATTCAAAACAATCCATTCTGGGTTGATGGTTTCTACTCTGGTGCAAAGATAAAAGTGTTAATCGATACTGGGGCCGATGTCTCCGTTATTCATCACGATTTGATTAAAAATTGAAACGTGAAACTTTGCGCACCAAGCCAGAATATCTACTCTGCGAGCGGGGACTATTTAAAGATTATAGGTAAAGTTAATGATCTAAAAATTAGCGTGGGAGGAATGTCCATAAAAATGCCCCCTATGTTACCTCTTTTTGCCCCAAACTATACAATACTAGGAGTGGATACAATTTTGAACTACCCTGCCCTGTTATACTTCGTGATTAGCAAATTCACCAATTACCATATAAAAAAAACAGGATTTAATGCCCTTAACAAAATCTTAATTGAAGACAAATATGCTGAGCTTTTCAAAACAAAAATATCGGACATGACGTTATGCACTATTGGGAAGCATCTCATTGACACAGGTGACTCTAAACTTATTTATCAACGAAATGGTAAAATTCCGATCCATTTTGAGCGTGAAATCACTGAGCAGATTGAAGAAAACCTTAAACTAGAATTATTAGACACAGTAAGAGTCCCTGGTGCAGTAGGGTTGTTCCTGTACGCAAGAAAGATGGGACTATAAGGATGTGTATTGACTATCGTGCCATAAAGAAGGTCACAGTAAAAGATAAGTATACTCTTCCAAGAATTGATGAGATCCTTGATGATCTTTCTAATGCCAAGATATTTTCTACTCTTGATCCCACTTCAGAATATCATCAATTAGGTGTTAATGAGGGAGACAAGCAAAAAACTGCATTTTCCTGGAGGGGAGGATTATACGAATTTAATAGAATGCCTTTCGGGCTTTGCAACGCCCCAGCTACTTTTCAAAGAACCATGGATACCATTTTCAGGAAAGAAAATAGAAAATTTGTAATCCCATACTCAGATGATATTATTATCTATTCAAACACTGAGGAGGAACACAGGACTCACTTAGATGTAGTAATGGGCAGACTGAAAGCAGCAAATATTGCACTTAATAAAAATAAGTGCCATTTCTTTCAAAAAGAAGTTAAAATTCTAGGGAACATTATTTCGGAGGGTAAAATAAAGCCAGACCCTGAAAAAACACGAGCAATACGAGGGTACACCAGACCAAAAGATATTAAAGAACTTAGATCGTTCCTCGGCATGGCTAACTACTGCAGAGACTTTGTACCAGGATTCTCATCTATAGCCAAACCTTTATATTCATTGCTTAAAGGAGAGTCCAAGAGAAGTATTAAACAGCTAGTATGGACGGAAGAAGCTATTAAATCATTCCTGGCCATTAAAGACTCTATTTCTGACAAATCAGTCAGGCATCAACCAGATTTTATTAGTAAACAATTCATATTGACCACTGACGCATCAGATTTTGGAATCGGTGCAATACTGGCTCATAAAAATGAGAAAGGCGAAGAACTCTTTCTCTCAGCATACAGTAAAACACTTGATAAAGCTCAAAGAAACTACTCTGTTACTGCCAAGGAACTGCTGGCAGCAGTTAAGGGAATTGAGCATTTTAGACACTACTTACTTAGTAATGAGTTCATACTGAAAACAGACCATCGTGCTCTTACCTATCTATGGGAGGCAAAAGACCCTACGAGCCGACTTTTGAGGTGGGCTATGAAGCTACAAGAATACTCATTTGTACCCGTATATATTAAGGGCGAGGAAAACGCTGCTGATGGTCTAAGCAGACAAAAAACATTAATAGCCAATTCACTAGGCCACCAACATAATTCGCTATCTCCCGAACAGAAAAATAAAGTATTCGGAAGCTACCATCAACATTCAGGCCATGGAAGCCCCTCAACAATGAAATATATGATAAAGCAAAGATACAGTTGGCCAGGTATGTATAAGGAGATTGATGAATACTATTCTAAATGTAAAATCTGCCTTAAGGCTGGTGGACAAAGAATCAATTCTAAAAACAAGATAATCGTTTCAAATTACCCAAATGAGCTTTGGGTAGTTGATCTCATTGGACGGATTCCAGATTCTAATGGAACTAACAACTTTATATTTATTGCCATTGATCATTACACTAAATGGGTTGAAACAGCCATCATAAAAGATAAGCAAGGAGATACCATCGTCTCGCTTCTCGAGAGGCTTATCATTAATAAACACGGCATACCTAGAAGAATACTATCTGACAACGGGCTTGAATTTAATAACTCTAAGATTAAAGAGTTTACTAAGGTATATAAGATTGACTGGGACTATAGTTCTCCAGGACACCACGAAACCGTTGGCGCGGTCGAGAGGGCCAACCAATCACTGATGAACAAGCTAAAAAAACTTTGCAATTATGGTAAAACCAGCTGGAAGAGCAAGTTAAAGGATGCAACACTTGCGCTTAATCAATCATTTAATAGAAGTATCTCAACTTCACCCTTCATGCTGAAAAATAGGAAGCTACCGTTGTTTGATGTTGATATAAAACTAGGTCATGACGAGGTGACCTTATCAGCTAGTAAATTGGAATCAGACAGAAATAATAATTTTGAGATTATGCAAAAATAAATATAGAAAAAGGAAAAATTTTAATTAATAAAAACTTTAAAGTTGGGGATAAAGTACTAATTTTTAAAGAATCACTCTCTGGTAAACTTAAATCAGAATGGCATGACGGCTATGAAATTAAATCTCGCATGCCACCTGATGCATACATTGTCTCTAATGGAAGTAAAAACTTGAGACTCAATAAATCTAATATCAAGCTTGACACTTCAATGGGGGAGGGAGATGTCGTAACCCTCTGAACATCTCTATATTTTTTCATATATTTTTACCCCTATGCAAGACATAGGAAATAAACTATTAAAAGTTGACATACTTAATTCGTCTAAACGAAAAGTAAAAATTTTTAAAGATTTTTTTGGTTAATTTAAAAAAAAAAATCATTTTAAGAGTTAAAAATTGTAATAGCCTTTAATATGATACATTTGTAGAATCTATAAAAAAAAGTAATTTTAAGATTTACAAACTGTAATATCATTGAATATCAAACTTTTGGTGAATCTAAAAAAAAGTAATTTGAATTCATGACAGAAAAATTATAAAAAAATCATAAATAAATTATAACCGCCCGTACTAAGATACTTATTTTCGTTTTTAATAGATAAAAAGACAATAAAAAATATTGTTATATATTTTAAAGATATGTGAAGACATAAAAATACTTTAAATATGAAGAAATGAATGCTATAAGGCTTTAATTTGTTATTAAAGCAAAATTATGTAAAATTATAATTAACCCAAACATAGCCAAATTAATTTTGATACTGGTGATAAGACAATTAATATGAAAATGCTTTAGTTAGTATTTTATATATGATTAATTATTATTGTTGTATATTTTTATGTAGATAAGGGTATTTAATAATAATATTTACTATTTATAGAGAAGGAGCTTAACAATTATTTAAATCTTTTATTGAAAAAAACATTTCTTTAGAAAGTTCTATTTATTATACAAAAATTAAAATAAAAGGCACACATATTTGCAACAACAGCTAAACCAGCAGATCTATTGAACGTTGAAAAAACACCTCACAATAGTTTTAGAGTATTGTTTTTTTTTTGATTAAACAATTTTTATTGAAAATAAATAAAACATTCATTAGAAGAAAATATACTTAACAAAGCCACACTAATACTTATAGACGAAGTTTAATATTAAAAAATATTGACTTAAAGCAATTGAATGAATTTTTAAGATGTATTTTAAGCAGCAATTATTTATTGCGTTTAAAAACAATTACACTCAGCAATTTTTAAAAGCAAAAAGCAAAAATTTTTTTGAGAAATACAGCGAATATTCATTTTTATTAATTTAATATTCTAAGAAAAAGTTGGTAGTGATGCTATGAAGCATCAAAATTGGAATGTGTTGAAAGATTTTATCTTAGTATCGATACGATTGTGTCACAAGATAGTAACAAATTTATCAATTTATTATTTTAATTCAAAACAACAATTAATTATATCACTATCATTAACTAAGAATAAAATATTTACAACTGTTATTATGCAGCTCAGATTAAAATAGTGGTTTTTAAATAATACAAGAATGGTAATTGAGAAAATGTATAGCAATTATATTTTATGTAACAGAAGTACAGCATTAAAAATTAATTTCGCATCCAGTATAACTAATCTACCATTCTTTTATTTAATGAATTCAGTTTTTAATTATTACAGGATTATCAAGAACAATTAATAAATCACAAAAAAAAAATTAAATGAGTACTTCATATTGAAGATATTTAATAAAAATATCAATTATTTAGACCATTAGCTACAACAATTCATAAATAACAAGAAATTTAATTTAAATGAATACTTTATATTGTAGGTATTTAATTAAAAGATCGATCATTTAGAGCATTAGCAACTTTATGTTATCTTTAAAGAATTCTATGTATTTAAAACTTTTCTTACCATTAATTAAAGAAGGAAGGACTCAAAACAAAGTATATTAAGAAAATTTAAATAGATAATAAATATTTGATTAAAATTATAAAATTACAGTTTTCAAAATGTGTTGACCTACAGCTTTATGTGTTTTTTAATTTAAGAATCAGATTTTTTATAATTTATAAGTTTAAAAAATATTTAATGTTAAGAATTTAAAAATTTGTGTAAAAATTAGAAATAAATTATTTTAATTTAGAAACCAACAATAATTATAACATTTTACAAAAAATTGTTTTTTTAACTTTATAAATTAAATTAAAAAAACAATATATACTTGTCGCAGAGATTAAACATTCTTTCCTCTATAGAATGTTTGTTATCTGCAATTTAAAAATATAAAAATAATAATATAGTTATCCCTACGTTTTTAAATAATAAATAATTTATAAAAAAGTCTAAATAATTCGTTATAATTACAAAAAAATATTTAATAAATTTTTAAAATAAGAAATTTAATAATTAGATCTTTCAAAATCTTTCATTTTTTCTTTAACAGAATCAAAATTCATCATAAAAAGAAAAAAATAATCAGAGGCATTGTTCTTAAAATCATCTTCAGTTTTTAAAAATTTCATTTCAAGATCAAAAAAAGCACCAATTTGAAAATTCTTGCCTAAACTTACTAAGCTCAAATATCTGTTATATATCTGAAAAAATATATTTTGAAAACATGAATTTTTATTTGACCCGCTTTGAATTTGACCGTAATATTCTTCATGATTACTTTCGTAATCTTTTATTTCTTCCAAACACTTTAAAATAAGTTCTTTAAGTGCATCCTCCTCAAAGCAGCAAGCTTTAAGTTTTTCAAAAAATACATTTTTAGATTTAAATGGCTCAAGATATTTTAAGTAGAGTTTAAAAATACTTCTTTCAAAATCTGGCCGATTTTTTAGTAAAGCCCTAAAATCAAACAATTTTCGTTTAAAAATTTCTTTTTCTGAAATTTCTTGAAGTTGAGTTAGCTCTTGTGATGAAGAAGACATTTCTAAGTCGTTAGTCCAAGGTTTAAAGATTTCCTTTAAACGAAAAAGTGTATCACTCATGTAATACTCAAAAAAAAAAGCGCATGAAGCCTCAAAAAAAAATTCATTTTTTTTTATTTCATCCCTACTAACATATTTTTCAAAAATGTTAGTAATTAGCCAATCATAGATAAATTCCTTTGTGATTTCTCTGTGTAGAATCAACAATACAAAAGATTCATTTCTTTCGAATTTACTAGTTTTATTATCATTGTCTTTATTAAAATAATAATCCATTATATTAAAAAAATTGGCTGAAAAAAAGGTTGTTTTAATTTTCCATCTATTTTCATATGCCTTTTTTTGATCATCATTATAATTATCTAAGTTAAAATTTGGTTTTTCTAGAAAAATATGTTCCTCTCTAGTATCATCTATTAGATTTGTTATAATTTCTTCATCATTAGAGTAACCAATTTCTTTTTTATCTAGGCCTGTTATCGGTAAATCATCACCTTCATCATTACTTTTCTGATAAAATCGAAACCCAATTTCAATTAACCTGTAATAATGAATGAAACAAGGATTAAAGTTTTCGAGTAGTAATTCGAATCTATCTCCGTATTTGTTTTTGTGTATTTCTTTTAATCTCTCTTTTGGTGTGATCTTTATAGGCTCTTTTGGTTTTTCTTCTTCTGTGCTATTAATAGAAATAATGTATAGAAAATATGTATAGAAAAAAATATTCATGGGTTCCCAAAAAAATACTTCTTAAATAGTTTTTTTTTAATTTATAAAGGAAAATTTTTGAAAAAAAGTTATAAAATTTAAATTGCATTTAATCTCGATTTTATATTAAAAAAACTATAAATTTTTTAATATAAAATAAAATATTTTTTAAAAATACCCTTTTTTTTGAAATTTTACAACAAGAGGACGAAAATCAAATATTTTTTTAATATTTTAAAAAATTGTATATTTCTACTTTTTTTAAAAGCCACAAGCAATACATAAAATTTATTTGAATATTTTTTTTAGAATTCCACTATTTTTTTGTGATTCTTTTTGAATTGATTTAGTTTTTATATTTTTTTTAAATGTGGAATAAACAACTGGTAAAAACTATAAATTCTAATAATATAACTTAATATATTTTTGTGAAATGCTTGTAATTTATCTTCGATTTCTTTATAACAATTAATTTTTAGATAATTGAATTTTGATGGTTTTAGTGATTTACTGTACTTAGTAAAATTAATGAAATTAAAATCTACAAATATGGATATTAAATAATTCATCAGAGACTAATCTAAATTTACTTTATTTAAAATTTAAATTTTGTTTTTTTATAAAAAAATGACAGTCTACGAATTAAAAAGAATTTTTTTACTTTAAAATGATAAAAAGTATTTAATTTAATTTAAATATTTATATATTTATGTAGAGATTGGTGTTTTATATCACAAATTTAAAACATTTGGCTTATTTTAATAGAATATATTATAACTTTTACTTTTAAAATTTATTTTTACGTTTATAGTGCGTGTTTGAATAAATATATTATTTTTAAAATATTATCTGTCTCAATTATAAATAACTAGCAAATACATTTAAAAAATATTAAGCATTTTCTTCCTTCTTTAATTAACATTTTTTATATATTTGTTTTCTGTTCCTAATTTAAAAATATCTTTTAAGCTTTATAAAAATATCTTTTAACTTTAATAAAAGTAAATCTTTAAACAAGAAAATGTAATAACAGCTGTATTAAAAAGAAAATTTTGATTCATAAGTATATATTTTAAACTTTTAAAAAAAATTCTAGTAAAACTAAAATGTCTTCAATAAAATTTAAATTTTTTTTATTAAACAAAAAATTTTAAGGAGCAGATCTTTTTATTTTAGAAATTATTGTTGCAAAAAGATGTTTAAAAAAAAGCTACTTGCACTAAAAAACTTAGAGAGATTGTTTTAACTAAAAATTTTTGCTTTTTTTAAAAATTATTTGAAATAAAAAAAAAACTTAACATTTATTTAAAACCAGCTAAACGTAATTAGAGATTATTATTTTTAGATTTTATCTTTTTTACAAATGAATAAATTCTAAAAATGGTATATTTTGTTTTCTAATTTAACATATAAAAACTAATAATTAACAGATATGACTTTTATTTAAAACAAATAAAAGTTCGTGGCTTTTAAAGATGTTTTTTAAATTTAAAAAAAAGAAATAAGATTTTCTTTCAATTAAAAAATTTATGTTTGGAATATTTAGAAAAAAACAAAATAAATGTGTTTTTTATAGAAAATTTTCAAAATGGCGTTTTTTTTGTTTGTTAGATCATCTAAATATACTTTTTTTTAAATTAAGCTAAATTTTAAAGTGTTATTCAAATATTTTTTTTATAAACTTAAAAAAATGTATTAAATTGCTAAGAATATTTTTTGATTGAATTTTAAAATGATAACAAAAAAATTTTCAAATATAATTTAATATAACTTCATTTATAAAAAGTCTTTTTTTGGTTTATAAGCTACAACAAATAAATCTATAAATGTTCAATATTATATTTTCAACTTAATTTGAATTTTTAAAAAATTTGATGTAAATTTTTTTTGAATCAATTCAAATCAATAAATTTTTTATCAGAAAAAATAAAGAAAATAAAGAAAAAATATTTATATAAAAATTAGAAAACAGCTTTATATTAATATTTATAATAAAACAGTCTTCAATTACTTGAATAAAGTTTTTTATTTTAAAATGGTTTTAAAATTATATTTTTTTTTGATAAAACTATAAAACTTTATTAGTTTGAATAATCACATATATTCAATTTATTTAGATTAAACAAAATTTAGAAAAACAAATCTTTGAGTTTTTTTAGAAATATTTTTAGCGAAAATGTTTAAAAATTTAAAATAATTTGATATATTTGACACCTTTTTTATGATATATTTAAAGAAAATATCTTAGATTCCAATTTCAATGCCTTATTTGTTTCAAAATGTAGTTATTTTAAAATATGTTCTAATTTTTTTGTTTTTTGTTCTAATTATTTTGATATATGTTTGAAAAACAAAATTTTCTTTTCTATGGCTAAATAAATAATATCAAAAAAAATAACTAAATGTTTTTTTAAATAACAAAAAACATTACAATTAATTTAAATAGAATAAATTCAAATACAAATGCAAGAAGTAGAATGTTCAAAAAATTTAAAATTTCTTTGGATTTATATAAATTTTTAAATACAAAAAAGAAATTTTACAACTTTTTAGTTGATAGTAAAAAAATAGAAGTTTATATTTTTCACATTAATTACTTTAAATATATAAAATGTTTTGCTTTTTAAAATTTTTTCACCATTCAAAAATTTATTACTCTTTGTACTCATCTACATAGAAACTAATAGATATATACTCTACTATTTATTTAAGAAAGCATTATTGTTGAACTTTTTATTATCAGATGAAGACATCCTTAGAGTAAATTACTTCTACTTTTTCTCTAGAGAAGAATCAGTAATTAGTTATATAAAGACATCCTTAGTGTAAATTGCTTTTATTTATACTTTTAAAGAAGAATCACTAACTAATTATAATAAGAAATTCTTACTGTAAATTGCTTCAACTTTTTCTTCTAGAGAAGAATTACTAACTAATTAAAATCTAATAATATATCAAATATAAATGGCTGATTCTCTTTTGGATAGCCAATCAATTACTTATCGACCATTATATTTTTCATAAAAGAATGTTGCTTAAAATTTAATGGTAGAATCTTTTTTTTTAAATTTTAAAAGTATTGAAGTTTTTTTTTCATATAAATTATTGCTAATATAACAAATATACAATGATATTTTAAAAAGTATGATAAAGACGTTAATATATTTAGTAAAAAATATACAATGATTTTTGTTGGTTGATTTTTTTAAAGCACTAAATTACTACTTTTTAAATTATCCTAATTTATTTAAAGAAAACTTTCTTGGCCAAACCAAAAAAATAAAAAAATAAAAACAAAGTTTTTAAATAATTTGTAGTAAAATTTTCTTTTTCTTTTTATATTTTAAATATATGTCTATTCTTATTAAATATCAATAAATAATCAACAAATATTATAAAAATATAAAAATATTATCTTTTTATTATCTAAAATATTTAAAGCAATAGATTTTAGATTTTTGGCTTTAGAATACAAAAAAATATTTTAAGATTTTTTTAAATCTATTTAAATAATTTTATTTTATATTAATTTAAAAAATATAATTGGGTTCATAAAACTATATTTTATTTGTAAAAGATTAATATTAGTCGTAATAATGATTTTGTTGTTGTAATGTCTTTTAGAAAAAAATGTAAATTTATTTTTTAAAATATATCCTTTAAATAAATTTTTATAGTTTTATGTATTTACTCCTCTAAAGTAAAAAGTAAGTAGATGAATAGTTTCAATCTAAAATATAAAAAACTTGTCATTTTAATATGAAGTTTTTTATGATTATTAAAGTGTCCTTATGCAAAATACAAATGTAGAATAGTTTTTAAAAAAAATATTTTTTTTATCATCTTTGTGTAAAATTTAAATATCTATTTAAATAATTTTATCACGATAAACAAATAAATCTAAAACAATTTAAAAAAAGAAAATATTACATATTTATTAGTGTTGTGAAACACATTGTTTTTAAAAAAAAATTAAACATTTTTTGTTACATTTTTAGCATTTGTTTTGTAAATAATAAAATTTTTATTTTGTGTATTTAAAATACCAATCCTTTTTTTCTTGTTTAAAAATACTAAATTATTATACTTATCAATAACATTTTATTATATACTATCAAAAAATGTTTCTTAAATATATTTTTTATAATTTATTTTTTTAAATAAAATAAATTGGATAGCAAAAAAAGATATATGATTTCATATTTTTAACTATCTATACATTTATAAATACCTAAAAATTGAAATTAAAGCCATTCGAGTAGCTTTTAATTGCCTAGAGTGATTTTTTTTGCTTTTTTAAAATAATTTAAATTTTTAAATAAAGAAAAATTTAAATATAAAAGGAAATAAACTTTATATTTATTTAAATTTTTTATATTTTTGAGAAAAGAGACACAACATTGCATTATAACAGGGTTTTCAAACTCTGTGTTTTTCTTTCTTGTTTTTTTTAAAAAATAACAAACCAAAGTATAAAGGCCCACTAATTAGCTGCCATTTAATATAATCAGAAATAAATGAATATTTCTACTAAATTTTTAGGTACAAAAATACCTATCATTTAAAGCTTTAAGTTAAGTAGCATAATTTTAATTAAGTTATTAAAACCAGCTGAAATCAAAATTTCAAATAAGTTATTTTCTTTTTATTTTTTTGTTTACATATTTCAATTTATTCTAAAACTTTTTTTTCCATAAATTTTTTAGAATTTAATAAAAAAATTATTTAAGAGGGTTATATGAAAATCTTTTTTACAATTTATCTCTTGATCAATTTGGTGCTAGGAAAAAAAACAAAAGATGAAATATAAAATGAATATTATAGGTTATTAGCAAATGAAGATATAATCAACCTTAGTAATTCTTTAGTTTGTGCAACTAAATTAAATTGGAAACTTTATTGGTGTATTAAACATGCTGCACAAAATATTGAATTAAGACAATTTTTTATTATGAATGATATTTTCAATATAAATATCGATATTATTAGCACCTTTGAATTTTTTTACCTTAAAATAAATGAAATATATTTTATTTTATATTCAAATTTCCAAGATAGCCAGCTACTTACAAATATAATTGATTTTTTTTGAGAAGGAGTTTTTTATGAAAAACATTTAAAAGAAAAAAGTAAATTTATGTTGGAATTTAAAAAGAGAACTCATAAAATCATAAATAAACCAAAAAGAATGAATAGTAATCAATTTTTAAAAATTCAAGACGATATTGATACTGAAATTTTTGAATTTAATCTTTGTTACAAAAGAATAAGTGATATTTTTGAACGTTTAATAAATGAATTCAATTAATTCGTAAAATTTATTTATTATTTTTTAAATAATATCGTTCTTGGCTTAATACATTTTTAAAATATTTATTTATTGTTTTTTTTTAATCTTTTTAAAAAAATCATATCATTTAATAAAAGCTTTCAATATTAAAATAGTATTTTAAAATATTTTAAGTTAAAACACCTTTTCCCGCTTTGTATTGCTAAAAAATTATGTTAAATATTTTTTTTCTATAGATTCTAAATTTATCTAATAAAGCTTTAAATTATTTATTTTAAAAATGTATAAAAAAATTATTATATTAATTGGTCATTTATCTTGTTTTTATTTTAATAAATATTAATATAATAACCCTTTTAAAGTTCTTTTAAAATATTTTTATTTTTGTAAGTTTAATAGATAAAAAAATATTTAAAATTTGATAATTTTTTTATAAAAAAAATTGCTTTTAAGTGTTTTTTTTTCATTTACGAAACAGTATATTTTAGATTGCTTAAACTAAATTAGTTTTATGTAAAAATGATAAAAAACAGCTACATTATTTTTTTTTAAAACAATTGTAATTAAATACTATAAATATAACCACCTTTTAATTTATTTTCTTCGTTCTTTAATTAAATTTATTTTTGTTGTCAAAAACAAAGTACTTCACATATTATTGGAGTAATTTTTTATTCTTATAAATCAATTTCATGTTGTTTTGCTTTATAATAAAAAAAAAATTAACATTTAAAAAGTAGTGATGGATCAATTTTTTATTTTAAAAACGATTTTAATTTATATAACATCTTAAAAGTGAAAGTGGATCAAATTTTTATTTAAAAAACGATTTTAATTTATATAACATCTTAAAAGTAAAAGTGGACCAAATTTTTATTTAAAAAACGATTTTAATTTATATAATATCTTAAAAGTTAGCTTACTTAGCATAATAGTAAATAAAAACTATATTCATTTATTATTCATATCATTAAAAAATAATTCGTAAATTTTTTCCAACATTTAGTTGAATGAATCTAAAATAGCTATCAAACTGGAGAAAATCTTTAATAAAATAAAAAAGAGCAGCTTTGCCCTAATCAAATCAAGTCATTTAAAATTATGCGGAACGTTTCTATATTGATAATCTTCATTATTTACATTACCCTCATCAATCCGCTTATTAGGCCTTCTTTCATTAGTTTGGTCTGAATTTCGATTATCATTTTGATATATATTAGGCCTATCCCTGTTAAAGATCCTTGGTGGTTCTGGGCCACGATGTCTTTGGTCATTATATTGACGATTATTTGTAGGTTGCCTATTACTATATTGATTTGGAGGCCTATTATCAATAATTGTATTGTCATATCTTCTATTATCATTAAAATTGGGTCTATTCCCATAACCACTACCAGAGCTTCTTTGATCTCTATTGAACCCTCGATTACCATATGCTGAGTTTCCAAAACTTCTGTTGGGATCTCTCTCATACCTTCTATCATCAAAATTTTTATTTACATGATAAGTTTCCTGTCTATTGGAATCATAATCTCTACCCCTTGGCTGGTCATTGTATCCACGATTAAAATTTCTATTATTAGAGAAGTCTCTATTATAATTTCTACTATCATTATAACCAGGCTGATTTCTGTTATCATTATAGCCTTGTTGACTTCTATTATCATTATATGAAGATTGAAATCCTCTACTATCATTGTATTTTGACAAAGAATTATCTCTACTGTAATTTTTATCCCTATCATATCTATTTTTTTGATGAATTGGTTTTTGTTCATACGATTTATCATAATTTCTATTCATTCTACTATCATGCCCAATTTCTGGGTTTTTATAGTTTCTATTATTTCTTGAATCATTTTCCATTCCAGTTAAAGGATTTTCCTCCCTTATTTTTAAAATTCCTGCTTCAACACGTTCAATATTAAGAGGCAACATAAAAGCATCAACAAAAATTCTTGGATCGACACCATGATCGTCCTCGGGAACAATTTCTCCTTTACGTTCGTATTCGTTAATTTTATTATAAATAGCACGATAATTCTCAGTCCACATATTATCAAGCATATCAGCTGCACCAGGAATACCCATATTGAGAATATACCTTGCTTCATCACTGCTCATTACAGAAAGCTCAACTTCGTTGTTATAACTAAGAATCCAAGGAGGCGGATTTAACAATGTGGTTGGTGTTGCGTGCCTTTGCTTGCATCTCGATCCATATCTACACCGATTCAGCAAGAAATGCTTGCATATGTCTGACATCTGTAGGGGGTTGCATTTATTTTGTTTATATTGTCTACAATATAATTGGCACACATATGAGCACAAAAAATATTTTGATGAATGTATTTTAGAATGATAAAACTGTTTAATTTGTTGATGTTTAAACCAATTCTTTTTTTTAGCCAATATTTTTTTCATCTTAGAAATATTAAAGAAACATAAGATCTAAGGTTTTCATATTTAAGAAAAACTAAAATTTTCACTAAAAAAGGAATTTAAATTATTTTTTTTAAAGGGGAAAAGTTTTGAGTATTTAAAAAAGCAATAAAAAATTATTTAATTTGAATTTTCAAAGGAGATGCAATTTAGAACCCTAATTATTTTATTGGTTCATATTGAATTTTTGATTTTCCATTTGATAGTTCATTCTTTATCTTAAAAGGGCTACATATATAAAAAAAATCATTTTTTTTACTTTTGATTGATGATGCTAACAAAAAAAGTGATCGAACTTTTTATTTTATTATAAACAACATTATTAAAATTAGATATTTTTAATACACCACAAAAGGAAATGAATTAGAGATGGTATAAAATCAACATATGCTTGTCTAGTAAAAAATAAAAAAGCACATTAATTATTTTCTTTTGTTAATTAAATATCCAATTAAAAATTTAAGATTTTTTAACTCCAAATTAAAATTAAAGTTATATTAGGTAATTTAAATGGATGGGTTGAAATTTAATTAGGATTTCTTTAAAAGGTTTAAAGCCTATTAAAAGCAATTTAATGTATAGTTTAGAATTTTAACTTTTTAAAGCATTGCATATTCTTAAAAAGCGGAGTTTCTATTATTTTTAAGCTTTTAATTATAAAAAATCCACATTAATTAAAAAATCAAAAAAATATACCATAATTTTCTAACTTGCTGATTAGAATAAAACTGTAAATATCACAAATTCACACATTTTTACGGTCAATTTAATCATTCGTAAAACTTACATGCTTGATCTTTTTAATATTTCAAATTTTATTAAATCTATTAGTAACTGAAATGATAATACATTTTTGTTTTACCAACAATTAATAAATTTATATTTTAACGTGCCAATCCAAGCCTATGAAAATTTTAAAATTAAATAGTTTATGTTTTAAATATGAAACTATAGATTTAAATTTAAAATATAACACTATAGAAGATTTAAATTTAAAATATAACACTATAGAAGATTTAAATTTTAAATATAACACTATAAAATATTTGTTTTATCTTTTGTTTTTTATTTTCCAAAAACTTAATTTTACGTGCTTAAAAATGTAAAACTTTTCCTAATAAATTAGAATTTTTTTTTTTTAAATAATAAAAAGTTCCATATGCCATTTCAATAAGCCAAAATGTTTTAAAATCTCTAACTTTTAAAATTTACTTTTTATTTATGAAATTATATCGCTTATTTTGTCAAAATAATTTTTGAATAAATTTAATGTTTTAAACATACTAAAAAGCGCAGGATGTCATATACACAACATTATTATTCTTTAAAGACTTATTTAAAGTTTTAAAAGAAAAAATGTGCTTTTTTTTTAGTTTTTTTTAAATACTGTTATACCACATTAATATATTTAAAATGAAAGTCTTAATTAGTTTTAATTTTAAGGTATAAATACAAAAAATCATAAAAATAATCCTTTTTTGGTCAATTTACAACCTTTATCAATAAGTTTTAAAATAATTGGTTTTTAACTACTATAATTTTGTTTTTGGGAAAGAATCAGTTTTATATTTTTACATTTTAGATAAATAAATAAAAACAAAAAATATTGATAAAAAACATTTTTTTTCTTAAATGGATTATAAAAAAATGGAAAAAATTAAAAGAGTTTTGTAACCCATTAAAAAAATAACCTAGTTAATTTTTGTATATCAATAAAAAACGCCTTTTTTTAAAAAAAAAATCCTTTATTTATATTTTAAAAATTTTTAATCAAAAAAAAAGGAGAATAATTTATATAAAAAAAATAATGATAATTGATAGAAAAATAGATAGAAAAATGATAAAATCAATGTTTAAACATTTAAAAGTTCATTTTTAAAGTTCAACAAAATTTTCTTTATTTATTATAGCATTTTTTAAAATTTTTTTGTGAGTTATTCTTACATGGATAGACCATATTTTTTAAAAATAAAAATATTCTAATTATAATAGTATTATTTCTAAAGAAAAACAACTAAAGGCACTCTTCCTTTTTTTTAATTTAGAATAGACAATATCTTATTTTATAAACTTTTATTCAATGTTAATTAATTTACAAAATTACCCAAAATAGGAATTGAAGAGATTATTTAATGAATCTAAAAAAAATATCTTAACCAATTCTTATTAAAAAAAGTATTTTTTTATACCCATGAAAAAAATTATAAAAAATTTATTTTATAAGAATAATTTAATTACAAAATGCTTTTTTATTCTTAGCCTTTATCTTGCAAATATTGCATCCTATACATTAAATGAATCACCAAATAAAAGTTTTATTAAAAGAGTTAGTAATTTTGTGATGGATGATGATACACATTACGTAATTATTTTTTTGAAAAAAAATCTTGGGTATTCTGCAATATCAAAAAATCTTTATAACTATAATTTTCAATTTCATCTATTGGAAGGTAAGAATTATAAAGCTTCTATTTATGAATCTTATGAAGAATTCAAAAGAAAATTTTCTGAAATTAAAAAAGAAACTTCTCAACTTAAAATTGAATTAGAAAATGAAAATAAAATTAATTTAAAAAATAAAAAACTGGTATTTCTTTTTGGAGAATCAGATAAAAGAACTAAAAGGATCTATAGTTCTCTTAAAAATGAATTTAATAGAATAATAAAAGAATTAAGTCAATCTTTTAACTTAGAAGTTATATATGTTTCTCAAAACATAGTAGATTTAATTTCTGATTTTCCTATAAAAGAAAAATTCATTTTGAAATTTCCATATAGTTATATTTGCGGAGATAAAATACAAGAAGGAAGTATAAAAAAGACAGTTATTACTGAATACGAAATAATAGATATTTTAAATTTTTTAAATTCATTTATTTTAGGGTTTTTTAATAATTAAAAAATAGATCGGGTTTTTAAAACAATTGAAGATAAGAAATTTGTTAGTTTTTCCTTGGAAAGTGTAATTAAAAATGAAATTTCTCATACAGGAAACAAAAAAATGATACACATATCAAAATTTATAAATACTTTACTGGTATATCTTGAAAAAAAAAATAAAAAATATTTTTTTATAGATTTTTTTAATGAAAAAAATGGTATAAAGAATAAAAAATCAAAAACATCTCTTTTAAAATCTTGTTTTGGGCCTATGTATGTTCTTTTGATTTTTATGAGTGATAAATCTGCAGTTTTTGATTTATTTAATAAAAATATATTAAAAGAAAATTCAAATTTTGTTTTACCAAAAAAAGTATTGAAAATGGTTAATTTTTTTGATGAGCATTACACCCTTTTTTATGAAACTGATAACAAATATTTTGAGGAATATCTGAAAGTTGAAGCAAAAAATCTTATTGATGATGAAAAAAGTCCTGAAAGTTTTTTTAATGTAATTAAACAAAAATATTTACAAATAAAAACTTCTGAAAATTTAAACAACTTAGTTTTCTTTTGTAAATCGATTAGAATTATTGAATTGTTTTTAGAAAATAAATTGAAAGTGAACTATTGTTTAACCGATTTTGCTAAGTTTTTTTGTGATTTATGTAATTGGCTTCTGAAAAATTTAAAAGATGATTCTCGAAGTAAATTTTTATTAAAAATCATTGATATTGGAGGAAATGAATCTTTTAGTAGACATTTTTTAAAAAGATTTGATACTAGAGAAATTAATGATCATTTAGACGAAAAAAATAATTAAAATTTTATGTTTTTATGTCTTATTTGATAAAAATATATATTTAATTTTTTATTATTTTATAATTTACGTCTATTGTAACAAATAAATACGTGTGCTTTTTAAATTAAGAAACATTTTAAAAAAAATTAAATATAAAACTTGTAATTATCTGAATGATATTAATTTAGAATAATTAAAAATATTTATACTTTAAATATTATTTGAAAAAATAAAAACATTATTAATTCGAAGAGAAATACTTATAATTTTAAATTTCTCATATTATCGAGAACAATTTAGTTAGAAAATTTTATAAGAAGTTTTTTAAATTTATTAGTTAAAAATATTTTTACTAATAAGTTTAATTTATATTGTCTAGACATTTTTTTTAAAGATTAGTAAATTTATTACATTTTTTTAAAAAATAGTCTTCCTAGATAAAAAAGGTTGCATATATCAGAGAGATTTAAATAATAATATGAAATTTCTATAGAAAATATTAAAAATCAAAAAAAAATTAAAATTTACTGATTTAAATTTCACAGGTACAATTTAACTGTCTAACAATGTTTAATATTTTTTACCCTTCTTTTCAAAAATAATCTCAAAATTTTTTTAAAAAATTTACCCCTCCAATGCAACACGATTCAAAACAACAAGATGATCAAATTAATGAATTACAGCTGAAGTTCTGCAGTCAAGTACTAAATAAACTTAAAAAGAACATTAATGCATATCCATTTCTTGAGCCCGTAGATCCTGTGAAACTTGGTATACCAGATTATCCATTAAAAATTAAAAATCCTATGGATATTTCAACAATTAGAAAGAAACTTGATGCTCACTTGTATTCGACTTATAGAGATTTTGATGATGATGTTAAACTTATGTTTAACAATTGTTATGTTTTCAATCCTCCTAACACTCATGTTTATGATTTAGGAAAAAGGCTTGAAGCTGCTTATGATGAAGCTATGGTTAATCTTCCAAAAGATATTTCTAAAAAGCGCAGGAAGCTTGAACCTGTTTTTTCTGATAGGTCTAAATTACAAAAGCGTACTATAAGAACAATTGAAAATATGAAACCTGAAGAATATGACTTTTGTCTTGAAACTATAAATGAACTTTATAAAACAAACATAAGGGATTTATTTGGCCATTTTTAGAACCTGTTGATTCAACTTTAGTTCCTACTTATTATTCAGTTATAAAAAATCCTATGGATCTTAGAACAGTTAAAGAAAAATTTGATCAAAGGATTTATCAAAATGTTGAAGAGTTTTATTCTGATCTAAGACTTATTGTTGAGAATTGTTATAAATTTAATGAAGAAGGATCTGATGTATATGCATGTGGACTTGAGCTTAGTAAGCTTATTGAATCTTTATATATGAAATATGAGCCTAAAGATATTAAAAATCGTATTATCGAATTAAAGAAAAAAATAATGACTTATACTAAAGAGCTTAAACAACTTGAAGCTAAAATGCAATCACGTGGTGAATCTATTCCTAGTTCTAAAACTTATAATATTAATGAACGGATTGATCTTGGTAACAGAATTATTAATCTTTCAAAAGAACAGACAGAACATGTGTCACGTATTGTTCAGAAACATAGTTGTGCTAATTATATTGAAAATAATGAGATAGAAGTAGATCTTAGGCTTTTACCTGATTTTGTATGTGAAGAAATTGATAATTATATGGCATCTGTTGAATTAAAGATATATGACGATGATGCGCAGCATAATGTTTTATTAGGATAATTTTGGTTTTTCTTTTTTGTATTAATTTTATTAAATTAACTATGTTTAATTTTTTTTATCTATAATATTTAAGTGTTTACTTTAATAAATAAACTATATTTTTTTAGTCAATAATATTGAAATATTTACTTCGGCTTTTATTTTTTGTATTAATTTTTTTAATTAATAATATTGAAATAATACATCTGGCTTTTATTTTTTGTATTAATTTTTTTAATTAATAATATTGAAATGTATACTTTTGATTTATAACCAGATTTTTTCGTGATAAAGAAAGTTTAAGTTAACATCTTGTTCATAAAGTCATATCAAAACTTAATTTTAATATAAATTATAACTAATGTTTTTTAGCAAGATTAAAATAAGAATATTTTATCTTAGGTTGTTTTAAATTTTTATTTATTTGATATTAAAAAATTTTCTTCTTTATAAACGAAAATTTTTTATTTAATATGGAAGCTTTCAAACAACGTTTTAATTATTTATAGTTTAAAAAAATATTTTTTAAGATGATTGTAAGTATTTTTAACATTATATAAAGTATTTAAAATTATTTTAATGGCAAGATTCTTCAAACTTTTTACAGTAACATGCTTAAGTCATGTAATACGTAATGTTGTAATGAATTTTATTGATGACGTAGATGATGTTTAGTAATAATAAAAACCAAGAAATTATCTTGCTAAAAAAGCACATTAATAGATTTCAAATGATAAAAAAATATATTGAAAAAATAGTTAAAATTGGATTTTTATTAAACATATTTTTAATAAGAAAAAAAAATATGTATAATAATAAAAACTCATTTAAACGAACCATTACGAATATTTTCATAATAAAAAAAGGTGACGATTATAAAATAGCTAAAAAACAAAAAAAAATTATAAAACTATTGAATGTTGTTTTTGTTTTAATTTTTTTTTCTAGTTTACAAATCTTACCTTATTTTTAAAAGTATATTAAAATTTTAAATTAAAATTCTTAGAATATAAAAAGTAGATATTTAATTTTTCAAGAAAACCCCTAATGAAAGTTTTTCCTCTTTATGATGCATTTTTAGTTCTCTCGTTTATTTTAACAGCATATTTAAATCCAGAAATGACACCAAAAACAATATTCTGGAAAATAAACATAGTACTTTTAGTAATAGCTATAATTGTAAAATGTGCTTTTGGTTTATTTGAAGCAAATTTAGGTTTAGGTTACAACAAAATTGTTAATACATTATATATATTAATGATTATAAATATGATTCTTACAATGGGAAGCCTTTATAATTCTGATATAGAAAAGGTGATAGAATTTCAAAGCCAAACTGGTGGTTTGGAACCTGCTTTAGCAAGATTGATTTATGATCTATTTGAAAAATTTGTTAGTATGTTATTTAAATTAGGAGTGCTAGTATTTTTTGGAAATAGTTGAGGTAAGCAAAAATTTATGGATTTTTTGATTTGTTCTAAGAATATTTATGATTTATTTGACAATCCATCAGATATTAAAAAGCTCGATGGTATTTGTAGTGTATTAGGAGTTTTAGCTATGCTTCTTCCACCAAATAGTATGGCTTGCTTTTTTCTTGCTTTTATTAAATTTTCAGGATCATTCATGAAAATACATAGCTTTTGTTCATCTTATAATAACATAGCAGTAGAAACTTTAGCATAAAAACTGTGTTAGAGTAAATTTAATAATAAAATAATATTTTTTCTGAGATAATTTTTATTTATATGAGATACAAATTCATAAAAAAACAAATTATTTTTATATTTCATAAAAACATTGTGCATAATTATTCATCATTTACAGTCAAAATTTTTAAATTTCATAAACATAATTATTCATCATTTAAAGTCGGTCTTTCTATGTTAAAAAGAGTAATTTATTTGCTGTAATTTTTAAGATCTATTTTAAATTTTACCCCTCATGGAGAAAAACTTTCTCACAACATTAAATTCAAAACTCCGTGCATGTAAAATTTGTTCAGCTATAAAGCCAGCACATGTTTTTAGAAAAGATGGATGTCCAAACTGTACTTCAATTAGTGACTCTTTTAATTGTACTTCTCAAAAGTTTAAAGGTGTTATTTTTTTAATGCAACCCGAAAAAAGTTGGGTAGCTCGCTGGCAACGTATTGAAAAATGTGCTCCTGGATGTTATGCTATGACAGTTGAAGGTACTCTTGAGGATGATTATATCTATGAAGCTGAGAAGGATGGTAGAGTTTATTATGCTAGGAATGAATCATTTAAGCTTGAATAGAAAAATAATGTAAGATTATAAAAAAATAAGTTTAATTCTAAAAATTAAGTTTGATTGTTTTAAGTTGATGATCATAAAAGAATTCAATAAAAAATTACTTACTATTGAAGATTTATTAATTTTTTTTACGAAGTGTAATTGCGTATTCAATTAAGTCTAGTTTTAGCTTAATTCTGAATTTATTTTCTCAACTATACTTTTAATAATCTGTTCAAATCTTTGAATAAAATTTTTTTCAACTTTTTTCTATTGCTTATTTATAATATTTTCTTAAACAAATTCAAAATAAAAAGAATAAAAGCTTTGCAAATTTTACTTAGTAAAAGTAGAAAAAAAAATAATAGCCTTTTGTAAGATTTTTTAAAATAAAGTATACCCCTTTAAAATATTTTTTTACTATTATTTTAAGATGGTTTGTTGTTTTTACATTTCAGCTAATATTTTAATTTTTAAAAAGCTCTAATTATTTATTTTTTCATTATTTTTAAGTATACGGTGTTTTTTACTTTTTAGCCTTTAAGTAAACTTATTACACTATGAAAATCAATTTCAAAGATTCTCTAACTAATTTTCTTTTAACTGAAAACCGTTTGTATATTTAAAATTACAACCCCCCTAAAATGGATAAAATTGAAGTAGATGATATTAATGATACTTTAGCATTGGAAAAATTGTTTGCTCGTACAGCATTTAAATATTTATCAACATTAGAATATTCAAAACCACCAGCTGATTGTGAAGGCGAAAAATTGCGTACAGACCGGGAGATAGAAGATATGGCTAAAAATAAATCTGATAAAAAAAAACGTGAAATTGCTGAGAGAAGAATAGAAAAAGAATATGAGTCTAATGATTCTTTAGATGAAGATTTATTGGATGAAAAAGAGGTTTCCCGTAAAGAAAGAATAGCAAATAATAAAAAAAAGTATATATCTGGTGTTACTAGGGGTAAGAGAAAGAAGGCAGTACGTTCTAAAAAGAAAGCTAAGCGTAGAAGGGGAAATAGGTAAATACTAATAAAATTTATATTTAGTTGGTTCTTTTTTTTGGACTTCTAATTGAATGCTTTGTGTTTATTCAATTATTTATTTTATTAGCCAAATTTTTAAATCAAATTAATATTTATTTTTTTTTAACTGGACTTTAATTCAATTAGTATTTTATCCTATTAAATATATTGCAAATTTTATTAATTAATTATTTCTTGACAAACAAAATAAAGATCCAAAAATATTTGTATAAATTCTTTTAAAAAACCCTACCTTTTTTTCACCATATTTAATGGCCTTTATTTCACTATCATCACCATATTCACTAAATAATTCTTCAATAGTATCCCATGTTACAATTACTTGATGATCCAATGTAATTAAAATATCTCGCTCAATAGAATTAATATGTTTTACAGGATAATGACAAATTTCTGTCCAAGATATATTTGTATATGAAATATCCATATACATTTTACATGATATTATTGTACATCCTACAAATAATAAATAAGGATTTTCTGGTACTTTATTTTGTATTTGGCATACTCTATCATAAATATTTTTTGCTGTTAGAATTGAATAAAGTGAAATATTACCTCTGTACATGCACCTACATATTCTATTTACAGTGAATGGATCAGGAATACTTTTTAATAAAAATGTTTGAAGTCGATATAAAGATTTTTCATTGTATGCTTTTAAAACTTGCATGATGTTTTGGGCTGGTTTATTCAAAAAGAAATGTTTTAATTTTATAACAAATCAAAACAGTTTTTGATTCTTAGAATTTTAATTGGTTATAAAAATCGTTCTTAATTTGTTATTTTTAAAAAAATTAATATTGGCATTTAAAGTATAGAAAATAAAGGGGTAAAAGATTAAAAATTATAAATTTAAGGTAGTTATATTCTTTAATGAAGATTAAAATCTTGATTTTTTCTTATTGAAACATATGTTTTGATTAATAGGCTGTTTTACAACCTGATGATTTGTATTTTTTTAAAAAAATATTATAAGCAGTTATTTGGTATTGATTTTTTTAGCAGTAATGTCAAAATTTTATTGATTTTCTTTTCTAATTCTAAAGTTACACAGAATAATATATTTTTAAAAATACAATTTATCAATCATAAAGATGCTTCAAAAATATCGGTAAGTTTTAAAATTTATTATTTAAATATTTTTACATATTCTTTGATAAAATTATAAAAGAAATTACTAAAAATTATATTTTTTTATCTTAAATAATAATATAAATAGAATTAGTTGACTTGAAATAGCACTTTACTTGTTTATAAAATAAAATTCAGCTTAAAGAAGAATTTAAATCTAGGATTAACTAAAATAAAAATGAAAATTATAAACTCAAATATATTTTATAATTTTATTTATATTGTTGGATTATGTAGATGTTTTTAAATCTATTTTTAAAATTAAAAATACATTTATTTTTTAGAGAATATTGTTCAAAAAAACATCAAAAATAAAACAATCTTTCTTCAATAAAGGCCTTCTTAAAAAAATCATATGCTGTTTATATTTAAAAAAAATTCTAAAAGCAATAAAACAATTTTTCTTAATAAACTACTTCCTGAAGGATTTTTAAACCTATGGCTATTAGTATTCAAAAAAATATAATTTGTTCAATTCAATTGTTTTTTAAAATTTTGATTAAAATTGAGTAATTTAGTATATATGAGCTTCAATAAATTACATTTATATTTCATCACTTTTTTTAAAATTTAAATATTTAAAATCAAGCACAAAAATTATATATTCTCTAAGCAAAAAATATCTTGTATGGAAAAAAGTTAATTAATTTTTGGTTTATAAAGTAAAAAACGTCATGGATATAGCTAAGCACAGGTATAAAAAATATTCGTTATTCTTTGCAGTATTCTAAAATATTTGGTAAAAAAATGAATTTCTTTAATTTCTTCAAAAATAAAACTTTAAGTTTTGTATAAAAAATTAGAATGCTAATATTTATTGTATTAAAATGGATTAGTCAAATTTTATATAATTATTTTTTTTTCTTCAAAGAATATAAATTTTTACTTAATTTTCTAACTCATGTCATGGTCATGTATCACACTTTTAAATCAAAAAAATCTAAAAAAGGCTATACATATACAGTTTTATCTCCATAACAACAAAATAAATTAATATTTTTGACGAAAAAACAATTACTACTTGTCAATACACCCTTTTTTTCACTTTTAAAATACAATTTTTTAATTCTACAAAAAATCCAAAAAAAGAAAATTATTGAATAATTAACACGTCATATTAATTTACCCATGGTAGATGGTGCAAATCAAACATCCAATACCTTTAACAGAAAAAAAGCACGATCACAATTGAATATTGGTACACAAAATGATAATGAAACATCTTTTAGTATTGGTTCAGAACTTAATAAACGATTTATAGAAGCTTGTCTTAAAGTTTGTGATTTGGGTTTTTCATTTGAAGGTTTGTTTGAACAATACGTTGAATATTATACAAAAATTGTTGAAACATCAAAAAATTGTCATGAGTACTTGGATGTAATTTATACGGATTCAAATTTTCTTAACAATGGTAATTTAATAAAAGATGGCTTAAAAGATTTGAATATAATGAATGGTAATTTAATAAAAGATGGCTTAAAAGATTTTAATATTATGAAAGGTAATTTAAATAAAGATGGCTCAAAATATTTAAATATAATGAAAGGGAGTTTCACAAAAGATGGTTCAAAAGATTTAAATGTTATGAAAAATAATTTAATAAAAGATGGTTTAAAAGATTTGAATATAATGAACAATTTTCAATTTAATGTAGATGATATGCCATATAAAAAAGTAGAACATCAAATGGTAAATATAAATCAAGAAGATTTAATTTTTGATGATGGAAATTTTCAAATTAATTTTAATATAGAGAATTTAAATAGATATGAAAAAAATGAACTACTTGGTGATTGTCCAATTAATAAAATTTTAACTTAATTTTATGGAATTAAATCTGATGAAAAAAAACCTAAGAGATTTATTGAACGAAAAATGTTTCAAAAAAGCCAAAGTTTTCCATTTCTTGAACCCATTAAAAATGATGGTGGAAAAGATAAAGTAAATATTGGTAGTCATAATCGCAGAGTTTTTGATAAACATACAGAAGAAGGTGGAATTGATGATTTTATTGTTTATAGGTTTAATCCACTTTTTTTTGATGATAGTTCTGGTTCAGATAATTTTAATTTTGAAAATGAAGATAAAAATTTGCTATTAAATGAAAATGTTGAATTTACTCAAAAGTTAAGTAATAACGAATCTAAATCAAATAGATTTTTAAATAGTTTAGTATATCAAAATAATAATAATTTTGGTGTTAATTTAAAAGGTTGTTTAAATTGTAACCAAAACTATTGTAAATGTTTAAATATTGATAATTTAGATAAAGAATCTTGTTATAATCTAAAAACCTCTTTTGAAGGGCAAAACTCAACTTTAGATGTGTTTTATGACGTTGGTTTAAATGATAAAGAATTAAACAATAAAATTTCTTATGAACAAAATTATTTTTTAAATTCTAATGAAATGTTTATACAAGAAAGTGTCCAAACAATTCCTGCACTAGTTCCCATGCTTAAAGAGAGATCACAAATTATTTCATTAGTTAGATCAAAATTTCAAAAAATGTTATTTAAAGATGTTGTTAAACTCTATGCATACTTTGATGGTGTTTTTATTTATAAAGGTGAATTTGTTTTAAGAATTAATCGATCCAAAGAAACCAATTTAGTTTCTTTAAGAAGAATTGGAAATGAAATAGTTTTTAATTTTGAATATGAAAATGCCAAATTTTTATATTTGGCTAGTGAAATGTGTATAGATATATTATATTTATATGATTTTTGTATGTATAGAATTGTTTTCAGGAACAAATGTCTTGCAGATTCTGCATATAAATATATTATAAGGAAATTTAATTAATTGATTTTAGCACTAATAAAGTAGTTTTAAATTTATGTACATTTTTGATTTTACTATTAGCAAAGCTTAAATATAAAGATTATAAAATTTAAATAACCTGTAAAATTTATAAAAGTCAAAAATTATTTTTATTTATTAATTTCTTGCAAAAAATTTTATCAATTTAATTATAAAAGGGTTTCTGGACGTGTAAAACACATTTTTTTTAAAGAACAATAATTTTTAAATAACCGAAAAATAAGCAAAAAAAATCTTTAAAAAGGTATAATTATTTAAAAAAAATATATTTGTGGCTTACACAAACTTTTGTTTGATATTTCAACAATTCGATGTTTAAAAAATCAAATCAAATGACTAATGTTTTATATATCTCACTTTTTTGTTTCATATTTAAGATATGAAAAAAACGCCTAAATAAACACAATGATTTTACTCTATTTAGTCTTAGCGTTCTGCGATTTAGTTAAAATACGTCCATTTGGTAATATAAACTATCTAGCGATAAGTGGAGATAAAATAGTATTATCTAGTTCAAATAGACTACTTGTTGCAAAAAGAGAAACTTCATATGGTGGCTCAGGAACAACATTGAAAGATGTACTTTCCGATAAACCTTTATCAATAGATCCTCACAGTGGAGCTTTAATAATCTCCAAAAATAAAAATGATTATGGTACAGAATTTATATTTTCACAAGTTGATGATGGAAAGTATAAAATATCTAATGGCAATAGATGTATGAAAACAAATGATAATGGAGAATTTAAATTTGACAAATGTGATAATTCTTCCAATGTTTATTTTAAAGTTTTAGAAGCAACACCTTCAGATATTCCAGAGAAAGATAATACTCTTGATAAACAAGATCCACCTTCAGAAGAAAAAGAATGTATTGATGTAAAATGCCACCAATATTTTTTTGATTGAATTTAATTATTAAAATAATTTAAAATTTTTATTTTTAAAAAATTTCACAACTGTATAAAAATAATAAAAAAATTTTTTTTATTAAAATTTTATTTTTTGTAAAAATCCGAGTCAATGTTTTTTACAAAAAATATAAAATAGGTTATATTAATGGTTATTTAATTATATATACACTTTAATATTTATAAAGACAGTTTTAAAAAAATATTATAATTTGACAAAGAATAAAAAATGTGAATATTAGTTAAAGATATTATTTTTAAGTTTAATCTTAAAAATTTATATTACCTGTGGCCTTCCAGTCTTGACAAGAATAAGAAGATGGAGAGATGTGTTTATTTTTTTCAACAGTTCTAAATAGGAGTTGATGATACCTTGCTTTATTTTTAATTAAGTAATGTTGAGGATGTGACAGCCCGTCATGTGTCAATTATAATCAAAATAACACCCCTAGCCACCCACTATTAATCTATCCTCAATAACATTATGACAACAGTTCATTCTTACTTTGGCACTTTATATTCGTATAATCCTTTTCTCTACAACGTTTCATAGATATGACGTTATCTTAAAGTGATTTTTTTCTTGTTTTAATGTCAAAATAAAAGTTGTTTTTTAATTTTTCTTGTGTTTATTTGCTTCGATTTTTTAAATTAAGGCAAATTTTAATAAAAATCTTTTGTTAACGAATTTAAAATATAAAAAAGTCGCATTGTTTTACCTAAAAATTCTTGATATACCTTAAAATTATTTAAAAGATTTTAAATTAATCTATATAAATTATATAAATATTCAAGTATAACCAAAAATTTAAATATTCCTCAATAGTTTGTCTTTAGCTATTTGTTTAGTAATTTTAAAAATACGTAATTCTTAAAGAAACAAAAAAAAGGAAAATGAAACATACCCCAGTTCGAATGGTCGAAAATAAAACATTAGATAAGACAACGTCGAACATGTATTTTAAAAAGCTAAAATCAATAGTTTATAACAAAAAATGTGCTGACTGCTCAAAGCCATCACCAATTTGGGCCAGCATTTCTTTTGGAACATTTATTTGTAGTGTTTGTGCAGCTAAACATCGCGAGATGGGAACTAAAATATCTCGTGTAAAGAATACATTATTAGATGATTGGTCGTTAGAAGAAATTCGTAGATTATGGGTAGGTGGTAATAAAAATGTTCATAAATTAGGAAATAATCCAGATCTTCGTTTAAAATATTCTGTACTTAATTGGTATGTTGAAGAATTGGATTCAGCAGTAGAACAATCTTTATTAGAAAATCCAAACGATTTTTTCATTAATGAGCCAATTAAGGAGAGTGTAACATTTGATGAATATAATATTAAGGAAGTTCCTTTGCCAAAATTTAGTGATAATGTAAGTGAGGTAATTGGAGTTAAAAAAGAGAGTAAAAAAGAAAAAAAGGCGGAAATTGACACACCCAAGAAAGTTGGTTCAGTTGTTGTTAAAAACAGCCAACCTATGCTTAAAACTAACAAAGGAGGATTAAATAAATGTAATGTAGCAGAAGAAAGATTAGGCTTTGGAGCTATTGGATCGGGAAAAGATAAAGATAGAAAGAACTAATAATAAAATTACAAATAAATGTTTTATAATTGTCATACTAATCTATTCTATTGTTATAGTTTTTAATAGGAATAAGTAAAAAACATACTTTTTGAATTTTTTTATATAAAATTTCCAATGGTGATTTCTACCTGTAAAATAATCTAAAATTTTTTAAAAGATATTTTTGGCTTCTCTAAATTGCTAATTGAACTTAATAAAGAAAAAAAATTGTTTCAAATTTAAAAAATATTTTATTAAATAACTAAAACAAAAAAAATTAAAACTCCAAATTCTATTTTATTAATATTTTATAAAAATATATGATTTCTATTTATTATTAAAAAATGATAGTTAATCTAATAAATTATATTATTTTACCTTAAGAAATACAATTCCACAAAATTTAATATTATTCGTCGATTTTTGTTTTATAAATAAAACTGTTAAAATATTTTTTTTCAGGACCTTATATTTTAAAATTTTAAATCTTTTTTAAAAGTATTCGAAGTTTCTTTTTAAATCTTTATAAATTCTATTATATTTATAAACAAAAAAAAATTATGAACTATATTTACAAACTGATTTACTTTAAAAAATATAAAATATTTTTTGTTGGTTTGATAAAACATGATTTATTTAGGAAACGAACTACTAATATATTTTTACATAAAGCAATTTACAAATTACATTAAAGGAGTCAATACGATGTCACAGATCATAAAGATAAAACAACATCCTTTAATAAGAGCCAATAAAGAACATAAATGATCATCAGCCCAACAATTTTAATTACTTTATAAACATTAAAAAAAACACACAGAAACATTTTCGATTAAAAATATCAAAAATTTTTAACAAATAATTTTTTTTCCAAATATCAAATATAAATTAAAATTTATTTAGAAAAAAGAGCCTTATGCTTAATTTGGTTATTTTTTTAAAAAACTATATGTTTGACTTGATTTTTAAAATAAAATTGTTCTTTTATAAGTGTTTGATTAAATTTAAAGATTTCATTTTAAAAGTCTAGTTATTTATTTAGAAAATATTTTTATATATTTAAAAAAAGCAAACTTATATTTTTTATTGAATTTTTTCGTTATTTAAATAAATTTTTATTAAAATAGAAATATAGCAAAAAGGTATAGTCTAATCTATAAAAAACATCGAAACCGATTAAGCAGATTCAATTTAAGAATTTTTTATTGCTTAACTTTGTTTTTTAAAAAAAATAAAAATTTGCTTTCTTAACAAACAAGTCGTCCCTTAAAATTTATTTACTAATATTTTTTCAAAGAATAACTTGTTTCTCTTATTTAGGCTAATATGTAATTATTGTTTTAAACAATAAAATGTTGTTGCTTTTGTACCTTTAATATATTATATCAATTAAAATATATCTGACATTTGATGGTGATAGATGTTTTTATTTAAATTATAAAATGTCAAAAATCAATTTTACTAAATTCAAAAAAAAATTAACCAACAAAAAATGAATATAATAAAATAAAATTCAGTCAATAAAGTCAATTAATAATAAAATATTATTACTGATGTTAATAATTTTTTAATAACAAAAAATTTTACATAAAATTTTTACCTGTTGAAATTTTATAAGAATTATAAAACATAGAAAAATAATTTAATTCAAAAGTCTTTCAAATGATTTTGGATCTATCTTGGTTTTTTTATAAATAAAAAAAAATTGTAAAAAACTTAAGAAAACAATAAATTTTGGTTAAAAATATTTCAACTATAAATTTCAAGCTTTTTTTATAATTTTGTTATTCTTAAAGATTCTAAAAATTATAAATTGAAATATATTTTTTACAAACTGTCAATTTTATTTTTTTTTGTAATCAAAAAGATTGATATGCATTTTAATTTATACAATTTTATAATATTTATGTCCTTTTCAATTGCTTTTAATATTATTATAGTCTTTTAAAAGATACTAAATTATGCGATTTTTCTAATCTAAACAAAAATAATTTTTTTATTAAAAACACATGCCAAAAAACCCATTAATAAAAAATGAAAGAACGCATATTTGAAGCTGCCATGGGACTTTTAAAACTATCATTCTTAAAAAAACAAAACATTTTTTTCAACTAAAACAAAGAAGAACGATTTACAAACAGCAGTACTAAAAGAAATATTTTTGATTACATCACATCCATCATCATCAACACAAATAAATTTAGCAATATTGTTAAATATGTCAATCAGATCAGTTAAAATTTATTTTCAAAATGCTCGACAACAACTTAAAAAGCGTTTGATAAGTGAAGGAATTTTTGATGATGACAAACTTGTAAATGATGAAAACACTGATATTCCAGTACTAACTATACTTAGTATTATTAGTTGTATTAAAAATGGCCCAAGTTACGTTTTAAGACACGAATAGCATCGTACGGGTTATTATTAAGTAAAATATTTTTGATTTTTCTTTTTTTTTTGATAGTGAATAATTGATTAAAAACAATACTTTTGAAAAATTCAAGATTTCTTTTAAATTTCAATAATTTCAAAAGACTTAATAAAAAACATAAATGTATTTAAATTTACAAATTTTAAGTTAGATAAACACATTCTTAGATAAAACAAATCTTATATTATTTAGTTCAGATAAAAAATTAAAAATTTTTAAGAATTTCAGAAATTTTTAAGAAAAACATTAGAAAAAGTAATTTCAATAAATTAGTCATTTTAAAAACCAAAATTTATCTCTGTAAATTAATCAATTTTTCTACAGAAATATTTTTTTAATTTATACTATATATAGCAACACTTTCTTTTTTTAGCTACTTTAAAAAGGGGATTTTTGTTTAGTTGATTTTATAAAATACGCTATATAAAAATATAACAAATGTGCAAAACTTTACAATTTATTTTCTTATTTTTCAAATGAAATGTTTAGATGCTCTTAAAAAAATTGGAAAGAAAATATGAAAAAAAACCCAATTTAACCAAAAATGTGAGAGACGATGACTACAAAAAGATATTTTCATCAATAAGTCATCTTATGAGCTATAAAATTATGTTATGCGTTTAAAATAATTTATTCTTTGCTTTTAAATTTTTAAAAAAAAATTAAATTTTTGAACGTAATGTGCTTATAAATTGACCATTTTATATTATTAAAAAAACCAGATTTAAAAAGACTTTTAGAGCTCTACTCTAAAAGAAAGATAAATAAATTTTTATTTTAAAATAAGGAGGATTTTTTATAAATTTTTATAAATTTTGATTTCTTTATCAAAAAAACAACAAAAAACAGAAAAAAGTTTTTTTTTTGAAAATTTACTCTAATTAATGTTTCGACCAAGTAAAATATTATTTGCAATCCAGTCGTACTAATGGTCATTATAAGTAAATTTTTTTATAAGGAATATTTCATATAATTATTTTCTCATAACAATCTTTAGATCATCATCGTACAATAGTATTTTTTTTAGTTATGTACAGCTAAATTTTTTTTTTTCTGTTCCTTTTTTTTTATATTTTAGAAATCAATAAAAAAACCAAACAAATTTTATTGTTAAGGGGTTTTTAAACAAAAACCAAACTTGGTTTTATTTCTTGAAAGAAGTAACTATTAATTTTAAAACACATTTTATGGTGTTAACAATCTTTTGATTTTATAGAATGGAAATAGAAATAGCGTTTTTTATCATTTTTTCTTTAAATTTCTATTCTAGAAATATTATTGATTAAAACCAATTGTTAAAAAATATAAGGCAAAAAATCCACGTTTTTTTAAATGATTTAGGTCTAAATCAAAATTGGTTTTGTTCAAAAAGCAAACATCCCTTTTAACTATTGATTATTTTAAATGAAACAAAAGTTTTTATCAAAAAGATATCATTTTTTATTATTTCACCCTTAAAAATCAAAAAAAATGGCTTAGAATGATTAATTTATTGAAGATGATAATCAAAAAAGTTGTTTCTCAGTAGTCAATAATTTAATTGCAAAAAAAGTTAATATTTTTTTTACCATTCATTGAATTTTTAAATCGTGCTTAAAGCGTTGTAAATTACAAAAAAATAAAAACAGAAAGAAGTTTTTGAATTTAATGTTTCAATAAATTAACGAAATTTATATTTATATTTTTTTGTAATTTACAACGCTATATAGGCAAGTCGCTATTTTCAATAAATATACAAAATTTTTTAAAAAACTTGAAAATTGATAAATCTAACTAAAGACAGATTTATGAATTTTACCAAGTAATAATTTATTACCAATTAGAATTCAATAAACAAATTTTAACCCTTTAAAATTTATAAAAATAAATCATAGTAAGGGCCTCCTTTTTTAAAAAAAAACTAAAATTTTTGAGTTTTGAAGATTAAAAAATATTTTTATTATTCTATTTATAGTTTTAATTAGGAAAATATTTTTTTTTATAACACTTAAACCATTAAAACATAAGCAAAGCTTGTTTAAGTTTCACATAAAATTTGGATTAAAAAAAATATTTGAAAACAATATATAATTAAAGCTTTTAAAATAAAAATATTTTATCAATAAATGTAAAATTTTAAATCCAATTTTTTGTTTTTAAAAATAAAATAAATGATGGTTTTTATTTTCAATTTTTAAGATTCTTTGATTTAAAACGGTTGATAGAAACAAAATTTTATTTATTAAGAAGTTTTCACATCATAATTTATTTTAAAAAATATATTTTTTAAATTAAAAAAAACTTTAATTTTCTTTAATTGTATCATGAAAGGTTGTTAAATGATATTTAAGCCCATTTTTATTTTTAAATTTTTTCTTACATCCAACAACAATACACTTAAATGGTTTCTCTACAGCAGAATTACATGGATTATGAGTTGTATTTAAATGATATATTAATCCCGATTTAGAAATATATTGCATGTCACAATCAAAGAATGTACATTTATAATCTGGTCGAACTTCTCCAGTTTTCTTAACATATAAACTTGACATACAATGAACATCTTTAAGTTTACGACGGACCTTCTTCTTTTTTTGAGGATTTGTTTCAATATACTCAACCTCCTTAATTGGGTAGTATCCATCATTATCATATTGCATTGGATAATTAAGCCAACCATCGTAATAGCTATGTTGAGGAGTATCTTGATAACCAAGATCGTAACCAATGTTGTTTTGCTGGAAATCATATTTTTGATATCTGTTAATATACAAATTGTTTAACTGAGAGTTATCTGTATTAAAAATTCCTTGATATGGACAAAAATACTGTCTTACTCCAATAAAATCATTTGTATTTTCTTCTGTTTCAGTATAGAATCCGCTTTCATCTTTTTTAAAGTTTTTATTTCTTTTATTGTTATCTAATGAATTTTCTTTTGCCATGATGGTAGAACATTATCAAAATTTATTTTACTAAATTAAAGTTAATTTAAATGTTTGATAGAAAAATGATTAAAACCCTGAAGAATTGTTTAGAAAAAGCTAATTGTTGGTGGTTTTTTATAATTATTATAATTTTAGTGGTTGTTTTTTTAGATTTATCTGTCATTGTTTGATGGGATTTTTTTTTTGATATCTTTGATTTTTAAAGTTTATCACGATAAATAAAAAGGATACTAAGAGCTTTTATTTGGTCATTATTGCTTTTATAGTGAGTTATTATAGATATTTTAGATTTTTTAAAAAGTTTATTAATTTTAAAATTATTTAAAATCATATTATTTTTATATTCATAATGCTTAATTAACTAATATATAAATCATTTTAAATCTTAAATTGGAAATTTAAATCTTATTCAAACAATATGTAGAAAGTTAAGTTTTAAATTTTCTAAACGGTCTTAAAAATTTATATACAATATTTTCGATTTAAAAATTTATACAAATTTTGAAGAAACAAATTATTTTTTTATAAAGTAGAAAAACAAAGATAATTATAGTAATAGGTTTGAAAAATGAACTAGATAAAATTAATATATCTTTTTTGTAAACACCTTGATGTTTTTAATAACTTTTTGTATTCTTTAAATTTTTATAGAGTCTTTAAATGTAAATGAAAAAACAAGTTTCAGTGACTTTTAAAAAATAAAAATAGCAATTCTGGTATATAGAAAAAAAGTATAAGATAATTTTTTAATTTTCTTTTCAGTTTTAAAGCTGATAAAAAATTATTTAAAATTTATATTTTTTTTTCTTTTTTAATAAAGAAGAGATAACAAAAAAACTTAAAAAACAATAGAAAATATTCATTTCGGGCTTAACTTTCAAATATCATTATTTAAAAGCACAAAAAAAATAATTTAATTGTTTTTTAAAAAAATATTTAAAACAATAGGTTAGTAACAATAAAATCTTTAAACAATTAAGATTTTAAAATATTTATTGTGTACTCTTTAAGATTTTTTTACAACATTAAAAAAAAATAATTATTGTGTTTTATATTTTGGATATGTAGAAAAGTTTGGTAGTTGTTTTTTTTAAAGGTTAACTCTTTTAATGAAGTTTTATTAAAATAAAAGTCTTATGAAAGGATTTAAATTTGATTTTTCAAAAAATAAGAAATCACATTCCTTTTAACTTTTAATTGGTCAAAAAATATGTAATTGATTAAGTAGAAAGTAGTTTTTATACATTTTTTTGGGTTTACCTAAATATTATTTTATGATATATTTAATAACTTTTTAACAAGCTCGCAAAAAAATATTATTTGTTTTATTATCGTCAGTTTTTGATGGCTAAATTGACTACTCTTAATTTTTGTCAGAAAATCAGCAATACAAGAGGATGTGATCCAAATTGTTTAACTAAAGGCCTAAGCTCGATTTTTTTTAAAAATATTAAATATAAAGTCTTACGATTTTTTGGTGAAAATTTTGTTTAAAACATTTATTTGTTTCTCACTATCAAAAAATAGTAAATATTTTATTTTCTGTGTAATAATAACAAATTAAGAGTTAAATAAACAAAATTTCATTTAAAAAATTACTGAGAAATAATAAAATTATATTTTAAGCCTTTTAAAAATAAACTAGTTTGTAAATAAAAAAGCATGTTATAATTAAATAATGCTTTATTACTGATCTAGATCACTTTTTTAAAACTTTATCCATTTTTAGTGCACTTCAATTTAAAAAGCATATTTTTTCAGTTTAGTTAAAAATAATAAAGCTATATATTTAAATAATATATTTTTATGGAAATAAAAGTATTTGGTTTTCTTATTTATACTTAGGATTTATTTTTTTCAAGGGTTTTTTTATAGAGCTAAGCATTAATAATGGTTCTATTTTTTTGTAAGAAAAAAAAATATAACAATATTTAAAATTTATGAAACAAAAAAAATTGAGCTACCTATTTATAACATTTATAAATATTAAAAATTTAGTAAAAAAATTAAAATTTATAAATCATATATTTTGGAATTTTAAAAAATTAATTAAAAGCATTATTATGATTTTTATAATAATCCAAAAGAAGAAAACTAAAAAATTCGATATTAAAACAAAAAAAAAGAGGTCTATTTAATTAAGAATAGTAATTATGTGACTTTAAAAGGTAAAGAATCTTTATAAGAGTATTCACATTAAAAAAAAATTATTACCTGAAACATTTAAAATTAATAAAAAAAAGCCTTATAAAAACTTAAGTTTTTGCATTTTTAATATTATATTTGGGATATTTGGAGTTATTTTGGTTATTAATAGAAACAAAATTATAGTTTTATTGCTTTAAAAAATCTATTTATTAAGTCAATTCTCATTTAAAAAAAGAAACAAGAAAAATAAATTATTTGAAATAAATTATAAGGTTATTAAAAGATCCACCTATAAAACCTACTTTTAATACACATTGCAACAAATCCACCCTTGCCATGTTAAAACTATAAACTACTTTAAAGCTTTACTTTTTTTTTAAAAGCTTCTTCTTCTTTATCTTTTGTTATATTAAGATGTTTTTTTTTCTTATATGACCTTGGTATATCTCTGATAAAATTATAACCCATTTTAGCATATTCTAGGCCTCTAGTAATTTTTTTCTTTAAAGGATCTATAACATATGTGCGTGCTACTTTGGTAGTTCTATCTTTAGCATCTTT
The DNA here is from genome assembly GCA_933228815.1 of Machimus atricapillus. Taxonomy (NCBI): domain Eukaryota; kingdom Metazoa; phylum Arthropoda; class Insecta; order Diptera; family Asilidae; genus Machimus; species Machimus atricapillus. The sequence continues at coordinate 152,898 of CAKOGC010000003.1, forward strand.
AACAGAATTAATAAAATTGGCGGTATTTCTACCTAACAGTTGAGATTTTTCTATAACAAAATTTTTTGTTGCTCTAACACCATCAACTGTTTTATTTGCAACAGCCTTAGCACCAGCAACTGTGTAATTTACAACAGGATTATCGACAGAAAAACTCTTTGCTGCTTTGGCATTAGCTATTGCTTTATTTGCAATAGCCTTTGCACCAGCAACTGTGTAATTTACTAAAGGATTATCAACAACAAAATTTTTTGCTGATTTAAGGCCAGAGACGCAAGCGTTTAAAATAGAGTTATTAACAAAAAAATTCTTTACTTTGTTGGCTTTATCAACAGTAGAATAAAAAAATTTTTTTAGTGGTTTCATAATATATGAATTATAATATTTATCCTTTTTTTTATTATAAAACTTCCACCCTTCATTTAATAAATAGTTATATACTAGTTCAAAAAAACCTTGTAGTGTTTTACTATTATCAATATCTTTAGGTGGATGAAAGAAATTGGATAAATACTTAAGCATTAATTCCCCAATATAAATATCTTTATTAGTTCTTTCATTTTTTTCTACAGATTTAATATTTTCTGCATTTTTTATTACTAAGTTTCTTTTGGCCATAACTAGTTTATGAAAATTATTGGCTAATTCAGAACTGACTTTTTTCTCTTTTATGGATCCTTTACTTATTTCTTCAAAGGGCTCAGTTCCATTATCATACATTGTAAGAATATGTTTTGAGCTAAAATTTGGTACACTTGGCAACTTTGTTGCTATTTTTTTTGTTTGTTTAGTTTTTGAATCCGACTTTTGAAAGCAGAGTCTGTTTCTATAATTGAATAAAATATTCATAAAAGCTGTCAATATAATCATTTTTATTTTTGTAACTTTTGATAGAAGGAGACGACCAGCCATTTTTGAATGGGGTATTTTACAATAAATTTGATTTGATGAAAAATTGTGTTAAAGAGGTTTGACATTTTTAAATGATTAAATTGACTTTGTTCAGTCAGATCATGCATCGATTCATTGATGCGCTTCAATTGATTTAAATTTAAAATTTTGAACTCAATTCCGATTAACTTCACTGCATTACGCAGCCATACTGTATTAGGAAGTAGCCGTCCATATTGTATTGATTCCATATTGAATTTTTGCCATATTGAATTTGTAACTTCCGGTCGCTCTCTCTCTTGCGTTCGAACCGTCATAGAATAAAGACACATTTTTCTCGAAACCAAAGTTTTAATTTTCGTCGTCGCTCCTAAGTGCAGAAAAGCCTGCACTTTCAACATTTGGCGCCCGAGCAGGGACATTTGTCCAATTTCGTCGTTGGATTTCTAGAGCCATAGGAGGCAATAAATCACTTCATTGTCTCGGCGCTGGACTTATAACGCTGATCTTCATAATCTCGTTGGATTGCTGCAGTCATACATCGTTCGCGATCGCCGCACGTGGACAGCGTGGGATCTCCGCACTGCATCAATTACGCTGACCAGTGTTATAAGTAATAAATCATCGTTGGATCAGCAACAAACAGGCACTAGGATTATTCATATTCTCCTATTCAAAAGTATTTGGGAAACCGCCCATTTCGGAAATTGTCAGGTATTTCATTTTCATTTATTATCACCTTCTATTACTATCGAATCGTCGGATAATAAGACAATTTCTCTAAATATTTCGTCGTGGGAGCAAAACCTCCTGAGAATTAGCCAGTGTGCAGCAGAATTAATTTATTCGCCCGACGGATCTCGCTGATCGCCATTCATCGTTGGATCACAGCAAAAGGACCGTCGGAAAATTTGGTAATTCGCTGCGGATATTCATCGTCGGATTAAATTATCATCGAGGGAAATTGCCAATTTATAATTTATCATCGATCCTCCCTACACAAGGACTAGGCTTTCGTCGTAAGTAAGGGATAACGGTGCGTTCAATCAAGCGGTGAGGCTCATAGGACAAGTAAAGGTATTTATTTCATTTGTTTTCTCTGAAATAAATTTATTGCCGCATTGGCGCTGTGGACAACGATATTTCGAGTGATTCGGTTTGAACAGTTCTAGACTGGCCTCAGTGATTTCCAGTGTGAGATATTCAAAATATTACCCGAACAGATAGCTCTATATGATAAAGTGTCACTGAAGGAAGATTCTTAGATTTCTTAGTATTTAAGTGTTCATTTCGATCCCTTGAGTAATGGACAATTTCGGTCGGTAGTCCGTGGCTGAGGTAATGAATCGGTAGCCCTGTACTCGCGTATAAACAATTGCATAAAGTGTTGAACTCTTACAAATTCTGCTTTGCTTTCATCCAACTAAAATATCTACCTAGACATTTGTGCTTATTCCAAGTTAACGTTAAGGTTAACCCCTATTCAAAAAGCAATTAAGGGTGAGGGTCGATTAGGAATTCTCGAATCGTATTTTAAACAATTCCTGTCGTTGCAATCCTCCATCGAAAAATCAGTTACGGAGGAAGAAAATGAAACAAAGGTTCGAAGCGAAATAGAAGATTTGTATTGTGCGGCCAAATCAAAGATATTATCTTTAACAAGTGGTAATCGTGCCTCACTTCCGTTTAGCGAGCCATCGCTATTAATGCCTTCGTTAGCTAGAAATAATCTGCCGAAACTTAAGCTGCCCCAGTTTAGTGGTAAATATTCCGAATTTCCGAATTTCATAGGCTCGTTTACTAAATTGGTGGATAAGAATGATTCATTGTCACAAATAGAAAAGTTTAACCACCTAGTCTCATGTTTGAGTGGTGCTGCATTGCGTACGGTTAAAGCCTTTGAGATAAGTGAGGAGAATTATCCGAAAGCTCTAACTCAATTAAAGGACAGGTATAACAATAGATATCTGACCTTTCAAGAGCACATAAACGATCTCTTTAAGTTACCTCAGGTTTCTAAAAACTCACCTAGCCAGTTACGATGCTTGACGGATAGTACTAACGCTCATTTGAGTGCACTTCGGAGTTTAGGGTCGGATGTGGATATTACCAGAGAGAAGTAAAATAATAAGAGATTCCAATGCGAACAAATAAGAAATGTATGAAGAAAATCAACCTAAGTGCGATACCTCCAGGCTGGCCTGGAGATACTCACAAGTTCCACACGGCATGCCCTGTTGGATTACTGTTGGATTACTTGAGCTCTTACAGTTATAAAAATATGGGAAGTAAAAAATAAAATGTCAAGTGTGCCATCACTTTTGGTTCTCACGGTATGTATGTACGCAGAATCGGAGAGCATATATAGATGCCAGGAGGCAAAAACACACAACGCCTATTGAAAAGTAATCCACACGAGAGAGTCAAGTAATTCAACAGGGCATGTCGTGTGGAACTTGTCTGTGTCTCCAGGCCAGCCTGGAGGTATCGCGCTTAGGTTGATTTTCTTCATACATTTCTTATTTGTTCGCATTGGAATCTCTTGTTATTTTACTTCTCTCTGATATTACCAACGCTTTAATAATTCATTTAGTAACTGCTAAGCTCGATAGCGAATCCCTAGTCAAGTGGGAAGAATCTATGGAACACTCAAAGCTGCCAACTTGGGATGAGTGTTCTAAGATTCTGAATAGGCGTTGTCAATTTCTAGAGGCCCAAGAGAGTAAGGTTGATCAACGGGGTAACTCGTCGTCGTTGCCAAGATCCAGTTCGGTAAAGCACAGGAAATCTACAACAAATTCCACCTCTTTAACAACCTCTCAATCTCGTTGCTTGTTCTGCCCAGAGCCTGATCATATGATATACAATTGCCCTAAATTTCTAGAACTCCCTGTATTCGGCAGGTTTGAATACGCTAAAAAAAAGGCTTTGTGCATCAATTGCTTGTCGAAAGGGCATAGCGTGAGGAAATGCACCTCGAAAAAGTGTGGTGTATGTTCTATGCCCCATCATACGTGCTTGCACAGATATTCGTCGGTTCCTGCCCCAACAGGTAATAGGAATGGAAGCGCTAATACAGAGCCAACAGTTAGTTCGGGAAATGCTAATTCCACTTCTTCGTTGTTGTCTAAGGATCGAGCCCAAGGTCAGACATTCCTTGCAGCAGCTGTGGTTCAAATCAAGGATAATTCCGGTCGCTACCATCTGGCACGAGCATTATTAGATTCGGCTTCTCAATTAAATTTTATATCAGAGAATCTTGTGCAAGCGCTTAAACTAAAAAGATGGCGGTCCGACCTGACTATCAGCGGCATAGCAAACTCTGCTTCCAAAGCTCGCTGGTCGACGCAAGCTACTATTAGGTCTAGGACTTGCAATTTCGAAAGGGATCTCGCATTTTATATTCTTCCCCATATAACTGGGCTGCAGCCTGAAAGATCAGTTTCTGTAGACGATTGGCACATTCCACCGAATATTCAGTTAGCTGATCCGCAATTCTTCAAACCACAGAGGGTTGATCTTCTCATTGGTGCTGATATCTTGTTCGAGTTACTTTGCGTAGGTCAAATTAAACTGGAAGATAATTTGCCTACCTTACAGAAAACGGTTTTTGGCTGGGTGGTGTCAGGGAAATATTCTAATACGGTGCCTGTCCCGTCCAGCTTGAGCTGCGTTGCTAGTGACGAAGAGAATAATGAGGCCCTAATTAAAGAAGATGCATCGTTAATCGAAATAGTTGAGCGATTTTGGAGGGAAGAAGACATTGCGGGGCCTGCTATATTAAGTGAGGAACAGTCCATATGTGAGACTCTCTTCCAGGAATCAGTGCAACGCTTAGCTGATGGGCGATTTATGGTAAAACTACCATTTAGGGCTGTATCGTTTCAGTTCACCAACTCGCTGGAAATCGCTCAGCGTCGGTTTCACTATATTGAGAAAAAACTAATGAAAGATCCTGAACTTAAAGTCAATTACTCGCAATTCCTTAAGGAATATTTGGCAGCTGGACATATGGAGGAGCTAGATTTGAAAGATTTACCCAATCCGCATTACTTTATGCCTCATCACGGCGTCTTGTGCCCGGAAAGCTCGACAACAAAACTTCGAGTGGTCTTCGACGCTTCTTGTCGCACGGCCTCGAATATATCCCTTAACGATGTGCTTCTCGTAGGGCCAGTCATTCAGGACGATCTTTTTTCGATTTTAATTCGCTTTCGTTGTCATCGGCTAGCACTTACAGCCGACATTTCGGCCATGTACCGGCAAATTCTAGTATATCCCGATGATCGTAATTATCAGCTTATTCTCTGGCGAGAGAATCCTGACGAAAGGTTGCGAGTTTATCGTCTTAAAACTGTTACATACGGAACAGCATCTGCTCCTTTTCTGGCTACAAGATGTTTGAGGTCTTTGGCAGACGAATATCAGACTAGGTTACCTGCGGCTTCAAGGATCGTAGCTAAGGATTTTTATATGGACGATCTTCTGACTGGAGCAGATACTCGGCAGCAATTAATCGAAATTCGTCGCGACGTTGATATGATCCTCAAATCTGGTCAATTCCACTTAAGAAAATGGTATTCTAATGACCCAGAATTTTTAGCTGATATCCCTGAAGCAGAACGGGAAAAGACGCTGAGAATTAACGATACTGACGTCATCAAAGCGCTCGGAATAATTTGGGAGCCGAATGCAGATGAGTTCCATTTCCAGTACAAACCGCCCGCTATTAACTCATCAAAAATCACAAAACGGACAATCTTGTCGGACATGGCTCGGTTGTTTGATCCGCTCGGTCTCATAAATCCGGTCGTAGTACGGGCCAAATTATTCTTGCAAGAACTATGGCTGCTAAACTTAAGTTGGGACGAGTCGGTTCCACAACATTTCGAATCGCGTTGGAGCCAATTCAAGCATCAATTGCAAGCTCTCAGTAATATTCGGATTCCGCGACTAGTACTTTGTGTAGGGAGGGTCTCTAATATTGCACTCCACGGATTCGCCGATGCTTCAACCAGAGCTTATGGTTGTTGCGTATACGTGCAAGTCACCGATGAGACGGGAAATATTTTCGTCAATCTGTTGTCAGCTAAATCGAAAGTCGCTCCCATAAGGACTTGCAGATCTTTACCTTGTCTAGAGCTTTGCGCGGCGTGGCTCCTGTCAAAACTTTTCGTAAAGGTGCGAGATAATTTTCCCAAGCCTATAACTGAACAGTATCTCTGGACGGACTCAGAAATTGTGCTTGATTGGTTGGCTAGCCTTGCATCTAACTGGAAGACCTACGTTGCTAATCGAGTTTCAGAGATACAAACGCTGACTAATAAAGCCACTTGGAGGCATGTTAACTCTAAAGCTAATCCTGCTGATATCATATCTAGAGGCATCGGAAGCGAAGACCTTCCGAATTCTATTTGGTTTTCCGGACCTGAGTTCTTGAAACTGTCTAAGAACAATTGGCCACCTATGAAACCGCGTCATTTAAATCCTGAAGATCTGCCGGAGCGGAAGAAATCTAAGTCTGTCCTAGTTTGCTCCGTCTCGGATAGCTTCCTGCAGATTGTTTATGATTGCGGGGATTTCGCAAGAAATTGTCGGAGATTCGCACTTATATTGAGTTGGCTTAAAGTTAAACATGGCGAGAAAATGGTTGCTCCCAAAGGATTATCAGCATTGGATATCGACAATGCTTTTATGCATTTAGTATGGGTTATTCAGCAGCGCGAATTTGCATCGGAGATTCAGGCTCTGGAGAAGGGCAGGGAGATATCTGGCAAGGGTTGTCTGCACAAACTGTCGCCATTCTTGGAAGAAGTACCGGGACTGAAGTTGAAGCTATTACGAGTTGGAGGTCGGCTGAAGCTTGCGGATGCACCCCTAGATTATCGGTTTCCTATATTATTACCAGGAAAAAATAGTTTCGTCGAATCATATGTACGGTGGTTGCATCTGAAAAATTTCCATGCGGGTCCACAAGCGTTAGTTTCAATTATTCAGCAAAGGTTTTGGATCATAAATGCACGCAATTATGCTAGGAAAATTGTCCGCAGTTGTATACATTGCAATCGATATCGCCCGCGTCTGGCTCAACAAATTATGGGCGATTTACCTAAATGTAGAGTTAATTTTGCGCTGCCATTCATCCATACTGGCGTAGATTTCTGTGGGCCTATACAAACAACTCACCGTCTTCGAGGTAAAGGCGCCTACAAGTCCTATATCGCTATCTTCGTCTGTTTTACTACCCGCGCAATTCATATAGAAGTCGTTTCGGACTTAACTTCAGAGGCTTTCATAGCTGCACTGAAAAGATTCGTCGGTCGAAGAAACTTGTGCCAGCATTTGTATTGCGATAACGCAACCAATTTCATTGGAGCTCGTCGTCTGCTGAAGGAATTTAGGCAAGCCTTCTTCCAGGAAAATTCTCAAAGGGACATCGTCTCCTGGTGTCGTAACAATGCGATACAGTTTCATCACATCCCTCCTAGAGCACCGCACTTTGGCGGGCTATGGGAGGCGGCAGTGAAATCCGCCAAAGCTCATCTTTACCGAACACTGCGAGATGCTTTATTAACATTCGAAGAGCTCACCACGGTCATGATCCAGATTGAAAGTATATTAAACTCTAGACCTATAACCCCTCTTTCGTCCGATCCCAATGACTTCCAAGCTCTAACCCCCGCGCACTTCCTTACTCAAGCCCCCTTGGAACCTATTATTGAACCTGTTTATAAACCAGACAATATTAAATATCTTCGAAGGTGGCAACGTGTCTCTGCACTTCATCAGCACTTCTGGGATCGTTGGTCCAAAGAGTATCTCCACCAGCTGCAACAAAGGGGCAAATGGCAAACTGAAAGGGTCAACGTTCAGCCAGGATCTTTGGTCTTAGTCCATCAAGATGACATCCCTTCCTACAAGTGGAAATTGGCTCGAGTTCTCAAAACCTTTCCGGGTCCTGATGGCAACATTCGAGTGGTCGAATTAAAAACTCCAAATGGCATCATCCAGCGAGCTGTTCACAAAATCGCGCCCCTACCGATCGAGGAATAGTTGAAAGCCTGCAATCCTTTCAAGGGCGGCGGGATGTTCAGTCAGATCATGCATCGATTCATTGATGCGCTTCAATTGATTTAAATTTAAAATTTTGAACTCAATTCCGATTAACTTCACTGCATTACGCAGCCATACTGTATTAGGAAGTAGCCGTCCATATTGTATTGATTCCATATTGAATTTTTGCCATATTGAATTTGTAACTTCCGATCGCTCTCTCTCTTGCGTTCGAACCGTCATAGAATAAAGACATTTTTCTCGAAACCAAAGTTTTAATTTTCGTCGTCGCTCCTAAGTGCAGAAAAGCCTGCACTTTCAACAGACTTTAAAATTTGAAGAAATAAGCGTTAAAACAAACACATAAGTTTTGAATGTTTATATTTATCTTATAGCAAAAATAAAAAAATTATATCATATTTGGAAAAAATGATTAAAAAATTAAAAATTCAATATTTTGTGACTAATTGAAAAAAATACAGAAAAAAATGGAAACCAATAATTTTATCTTTCATGTCTTTGAATTTAAAAAGTTTAAGGTTATTAACTGACTTGAAATGAAAAAAAATTACATATATTTAATTAAGTTGAAATTTCCTCATTCGATAAATTTTATCTTGAATATTTTAATTATTTAAAAAATATAAATAAAATAAAAGTTTTTCTGTAAAAATAGTTGATTAAAAATGTAAGAAAAAGGATAGATATTGATGGTTAATAAAATATTCAAATAAATAAAACGCAATCTATATATTGGAAACAGCAAGTAGGTATTTATTTCATTATTATTTTTTTTTTGCTGTTAAATAAAATCGGGCGAGGAAGCCAAAGCCGAATCCGTCCGTGGTGGAACCGTCACCCTCTGTAATTGAAGCAAAAAAAACAACCAGTGAGTGCGTGAACAACAAAAATAACACGGCGCATAAATATTTTCGCAAAATTAAACTCCCATCAGGGGCAAAAGTAAAACTCCCGTGAGCCTGGTCACCATCAAGGGATCACGCGCGAGATGATACGACAAACCGTGTAAAAACAAAGGGGCGGAGAGGATCGCCATCTCCGTACACTCGTGGAGGATCGCGCATCACACGAGGTAAACTACCCCAACACGGTGAGGAGGATCGCCATCCTCAAGGACAATGAGGAGGATCGCCGTCCCCAAAGCCTCTGTCCTAACCTAGGCTCACAAGAACATTTTTAAACAATTACACCACGCATCTGATAATATTCAATTAATTAAAAACAAAACTCCCAACACTGAGAAGAATCGATTCCCTCTCTCATCCAGCAACTATAACTTATTTTAAGAAAACTACGCTAATTCACACACTCAGTGAAATTACTCACTAGATTATCTCCTCCCGTTTCCTCACAACACAATTTTCGGTACTTTTGAAAATAATTATTTTATCAATTTGACCACCTCTACTCACTCTGAAATCCTTTTGCAGACTGAAACTTTGTGAGTTTTCGGTCTGATCCCTTTTAGAAAGCGAAGGAGATCCCCGGGCCTCATGACATCATCATCATCATAAACGACCCTTTTCTTGTTTTCTCAGAAACTGGAAAACGGGTGCATTGCTGCACAAATCTATTTGTTTGGTTTCGTCATCGGTCGGACGAGACCATAAACCTTTTCCGCATAATTATAAATGCGTGGTCCCTTTTTTAAAGCGAGACATACTTTTAGCGTGCAATGAATCTGTTTTGTTTGCTCAGCTGAGCGAACCCCAGAAACTATTGCGTTTTTCCCTTTTATTTTAAAATTTATGCATGCATATTTTCCTTAAAATTCTAGTGAACCAACCTTTCTCTTACAAAAACAACAAAACATAAATAATTTTTCCAAAAAAATATTCAATATTTTATTTAAAACTTAAATTTTTTCAAAAAATGTTAAGAAAATAAAAATTTATTTTAAATATTTTTATTAAATTATAACCCTTGAAAATTTTCTTTATTTATTAAAATTTTAGTTATAATTAAATCTTTTTTTAGCAATATTAAATTATAAAAAAGACAATATTGTTGGCTTTTGTTTTTTAAATCTAATTAACAAATTATTTCTATTTATAAAATTTATTAAGTCACAAATTAACTATTTTAATGTAAAAAATATGGACGAATAAATACAATAAATTATTTTTATCTTTCCTAAATATCATTTATCAAAAAAAATTGCGTTATATTGTTTTTTCAAACAAAAATATTTAAAGTAAATACATAAAAATTTATAACTTTTTTTAAAAATTAACCTAACCTAAAACATTTAAAGACAAATATTTTTTAAAAAACAAAATTATAAAACCATTTATTAAATGTATCTACCGAATGATTTTGTAGCACTATTAATCAACGAAGCCACACCTTTAGGAACTTTCATTCGCTCAACACTCTCAAAAGGACGTTTAGGATGGTTGCTAGTCATATTTTTATGATCATCTGAAATTATAATTCCTTGATAAACAAATGAATCTGTTAAAAGAATAACTAAATCGTATTTTTTCCAAAGAGACGTTACAGTCAATTTCTTTAAAGTTTTTTCAGCTGCTTTAACATATATTCTTTTAAGCATCTGAATAAAAAAATTTCATTTTTTGAGTTTTCACTTACAAGTAAAAAAGTAAGTTCATTTTCTTTAAGCATAAATATATTATATTCTTTAAATATAAAAATAGCATCTGATTCTTCAACAGCTTTATTAGAAATATCTACAATGTAACTTTCATCAATTCCAAAAGATTTTTTATACAGAATTTTACCTTTTGTATCTGAGATTAACAATGCTTTAACATCAAAAATGTCCATGGGGTTAAAATATAACCAAAAAAAAACAAAAAAGGATTGCTAAGACATATAATAAAAAATAGAGGTAAACTTGGAATATTTTGCTTACTTGTTCACATTTTTTATAAAAAAATAAATAATTAAGATTCTTCGATTATTTTTCAAAAAATTATGTAAAATAAATTTTTGGTATTTTTAAAAAAAAATTATATGGCATAGATATATAAATTTATAATTTTTAGAATTAAAATTACAAAATATTTATTTTATTAAACCAATTTATTGTTTTAAATAATATTTTGACTTGATTTATAAAGTTTTAAGGCAAGCCAATACAATTCTAAGGTTAATTGTTTTAATAACAAAAAGTCACATTTTTTAAAAAAGCGTTTTTGATTACAATTTAACACAAAATGTTGAATGAAAATTTAGAAATTATAGAAGAATTACAATTTTTTAGTTTCTTATAAACAAATTTTCTTTCAAAAAATATCATTTTTTATTAGAGAAGCCCATACAAATGGAAGGTAGCCAAGATAAAAAAAGTACTAACCTAAAAGAACTTATTAAAAACTCTACAAAAATTAGTAGTATGATAGTAGATACTTACTGTAATATTGTTTGTGTTATTGATAGAATTTATGACTGGAAAATTAATCGAAGAAAAGAATATATGAAGACATTGGCTGTTTCAGATAATAGCTTATCAAAATCAACATTTATTAGGATATTTAAAAAAGAACCAACTGATGAATATAAATTTAATATTGGTGATGTAGTTTTAATTACAAATGTTAAAGTTATTGATTCTGGTTTTTATATTGTAAAAAGTGATTTTGAAGTTTTTTTATTGTTTGATAAAAAAAATAATAATAAGATTCTTGAAGATGATTTAGTAAACAATCTAATGAAATCTAAAACTTCAGATGATTCGTATAGATCTTGGTGCCAAATTTCAGATTTAAAAGATGGCAAATATGTAAATTTTGTCGGTATTTTGATTAACAAACAAATTGAGTATGATGATTTGACTATTTTAACTCTTATCGATTATACTTCTAACAATAAAATTAAATCTGATATAATTAGAACTAATTTTCCATCAAATATGCTTTTAATTGTAAAAGTTTGGGACAATCTTGCAAAAATAGCATCAGAATGTGTTTTAGATTCTATTTATTCCTTAGAAAATATTAAAATAGCAATGACAGAGAATTTAATTGGCGGATCATTACATTCTAATACATTTAGTAACATTTTTAAAATGGAAGCAGATCATGAAAAGGCAAAAATTATTTTAGAAAATAAAGAAAAATATTTAAAAAAAATAAATGAAGAAAAACCTACTGCTTCATTACCAATAGTTGAAGAAAGTTCTAGTAATCGACAAAATATTGTATCTATGAAAGATATTCTTACAGACGATATATATCATATTAAAGTTAAATTCATCTGTCATTTTCCATACTATGGCATTCACTTTAATTGCTGTGAAACTTGTAAACAGTTATGTGACAAAAATCTTTCAAAATGCCAATGTGGTTTTGAATTTTCTCAAGATAATAAAATTTTTGTTGTTCGAGTTTTAATTAATGACGAATCAGAAGACAATGTATTGATTTGTAAAAACAATTTTGCAAAACTTTTCTTAGAAAAAAGGGATAAAATATATTTGATCGATTCTCCAGTCGTTTGTACTGTCTCCGTGCTGATAAAAGGTGGTAAGAAACATTTTTATTTTTTGAACTGCCCAACTTTTAATAACTTATGAAGTATATTTTTAGTTTGAATGTTTTGAGTGTAGTAATTAAATTTAATGAAGTTTTTTTAAAAAAACTATAATATTTAATTAAATTTAGGTGTTTTTAAAAAAATTAAAATATTTTTTATTAATCTTAAATTTACTCAGTGATTTTAAAAAATAGAATAAAATAGTCAGATCAATAACATAAAGTTTATAAATCTTTTTAAGAAGGCTCTAGTTCTTAAAATAAAATCATCTTTAATCCTTTAAAAGCCATCTAATATATTAAAACCCCTTTTATTACATTAAAAAAATAAAATATTATTTTTAGATATTTTAAAAAAATCAATTTTTAAAGTATTAAAACAAATTTAATCGGTTTTTATTGTATTTTTTCCTTTTTTTCTATTACGCTCCTTAAATTAGTATTTTGGTAATATCAACCAGATTTTTAATTTATTAAAAAAAAAATTAAAAACTATAAATATACGTTGAAAAACTGAAAATATGAATTTAAGAAACATTGCCTTTTTATATTTAACAAAAGCAATTATTTGCTCTAACACTAACGAATTAGAAACACATGAGAGTGATAAAGCAAATATTACAAATATTGGTAATATAAAAAAATCATTTTTTAGAGACGGTGGGTGTTGTCCTTGTCCTAGTGGATGTTGCCCTCAGCAAAAATGTGGAAAAGGTGGATGTCCTTGCCCTGGTGGATGTTGCCCACAGCAAAAATGTGGAAAAGGTGGATGTCCTTGTCCTGGTGGATGTTGCCCTCAGCAAAGGTGTGGAAAAGGTGGATGTCCTTGTCCTGGTGGATGTTGCCCTCAGCAAAGGTGTGGAAAAGGTGGATGTCCTTGTCCTGGTGGATGTTGCCCACAGCAGAAGTGTGGGAAGGGAGGTTGTCCTTGTCCTGGTGGATGTTGCCCACAGCAAAGGTGTGGAAAGGTGGTTGCCCTTGCCCTGGTGGATGTTGCCCACAACAAAGGTGTGGAAAAGGTGGTTGCCCTTGCCCTGGTGGATGTTGCCCACAGCAAAGGTGTGGAAAAGGTGGTTGTCCTTGTCCTGGTGGATGCTGCCCTCAGCAAAAGTGTGGAAAAGGTGGTTGTCCTTGCCCTGGTGGATGTTGTAAAGGATGTTAAATTGTTCAAAGTTGTATTTTATATAAATAAACGTCCTTGTTTATAAAATATTTTTTTATTTTACCAAATTTAATAAAAAAAACAAAAATTATTTTACAGTGAAAGAACAAAAATGCCAACTATCTTTTAAAAAAACCTTCATAACGTTACCGTTATATTATTATTGTAATTTTTATTATTTTCTTCAAAAAACAGATAATTAATCATTTATTCATGTTTTCATACTTGTTAACTATTTTGCACAAGTAATTATTTAAATATGAAAATTTAGAAAAGATATATTCAGGTAAGCAGCAATAGTTTGATAAAATTTCGTCAAGGTTTTGAAGAAACTCAACAAGATTAATTCCAAATTCCAAACCAAAACAATTTTTAGCTAAATAACATTTCATTAAGGTTTCGAAAATAGCCAAAGAGTCTTCAATTGGATCAGAATTAAGCAATAAAGAAAATAGTTTATCATTTATTTCATCTAAAATATTATCAACTGTATTATTTGCAATTTGAATATCATATATATTTTTTGAATTTTTGATTAGTCTTAAATGAAAATCTCGATTTATTTCTATACCTAATTTCTCTAAACTCTTTCTAACTTTTAAGTTAATATTTATATCAGGACCAAATATACAATCTCTAAGAAAGCTTTTGTGATTTTTTGTTTTTAATCGCCCTTCCCATGCTGTTTTGAGTTTAATGTCGCGTCGAAGTCGAACATTCTCCATCGTTTTTCCGAACACAGCATTGCACAAAAGTTTATATAGGTTTTTCTCAAATTCATTCTTGGCGTTTTTGCGCAAGTTCGCGTTCAGATCTATATATTTTTTCATCCAGTTTGACTGTTTAAATTTTAAAGCTTTGTGAGTTTTTGTAATTTTTAAGCCTTCTGACAAGTATTGTTTTAAATTTTTGTAATGCACCACATAATTTTTCTTTTTATTCAAAGTAGCCATCATTTTTTGCTCTTTGCAGCCTGGTGGGGAACATTTTTCGGCGGCCATAGGTAAATCTTTTTGTCTATTATGTATATCTTCAGGATATTCCAAGTCTACTTCTAGAATATATCCAAGTGGAGAGTCATCTGGTATATTTAAATCAATAGTATCAACATCTTTAACCCATTCAAGTTCTCCGTATGGCAAATATTGCGACATAGCCCAAGAGTACATTGCATTAACGTCAAAATACATAAGGAAATTATTTGGCCGATTTGGGTCATATTCCTGCATATATTTGTTGTTAGCTTTTGCATACCTCTTGGAACATTGTGTTAGACCACCGCGGATGCCTTTTTCCAAAAACATGAGGATGTCTACGTCATTGATGTAATCCAGCTCTACCTCCGTATATTTTAACATAGCATCCCAAGCTAATCCTGGTGAGGTGTAATAATGCGCAGGATCCAGATCATAATCTTTTATGCAGGTATCACGGAAATTTTCAAATATGTCTGCTAATAAAAGTACGTCTATCTTTAAATATAAGTCGCTGTATTCGCCTAATGTTCTAATTTCGAACTCTTGCCATATCGTAAGCGCGTGTTCATACTCGTCCTTATTAATGTTACATTCCGATAAAGTACAATAAAATTGATCAAAACGTGGAAGTTGTGTTTCTTGCAAATTTTCCCAATTCTGGATATGCTCGTATGGGAATACTCCTTTCCTTGTTAAAAGTTTAAACTTTTTATCGTTAAGATGCGGGTACTCTGAACGAACGATTCTTTTTTCTTGTAAGTAAGACGCCAGTTTATCCAATGATGATGCCATAAACCGAAAAGAGTCAATAAATTTAAATCTTGTTTCGTAACCTTCTACGTTTTTTACCATGGATATGTATTTTTCCGTGTTGTTTGGAATTATTTTTAAATTTCCAGGAATAGCGTTAGACACGTCTTTTATGAGTAAATGTGCATCGTAATTACTCAAATTGTGAAAGACCACAGGAATGGTTCGAGAATCCTGATAATTAATGTTACAACTTTCGTGAGCAGGACCCCTGTATTTGCCGGTTAAATGACAGTGATCTCTCACGACTTTTTCTTTCTCTGCAAACAGTTTCTCACAAATGTGACAATTCGTAGCATTTATGAAATTTTGTGACTGTTCTGGCGTTAGCGGAATCATCGGAATGGGGCAAAGGTGAATACTTTCTACGTTTTCCGCTATCTCCTGCAGCTGTTCAGCAAACCATTTTGCGCAATCACGTCCTCGGTAGCTTTTATAATATGAGAGCATGTCATTATAGCAGCATTTAAAGTAGTATCCAACGCTGTGTGCTTCATGCTGTTGATAACATTTTGTATTTGAAGTTTTTTGTGATACTGGTTTTAAGATGCATTCAAAATCGGCGTAGATAATAAATGGGACACGTTCCTTATTCTTAAAGTTTTCAAATTTCAACTTGCCTTCCTTTGGAAAGATCACTTTGTAGTTGTTCATTTTTTTACAATCTATAGAATGCGTCTCCAATTGAGCAGAAGTATAAAAATAATGAAGACAGCGATCGCAAAAGAATTTTTTACTGTGATGATTAGATAACTGAGACGATGCTAAACGAGACAAATTTTTTATCCAAACATAATGATATTTAATTTTATTTTTGCCTTCATCCTCATTATAGCAATTTTGTACCAACAAAAGGTTAACGTGCTTCTTTCTCTTATCATTGGCTATCCTTGTCGGTGCAACGGAAAATTCTCCTTTACTTTTGTTGAGAACGTAGATATTTATGCTTATATTATTTTGTTTTTCAAACTTTCCTATGTCTGGGATGCTTACAGGAAATGTGATTCCTTGTAAGTTTAATTCAGTAGAGTAGTGAGGGTACTTTGTGACACGTTGTGGATTTTTTTGAGCAGGGTGCAATGCAGACATCACTGCCCAAGCAAAACACGCTTCATCATTATTTTTAACATTAACGCAAGCTTCTTTGCGTTTAATTTGTTGCGGCAACTCGATGTAAGATGAGCCCAATAGGGGTGTATATTTGTTGATGTTAATTGTAATATTAACCACCTCCGTCAAGGTCCAACCAGAATCACGCTCCTGAAATTCATCCAAATCCGATAGGATGATATTCATAACGTTCTCTGCAAACCATTCCGTGAGATTTGTATCTCTTGTAATTACTTTATTCTTTGTGTTTAACCCTTAACAGCCCAGTATGCTTTTGTAACGTAACTGACCAGTAGTGTCCAAGAGACACATCACCTTATTCTAGGGCATATGAATGAAAACAAAGATAATGTGAATGCACATATACATAGTACACTATGAGGCGAGTAGATACGATAAGACTATAAGCACTATTAGTAAATGTAAATAAGTAATCCATCTTCATATCCAAATCAAACAAAATGTCATTGTGTCTATTGAACACATGTGAGTTGTTGAATTTCTATTTTAGTTTATTAACAATAAATATTAATTTATTTATGTTACAAATATTTTCATTGTACATTTGGATTCATAACATACTAGGGGTAGATTAGATAAAAGGTGAAGTCATAAAAATAAATACTTTTGTTTTTATAAGGATAAGAACGCAAAAATGTGTCCACGAGACACTTGTGGGTTGTTGAGTTACTATTTTAGTTTATTAACAATAAATATTAATTTATTTATGTTACAAATATTTTCATTGTACATTTGGATTCATAACAAACTAGGGGTAGATTAGATAAAAGATGAAGTCATAAAAATAAATACTTTTGTTTTTATAAGGATAAGAACGCAAAAGTGTGTCCACGAGACACTTGTGGGCTGTTTAGGGTTAAATATTTGCACTCTTCGATTTCTTCCTTCTTTGAAAATTTAGCAAATTTACCGCAAAATACGGTGTTCACTTTAAGAAAAGGTTCTTTCTTTAAAATATTTTCAATACGGCGGACAAACAGCGGGCCGCAATCCTCCAAAAATTCGATAGGATCTTTATGTTTCAAGTTTGTTATACAAGAAGTTCTAATTCTTCCGCCAAAAACAGATTTCATATCCTCCCATTTGATTCTGTTTGCTGTCCATTCTTTCTTATTTGGGCGTGTTGGCTTATATCCTCCTCCTCGTAACAAAGCAGCTTTTAATTTTGTCCTACATCCCATCATTCTACTAATAACGCTCAATAAATTGTTTATGGTGCCAACATTTTTAGTATTTTTCAAAGCGTTGTTTAAAGATCGCAAATTTTTTGAACACTCTTTGATGCACTTTTTTACATCTTCAATGTTTTCTTCGTTAACCGATTTTATTTTTTCTTCCATGCTTTTTAAATCCTCAATGAAAGATGACATTTTACTTTACTATCGCACACGTCTTGTCTTTAGAAACACAATGTAAAGAATGAACTTGCCCACTTACTGTCCTTACTTATATAACCTTCCAAATTAAAATCTTTACTAGAGATTTTGTGTTTGATATTAAATTACTTTGAGAGAATTATATTTCCTCTTTCTGCCATTTTTGTTAATTGAGCTAGTTGATTAAATTTATAAATTTAGTTATGCTAATTATATACTTTAACTACGTCTTTTCAAAGGCGACCTAAAAGGTTTATATCAGGAGCACATAGTTTGCAGTACGTCGATTGAGTAATAATTGCTTCGAATGCAGCGTGCGTACCTACGCTACGAAGTAATAAAGTTTCTGCCACATAAACCTGCAAAACAAGTTTTGCCTTGCTGCCTGCACAAAAGTGTTACGCGGGGAATGTGGCATTTGCTTGGACTTGTGAAGATCGCGATTCCGCTAATGAGTTCTGATTGCTTGTGATAGCGTCTGATCGCCTGGTAGCCGGTTTTAGCCAACAGGTTGTTCGTCAATGAAGAATTATAATTTGAGCCTTTGATTTTGACAATTATAGAAAATAGATATTTAATATAATACAACATAATATTATTACGTTTATGAACACACGCACACGTAGACATACTCACACACACACACATACCCTATCTTTCTCACCTATTCTCTGTCTCTTACTCTCTCATACGTGTGACGTCACAATCTGAAATCCAAGATGGCGGATTGTTGCGAGATTTTGCCCCATGTATTTTAAAGGGGGAAAGTGTGCTCGGACGCCCATAGCTTATCTACTATGCTTTCCAGGACAGAGACTCGGGCCAATGTTTGGCCCTGACCACAACACATTGCAAAGGCCAAAGGTCATCCTAGTAAACTCGAATAAGCCAAAAGGTGTACAAATTGCTGTTTTTGGTATATCCTCTGGATGAACTGGAATTTGATGGTAGGCTTTTGTCAAATCCAAAGTGGAAAATAACTTACAATCTTGGAGATGACATGCGAAATCATGGATAAGCGGGATGGGATAGCGATCAGGAACTGTAATTGCATTAAGACGTCTGTAGTCACCACATGGTCTCCAATCACCATTTGCCTTAGGTACCATATGCAAAGGAGAAGACCAAGGACTATTAGATGGCCTACAGATGCCCTGATTAAGCAAGAACTCAAATTCCTTTTTCGCTATTGCCAGCTTTTCCGGTGATAACCTACGAACCTTCGAAAAGATTGGTTGGCCAATTGTTTTAATTTGATGCGTGATATCATGCTTGACAGGTTTAGAAAAAGTTGAATCTATTGTGATGCATTGAAACTCACGGATTAATTTCTGCACTTTATCATTAATACCTGTGACACACACGTAGTATAGATACCATGGTACGGATACCATGGTATTGTGTATACTATGCATAGTGACACACAGCAATCTAGTATCAACTGACATTTTCATCGTGACAGATTGCGAAAATTTATTTTGGTTGTGTTTGCTCTTTTTACAATTTGTTAATAAAAATGGACTTGCTTAGTGTACTGATTTCAAATAATGTTAAAAATTCAAAATCTGCCAGAACCGCTACACAGTGTTGTCAGTCAACTAGTTCAACATTTTTCTCATTGCTGGATATTGGCGCTGTAGTCACTAAAATGCTTGTATACTAAGGAAACAACCCTAGTATCTATACTAGGTTTATACCAGGTTGCTCACCTGGTATTAAGATAGTATTCGGTGACACACACGTAGTACATCCGCGTACCATGGTATCTATACTACGTGTGTGTCACAGGTATAATTGATGGCTTAATTAAAACCGATAAAGTTGAGGAAGGACCTAAAAAGAGACGGCCGTTCGAAGATAAATTTGTGAGTGGATCAACCAGAATTCTTTTAGAGAGGTCAACAATTAATTTAAAATGATATATGAAATCAGCACCTAAAATAGGTTTTTCAACGTCAGCTATTAAAAATTGCCATTGCAAATTTCTTCTAAGACCAGATCCAGAGTTAGGATTTTACTTCCGTAAGTGTTAATTGGTGAAGAATTTGCTGCCGATAATTGTAAACCTGTAGGTAATAATTTGGAAGATGGCGGAACTGGAATTACAGATAGGTCTGCGCCAGTATTAATCAAATAAGATTGCTTTGTTGACTTATCATAGATATGAAGACGACTGTTACATTCTGCGTTATCACCCGTCGTCAAAGATGACAAGCGCTTTAATTTTTTGTTGCATCCGAAACAGCAAATGAGCATGGCGGTATACATTTATTAGCATTATGTTGGAAATTAGCATGATACCAACAGTAGTCAGGGTGGGAATTTTTTTTGTTATTAAATTTGACTTTATGCGGAGAATGACTTTTAGCATAACGCGAACTGTGGTGAGATGATTGACTTAAGGAACGACTACGATGCTTTAACGAAACAATTTCTCGTGTCATGTCATCCATTCTTTGATTTAACCTAATAATTTCAGTTGTTCAATTAGCCAAAACATTGCTGTTGTTATTATTATTTTGATTAACAGAATAAGCAAAAACTGAAGGCTTACTGCTTACCTCAAAAATTTTATCCGCGCAATTAGCTAATTCAGTTAACGAACCTGAATTACATGATAAAATCGCTTTCATGTATTCAGGGAGACGTTGCAACCAAAGAGTCTTCAGCACATCGTCGCTTATTTTACCCCCAGACAAATTCTTCATCTCTCTGAGAAATTGAGATGGAGATCTATCACCCAATTTAACATCTCCAAGGAGTTTGTTTAATTTTGATGATTCACTATCAGAGAGACGTGAAATCAATGCCTCTTTAAGCTCTGGATAAGGTTGACGCGGATCAGGATTCTCTAATAAATCGCTTAGAATGAAAACAAGACTTTCGTCTAAAGCCGAGAGTAAATGGTTATATTTAGTACTCTCCGACGAAATTCTGGCTAACTCAAATTGTGCCTCGAGTTTTTTGAACCAGAATTTTGGCGCGTTTCTCCAAAAAGATGGAGTTGAAAAAGTTACTGTTGAAATATTAGGGGGTGTAATAGCCGTGACGTTACGAGGCTGTGGAAGTGGACTGGATGAGAAAAAATTATTCCCAGTCCCACTAGAATTTCCGTCTTGATTTCGATCACTGGGCACTTCAGGTGAGAAATCACCACTTACCGAACCAAAGCTCATTATTAAATTTTAAACCTTCAAGCAAATGTGGGAAAATTAACAATAAAATTTGGTTTCTGCACTAAAAGCCTTAAATCACAACAAAAATTTAAAAAAAAGTGTTGATTGCAGAATTATTTGCCGGTGCTATTAGGCAGAACTCAGGAACTGCTGCTGTCTTCCCACTCCGTTGTCGGGGTCACGAATGTGGGGGCCAAGAGAAAGGGAAAGGAGGTTACCTTGGGTTTGCTTCTTGGTTTGATTCTTCAAATTAACTGATTTCTAAATTTTTAGATCTCTTCTGCGGTGTGTGAGTCCTTCTCTTTGCTCCCACCGATACTTCTTATTTGGTATCCTTTTTGAATACTTTTGATAATTTTTATTTTTTTATCTTTTAAAACAAACTTTCTTTCTTTAATTAATTCCTTTATTAATTAATTCTTCAATTAGAAGAAATTCTTATTTTTATATTTTTTTAAATATTTCCTTTTTAAGAATTTAGGTGATTTTTAGTCGATTTTTTTTTATTTAGAAGACTGAAGAAGACTGAATTTTTTATTTTAAAATTTTTTTTTTTTGACAAATTTTTATTTTCCAAGCTACTTTATAAAAATTTTCCCAAAAGTACTTTGTTATATACAGTGCCAAAAGTGGGTCTCGAAATGTCGAGGATCGAAATCGCTAACGCCACACGGTGGTAAAAGTACCGCAAGCGCATGCCTTGGGGGTGAAAGAGGCCGCAAGGGTGGCCCGTGCCAGGACCATAGCGTCCTGGCAGGAGAGGTGGGATGGGAGTCGCGGGGCCGGTGGACAGCTCGGCTGATCCCCCGCCTGGACACCTGGTTGAACCGTCAGCATGGTGAGGTGGATTACTACCTCACCCAAATGCTGTCGGGGCACGGGCATTTCCGGGCCTTTCTCCACCGTATGGGAAAGGTGCCGAGCCCGGGCTGCTCGTACTGTGACTCCTCATCGGACTCCGCTCTCCACACATTCTTCGAATGTGCTCGTTGGGGAGCGGAGAGGGCCGATATGGAGGCGGCGGCGGGCAGCATAACCCCGGACAATATAGTCGGGGTTATGCTGCAGAGTGCCGATTTCTGGCGGAGGGTCGCCTCTTTCGTGAGAGGGATCCTTCGCCAGAAAGAGCATGACAACAACAGGGGTTTTTAGGGAAGCCCCTGTTGGCTGAAGGGATGCGGACGGATGGGCGACGGCCAGCGGACGGAGGGTGCCTCAAGGAGGCGGCAACATAGGACTCCACCCCGAAGTAATGTCCCCTAGACGGTTCCGGGGTGGAGCTCCTGGAGACGGGGAGTTGGGTTTTAGCCGGTAGGCCTGGTCATTCGACCAGGGAGTCCGGCACACGGGTGGCTTCGGCCACCTAGGTGCGCAACTGCATTTCCCCACTCCAACAAAAAAAAAAAAAAAAAATGTCTGCGACGGTGCCCAGGTGAAAACCCTAGATTAAGAGAGGTCGATTTTAATCAAGAATGTAGTCACTCTGTAATTAACTTTTGTTCAATAAAGATCGGCAGAGCTGATCGGAAAAAATAGTTTTTTAATTTCCCAAAAATAATTTAATTTAACTGGCGCCCAACGTGGGGCACAGGAGAAAGTTTAAACTGTGAAGTGCAAAGTGAAAGCCATAACCCTTAAGAAGTGCAGAGCTAAATTTGCCTAGCATAAAAGCCCTAAAATAGTGCAGTGCCACCAATCTAAAAGACCCTTAGGTAGTGCCAATAACTTTCTAAGCCCTCAAGTAGTGCGTCCTGTGCCTCAAGAAAGAAGAACCCAAGGAAATTACCGGAAGTGGAAAAATCCTTTTCACACTCGTTCCTGAGGTATTACAAGAAGGATCCCGAGTCGCCGATCAAGGAACTTCAGTCCCAGCAAAACGCATCTCCCAGTATGTTCCTGCTAGTGATGTAAGTTCTAGTAATAAGATTAATAATATAAGACTAAATAAAGAAAAGTGAAAAATAAATGGTTGTGCAAATAAGAAAGCAAGGAAATAAATATTGCGAATGCCGAATCGTGCCAAATAAAAAATAATAAGTCTAGAAAGATAATTGCTAAAATTAGAAATTTGTAAGGTGCTTCAAGAGAGATACATATTGAGGAATTAATCGAATTAAAAAGGAAAAGAAAAATAAGATATAATAATATATCTTCACATTCGCTAACTAGGATTCAAAGCAACTTCTTAAGAAATTGAAAGAATTTATGCATGAAACTAAATCTTATTTTTTTTAGTATTAATACAATTTGTTGTTAGAAAAATCAATTTGCAAGCAAAGAATGAGCGATTTTTTTTTCTTTTTTGTCCCCCCTTAAACAAGGGTCAGGTTAAATTCAAATAACATTACGGAAACGAAAAATATTTATTTTAAAGAATTCTAAAGAACTTATCCTGTAAAAGTATAATTTGAATAATTCAGCATTCTCAAAAATTTCCTTAAATATAGCCTCATTCATAAAAATAAAGTAAATTAACCTGTAGTGAAATAAAAATCTGTGAAAAATGTCAAATCCAAACAATATAATCAGACCACCCGTGTTGAACGCAAGCCAACTGCCTCCGCAACCATCTACATCGCAAAATCCTGATCCAAACGCCACACCTGAATTACGTTCCCCACCACACTTTCGTAAACTTATTTAATTTGAAAGACCACAAAATAAAATTCTTTCTATTGCCTTCATTAGTTTCATTTCATGCAATATTAGGAAATAATACCTTAATGGAATTATCCGCAGTAATTCACACCAGACACAACTTTATGGTCATTCAAAATTCGATACAAGTCCAAATTAAACAGTACACTTCCGAGTCTGTGAATGCTGTGGCGCTAAGAAATGATCACATGACAGAAAAACAAAAACATTTTATGAACACTTTAGTTCTAAAGCATCATAAAGCGTTTACCGAACCAGACGAGAAATTAACCTACACTACAAAGGTGGTAGGAACAATACGGACCACGTCAGAGAATCCCGTTTACACTAGATTTTATCCATATCCAATGTCATTAAAAGACGAAATAGAAAAACAATTAGAACAACTGTTAGCCGATGGGGTAATAAGGCCATCCAGATCTCTATACAACTCCCCCGTATGGGTCGTGCCAAAAAAGCTAGACGCTTCAGGTGAAAGAAAATACAGAATGGTAATCGCAACACCCAAAATTTGCGATCAGCTGTGTCGGGCGCTCCGCTGACAGGGCCCCCTGCCACCCACTTCGCGAGTTCAGCAACACCGGCGGGTTGCTGAAACATTTCTCCTCTCAGTGAGCAAGCTGATAACCCCGCCGCATTCCCCAGCCACACAAAAAGGCCGCGCTTCACTCAGAGAGCTTGGGGAAGTCGCGGGCTTCTCCGTGGGTGTGCCGCGTAGGGAAAATTGTGCCAGTGGGAAGGGTTGCCAGATTGCTTCGCTGGCCGAGTTTTCGGGAGTTTCTTCAAATTCTTTTCCACCAGCAAGTCTCCCTCTCAACAAAGCCACCGCAGGCCGGATTTGCTCCTAATATTATTCCCGAGGGGCAAATACCGTAACAATATGTTTCATTAAGATACGTGCACGGGAAATAGGTTAAAAAGGGATCACAATTTTTGGCTTTGCCTATTAATATATAGATGTATATGAATGAATCTCAAGAGTGCATGTTTTGGAAGGTGCAGGTTGTAGGCTAGGTATGGAATTATAGTTTATGTGGGTACCTTTTAGAATAATATCTCAGAATGCTTCTTAAACAATTTCTTTACAAAATTAAATTAATTGAAGAGGGGTGGTCACTTTCCCACCTTATGCCTTTTGAATGTTTGTTAATATGAGGCATTCAAATAATAACCATAGTAGAACTCAGCTTTTCAAAAGCAAATTTGTATGGTAGATTGCTTTTCAGCTTCCTAATTGATTTTCGAAGGTTTGGGTCTTAGGAAAAGCCAGTATAGAGATATTTTAATATTTATCTCTATATAAATTCCTGTTTATATAAAAACGGTGTAGAAAAATCCAGTGATGCCATCGTGGTTGCCATCGGCTGTTCACCAACACAATCGTCAGAAACAACCGTACATTCTCTCTCTGTAAAAATTGTAACAATTCTTCGCTTGATGTCAGCTAACTGGCTAGGTTGAATTCTGCGACTAGCAAATTAAAGAGTTAAATTTAACAATTGAATTCAGTCTTTTATTATTGCCTGAACTTATAAGTAACAAACGGTGTGTGCTTAAAACCACACGACAGAAGTGAAAACTTCATCAGTGCGAGGTTAATATACGAAATACAACTATTTTTATTTTCTATATTCATAAAGCAATAACATTTACGATATATATTGTTACAGTCCCTGCAATAGAAAAGAATTGGTTACTTCTTTATTCGTAAAAATTATAATCTTACCTTTTGCAGGGGTATTTTTAGAACAACTCTATTCCCCCTAGCGCCCGAGGAGAAAACCGGGCCAGGTCAAGGCCGGAAGCAGCGCGCGTTCGTTGAACCCATCCATCTTGGAAGTGACCTGCGGAGTGAGCGGCCTGTGGTTTTTGGTTGGCGTTTTTTTTTTCTCTAGAAAGTGTGAACAAAATTGTATTAGGACTTTGCAGTTAGCAATTATTAGTGAATTTGAAGATGAAGAACTTGTTATTATTACACTTGAGCTTGTTCGATTATTGTCCAAGCATAGTCGCGATCGCTGCGACAATAAAGTGATCGTAAACATAGACCCGGTGTTTCATTGTGATTCCCGAGTGCATCGTCATCAGGGTTGACCTGCTTTTCCGGCGACTAAGAACTCGGCTTGACCCCGTGTCGATTCATCCCACGGGCTTCCAGGTAGGTGCCGTGCCCATTTCTCTTTTATTATTGCCGCGGGAAGTGTGCTGGAGTGTTTTTTGTGGCCGACTGTCGTCGTACCGGGGGAATCGACTTGCACGTCGCAAACAGCTGGGCGAATTTCGCAGCTCAAAAATTTGCAGCCAGCTGTGCAGGGTGCTCCGCTAACCGGGCCCCCTGCCATCCACTTCGCAGGCTTAGCAACACCACGGCGAGGTTGCTGCAATATTTCTGCTCTCCGCGAGCGAGCCACTCTAAGAACACCTGCACACACACACGCATTCCACCGCGGCCATATTGGGACGTGATCTCCCCGACAAAGTTTGTAAACGAATAACACTTGCCACGGGAAAATTATAGGGAGCTAGCTTACCTGGAGGAAAATCGGTTTCCACTCCCGCGTCGTCCCGTGATCCCCTGGTCCGGTGACAGCCTTCCCTGGCGACATCCGTCTCTCCGCAACTCCTCCGCTGCTCCTGAAAAAGGCAAAGAACACCACCACGCTTGCCGGCGTTTCCCGCGGGCACAAGTTTTACCCGGAGCCCTGCACTACACTGCACAAAAACATCGCTCAACTGGGTTACACCAAAGAAAGTATAAACATAAAGAACTTGCATCCAGTACAAAACTGCGCTTGACGAAATTTTCGCTTCAAAGGGCGTTGTGCGGTCGGCGCAAGGGGATTTGTAAAGGAGAAATCTTGTGTTGAGCTGAATACTGCGATTCTGCGGACGGCGATAGTGAGATTGCTGAGAAACATATTCTCTCTTGTGCTATGTGTAGGAGCGGGTGCGTGAGGGGGTAAAATTCACAACAGCCCACCAGCTGAGTAGTTCACTGAGCTGAGCTACTTGTAATTCCTAGAACCTGAGTTTGTGTTTAAAAAATATTAGATCCCTGAATTGATGAAATTTTTAAATCTGGGTCGAAATTTGTAGGCAGGTATCAGCATCACCAATTTTCTTTATTCGTTAAAGAAATTTGTGAGTCTTATTTTTCGACACTATGATTTTTAACCAACTTCCAAAAAAGGAGGAGGTTCTATGTTCGTCTCTACGTACATATGTTTTTTTGTTTTGTATGTTCACCGATATTTTCGCCAATTATGGACCAGTTTAAAAAAATCTTTTTTTTGTTTGAAAGGGTATACTCCCATTAAAATGTGAAGAAAATATTCGAACCCTCAGGATGGTATAATAAGGGATTAGTGATTTAGTGATTTTTCACCCACTGATTTCTTGTGATAATCTCCGAAAATTCATCAATGAACGCCCCAACCGCAGGACGCAAGCCAAAGCGACGATGAGAGCGTAGCGACGTTCGAGGTTGCAACCAGAGATAACGAATATCTCTGTTGCAGCCATGCAATCATGTTTTGCTGTGAACCCCTTGCCGCACCCCATAGCGTTCCTGTTCGGGGAATTCAGTCAGCTACATACGTGTGGGGACAACTCAAAGAGAGCTAAAACTTGAATGGCTGAAAAGCAGCTCGCAACACGGCTGGGGTTCTCTGGGGTTGGCTCACGATATGCTGAATGCTGAGTTGTCTCTCTGGGGTTCTAATATAGCGACCCCAGTCGAAAATTTCCGTACAAAATTTCTTGTGGGCCTTGCAAGTTCTTTATGTTATACTTTCTTTGGTTACACGAAACTCCCGCCGCGCGCAGCTCATAATTTGAGCCGACTTTCGGACCAAGCAGACACCGATCGCCGACAACAAACTGCCGCTGGAAAGTAAACAGCAAGTGAGTTGTCTGCCCCGCCGTGCTTTCCAGCCACACACAGCCGTGCCCGAGCTGACTACCCCGCCGCGCCGTGTAGTTATGGCGTCCGAGAGTAGCGAAGGGGAAAATTTCGTCAGTGGGTCCACCTAACTCTGCCAGCAATCAGTGGGGCAGGGTTGCCAGATTGCGGTCGCTGTCGGAATTTTGAGTTTTCGCTTATTTTCTTTTGTCCGCAACTATAAGACTCCCTCTCACATATCTTTATACCCAAACCGAGTCTGCCCAATAACTCGGCAGAGGGCAATTCGGTAACAATATATTTACAATTGTGTACAAATTACTCTGGTAAATTTTGTTCTGACTGATAGTCACTTGTATCGTACTCTAAAAATGAAAGAATAGGTTTGTGATTACTGAAATACGAAATATATACTTGTGATTGAAAATTTGCTAAATATCTAAAAAAAAGTGCTCAGTGCTCACTTATGACACACTTGGTGTTAAGAAACATAAAATAAAAATATCAAAACAACATGACCCACAAATGGCAATTGCTTACAAAACAAAAGAACCTACCGCACTGCGCGGAAGAGAAGAGTTTCCGGTTCACGAAAGAGCGATTTCTAAGTCCAGCGCTGCTTCTTTTCTTTTTTTGTTTCCTTTTTCAAACATCAGTTTCCATGGTTTCCGGTTAATTTTCCATGGTTTCTGGCTTGATTAGCCTTCCACACAATGTGGCACTACCAATAAGTGGATCCTGGAACATCTGCCACTTAGTGTTTACTCCCTTGCGCATTTTCCATCTCTTTTCCACAACATGAATGGGGTTGTGTTCATATAACTCATTAATTGCATACTTTTATGCTTTTATATTAGCATAGGCAAAATCCGCAAGTCGCGAAATGGTAGATTGAGAAGCACTGTCCGCGCAGAAAATGTTAATTTGAAGGATGTCGGTGCCGGAAAGTTTGACAGTTCATTCGGGTGCACGGTATACAGAATACAAGGTATGCTCATGTTGACTTTGACACTTCGTCGTGACGTACTTTTGGACAATTTTGTATGAAAAATCGGGAAAATTAATTTTAATTATTTTTTAGTAATAGTACAATAAATTGCTATGGGCACAATCGTTAGTGATAAAAATTTGCCATTTTTTAAAATATAACTTGAATTCGTGAGACTCATGGTATTTAAGTAAAAAAAAGATTTCTTCCGTGGGGAAAATGTAAACAAGTTAAAATATTTTAAAATATGACTTAAAAGTGCGATTATTTGCATCACATTAAATGGAATTAAATAAAATAACGATATTTAACAACTAATTAACTAACTTAAAACCCTGAAAATAAGCTAATTATTAAAAAGTTTTAAAGTTCTGTGAAGTAAATAAATGTGTAGGGAATACCCTGCTGTGCCGATGTGGGTGAAATTGTGCAGGTGCAAGGTGTTTTTCGGCGTGAAATTTAATTTTTTAATGTTGACATTTCGACGTCTGTAAAGTTGGAAATGTCAAAATTAAAAGTTAAATATTTCGGAAACTAGACACGAGCGCCAAAAAATTCTTGCAGATTCTTCCGTTTCGCACCATCCGGAATGTCCCTGCAAAATTTCATCCAAATCGGAGAGGGGATCACCATATACACTTAAGCCTTTTTTTCTATTTTCAGGATGATCCCTGGACTCGTCATGGCGAATGGGCATCGCTAGAGGAGCACCAAGCTTGGTCCCCAAAGGTAAGTAGATAAATATTACATTGAAGGTTTACTTATAAATTTTATTTTCCCTTTCAGGAAGTATGTTGAGGAACATTCTCCCCCCGTTGAACTAACAAGCTCAAAACTCTTTTCACATTTTTACAGCCTTTCGTGTCCCCCTCTTATGGTGATGGTGGAATGTGTTGGTTCCGTCCGGCTTGACCTAAAGAAGAACTGCAACAGGCGCGAGGACGCTTTATTCTCCGCCCATTTCTCCTCTGCCGTGCACAAGCCAGGCGAGCGCGTGAATTTTCCTGTCCGACGAGCTCCGGGCCGTTGCTTTGGCCTCGATCGCCGTGCACGCGCCGCAGAATTTTATGGCTTTTTGTTGCCCTTGAGCTTCGCCCGTCGAATTTTGTGCCTTTCCTGGCTGCGAAACTCGATGCTCACAGCTCAAGGAACGGCAAATTTTTCGGGGCTTGCCATTGCCGGTGTGAATTTTAGGAAGGACCCCTGAAATTTTGTTTATGTTTTGGGCATGGGTGGCGGTGAAACTTAAAAAGATTTTTCAAGTTTTCAGCTGATCTTTATGAGGACTAATGTTTGGTCCTGACCACAACACCATTTCACTGACCCCTAGGTTAGGGCGGTCCGGACAAACTGCGTTATACTATTTTTAATATTATACCTGAACATGATTCCAGACACAAATTTTATAGCAACATGTCGTGGAATCTGATCAGATCTCATGCCTCAATGCCCTAATTGTGCATCTTTCACTTTACATAATTATGGCCTTGATTATTGAATCCGTCCGAGAATTACTTTGGATGCGGAAAAATTCATTGAAATCAAAGGTAACTAGAATGAATTTTTGAGAATTCTAGCAACTTTATTAAGGAATTTTTGTCAAAAAGGGCTTTTATACTCTTTTCGATCCGATTCGTACGGATTCAATAATCAAGGCCTATAATCTTTGGTAAGAGTTATCAAAAAATTTAGGCAAAATAAATCACTTAAAATTATGTAATGGCTGTTTCACAATTTTTCTACTTCCCGTGATATTCGAGAAAAATATTTAATAAAGCAAATCAAAACCCGTATGACAAAAAAAAAAAAAAAATTAAAAATTTTGAAAAAATCCACGACGGATGTAAACGTTGTAATAGAAAAAAAAACAAAATTAAAAATTTTGAAAAAACCAACGACGGATGTAAACGTCGTAATAAAAAAAGGATTAAATAAAATTTTAATTTTAAAACCCCTCGACTAAAAGGAGGTAAGTAACCAAAGAAAATTCGTCGGGAGATGCCCCTCCCTTCGGTCAAACTGTTTTGGAGATACTTGGCAACATTCGTTTTCGCAGTGCCCCTGACACCCGTTAACCCTAACACCTACCTAATAACAATCGGCGATGAATCTAAATCGGTCAAACCGTTTTGGAGATACTTGGCAACATTGGAGTGCACAAACAACCTCTCACCCTATACGCATATACCAGCTCCGTTCCGTCGTGGGTAATAAAGGATATATAATTTAGCCCATTTAAAATGAAACAAATTATTCGCTTGGAGTCTTTGAAAAATGAATGAAGTATGTGAATTGAACATGTTACGATAAGATTTAGCTTACAATAGTATAAGTACCCAAGTCTTTTAGAATCCCTATTATAATAGCTATTTGGTATATTCGAATTCTTCAATATTTTATATATTTTTAAGAAAGTCCGTGGTACGTTAAAAATGTCCGTGGCCTTTATAAAATTCATGCTATCAACCCATGAAATGCAGTCGAAGACTACAAATGTTTGTTTTTATTTATTGGGCTGCATGTCTCAATTACAAAGTTGAATTTTACAAATCCGATATAAATTGTTAACTCTATTCCTTAAAGACTACTATTTTTAATGTTTGTTTTTGTCTTAGCTGTATTATTAATACTTGTTTATACCATTTCTTCTGTTCCTTTTTAACAGCATGATTTTTTGTTTTTTGAAGTGAAAACTTCTTTAGCGGCGTTGTGCACTTTTTGGGATGGGTAAAAAATATTAAATTCGCGTCAGGACACGTGACCCTGATCGAAAATTCGTAAGACGGAGGAAGTAATATCCCCCTCTCTTTCTACCGCGCGGCGAAAATGTATGCCTGCTCCTGCTGTTTCGTTTAAGCGGCGCAGGGCGCTTGCGCGAGTGTGCGTGTGTGTTTGTACTATAGCCTGCTACGCGCAATAAATGAATATTGTATTTGAACACATAAATGATAATACTTTTATACTGATAATTAAAGCAATTCGTGCGAAATTATTCCCTAACCATTCCAAAATATCAAAAATGCACAACGTTAATGTTCAAGTTTTCACTTCTGCCGGCACTACCGGAGTGCAACCCGTTTTTTTTTTTTAATAAATTGATTTTTTTCCTTGAAATATTTACTGCTGGAAATCCCAAATTACACTAAATCATCCCTACCTACCCTCATAAACTTTCCTTTTACCTGGATTTTCCCAATGCCCTTGAAACTCGTTTTCCTTCCCCCTAAGAACATATAAATGGTCTGCTAACATAGTTTAGAAAATCAGTCTTAGTTTAAATTTCTAACTGTTCGGGATAAAGAATTCAAGCACAAAATCGATAAGGATAGTTCTCACAAAAACCCACGACGCAAAATACTCCAACAGTTTTCGAAAAGGTAAAGAAACTATTCTTTTGTCTTTGGCTGCTATTTATTGTGGTACACATTTTGTAATTATTACTTAATAAGTTGTAAATGAATAATTTTATAGAATTATTCTCTTATTCGAAGTATATCCCCAAAATTTAATGTAAATCTGTCGATCAAACTTTGACATATCACCATATACACAGAAAAACTTTTTTGTTATGAGAAAAGCACGTTTACACGTTTAAAGTTTTAGCTTAAAAGACCCTCGCCACATTTACTTATCTGTTTAAAAACTTATGTATGATAAATTGTTGTTTAAATGTTTGACCTGAAGCAGATGTACTTAAGGGGGGTGTTCCAATTCAGCTTTTCGAATACTTTTCCTTTTCGAACATTTTTCGGCATATTTAAAATTGAAAACTCAGCAGCCTTTTATTTCTCATTGTTCGCTTCCATTTAAGTTCAGAAATGCTGTATTTGAAGTTCAAATGAAAAGTAAGCAATTCTTAACGAAAAACGAATTTCAGAGCTGCTTTTTCCTAATACCCTAGATACACGAACACGGTCGAATGAAGATTCAGCACGGATCATCATCGGTTGTGCCGTGTATCACTATGAATTAAGTTCGGATCTTCATCCGTTCACTTCATTCCTTCATTCACGGATGAAGTTCCGACAACTTAATTCTGAGCGAATGAAGATGAAAGGCCTGGAAAAATCTGGAAAAAATCAGCTGATTTCTAGTGTCAAGCTGTCAACACAAATGAAAATTCAAAAACCGCGTTTCTAACTTTAAGTTGTCAATCGGTAATCTTGTGTTTATTAAACTTTTCCGTTTTTTCATAATTAAGTTTTTCAAGCATTTCGACCCCCTCCTCAAAACTATTAAATTATTAAAAACATTTCTTAACTCCGCTGGTTGCATCTTGAAGCGTCACGAAATGTCATCGACTCGAATGAAGTTCCGCCCGTGTATCATGCATGGAATGAGTGAAAATCCCAGCCAATTATCATTCACCTTGAAAATCAATTGCCAAGCTGAAAAGCAATTTCCCATACAAATTTAGTTTTGAATAGCTGAGTTGGCACACGCCCTATATAAAGAAAATGGGAATCATACGCAAAATAGTTGAAGCAACCAGAAAAGTATCATATTTACTGTAAAATAATAATCTTTAATGAACGCTCATATCATAAAGTAACAAATAAAGGTATAAAACTATCGATGAAAAACAAGTAAAGAATGAAATATTAAGAGGTAACATTAAGATTTATTGTAAAATAGTTTACCTAAGCATCTGATCCTTTAGATCTGATCTTTTTGTATTTTCAGTTGTGGTAGCTATTCCGTAATTCGAATTCTTCATTCCTTACTTCCGCGATCAACAAGTATTTGAAATGTTATTAACTTATTATTATTATTATTACCTGGGGATATTTGAAAAGGTGAATTTTCTTAGGTGAGGACTGTAAGCCTTCGTTCATATTCACATTAATCAATACCGCAAGATCATCTCAACACCAACTAGAAGATGTCGGAGGGAAAGCTCATCGTCGGTAAGTACATGCTACAATTATGTGACATTAAACGGCATTTTTATGAGTCTTGGTTTTGGGATTGCAGAAGATTACAAAAAATTTTCTATAGACACGCTGCAAAAATCTTGTTCACCTAAGCAAAGAAAGAAACCGGACAAACTACCCTACTTTATAGATGCTCAGAGAGAAGCAGACAGATTAAGTGTCATGGATGAGATGAGGAAGCGCCACCATAGAAGACACATTAAACAAAATAGCAAGAGAAGCACAATAACCAGAAGAGATCGAAGGAAAACTTCATCGTTGGTAAGTCGACGCTACGGTTATGGTGCAATCAATGAAATTTAATTTTGCCTGTATTAAGAATTCCAGCAGAGAACACAATAAAAGTAGTATTAACACATGTCAGGATAGATCCAACTCACCTAAGGGAAGAATGACGAAGAACACAATTTCCTACTTTGTAGACGCCAGAAGAGAAGCAGAGAGACTACGAGAAAAATATAGAAGGAGGAGGAGCTACCATAAGAGTAGAAGTCCAAAAAGAGCTAGATCGAAATATAGAAGTCGTAGCAGGAGTCGTAGTCAAAGGAATCACAGAAACTACAATAGAAGCCGTAGTCATAGTCGTAATAGATATATGTATAGATCTTTTTCAAGGGATAGATCACATCGAAGATAGACGTCGCTAACTAAAACACTATTATACATTAGTTGACATTCCCATTGCATATCCTTACATGAGTATGATATTTGTTTAATTTGATATCAATGTATAAAGTTCTTCGTTACAGATTGCTAGCTGGATATCACCAAAATCTATACATGTGGCGTCCTCCAATATCTTCTATTCGTCTGAGGCTTCCGTTTGCAACTATGGGTTTCCCCATACATCCGCCAACGTTTCCACAGAGGCTTTACTGTCTGGGCCCTACTAAACAGACTTAACTATGGAATTTGATTGTGTTCTAGATAAATGAACTGATTCATGGAAAATTTTTGTAATTATATTTGCGCAGCTCACAAAATAAAAGCTATTGCAATAAATTATTGATTATTAATTATTATAAACCTTTTTCGCTAATACAATGTTGTATTGGGTAATAAATGAAGCACCGATTTACTTCAGCTTAAGTTCACAATTCAAGTTGCCTGCGTGGCGGTCTAGGAGACACTGACTTACATGATTACTCGACTTCGACTTCTTTGGTTCTGAAGACAATGCAACACAGTATACTCGATCTCGATTTACAAGCCTTGTATTTAAATTTCTTTCCTGTTTATCGGGGGAAAATCTTGCGATTGATTTTTCGACCAATTCCCGATATCCGATTCGGCCGAAATTTTCCACAAACCTTTGGTTCTAAAGAAAATGCAATATAGTATATATAATTAAAATTCAATATTACATGCGAATACAACAAAAGTTTTGATTTCATACTACTGTGGGGAACAGTAGCCCAATTTTTTGCTAACCTCAAAGAAAACCCCTTTACTACAAAGGAGACAACTTTTCGTTTGCTTAGTTTTCATCGTTCCCCTTCTGCAATCAGCTGTATCCTAGCTGAGGTATGTATAAGCTAACTACACATTTTATTTATCGCTGACGGCCCAGCTCAAACGACCTAAGGTTGACCCAATGCAACGTGACCAACGTGACCGGGACACACGCGCAGGTAAATTCTGCAATTCTGTTGACACCATGTCTGCGACGGTGCCCAGGTGAACACCCCAGATTAAGAGAGGTAGATTTTAATCAAGAATGTAGTCACTCTGTAATTAACTTTTGTTCAATAAAGATCGGCAGAGCTGATCGGAAAAAATATTTTTTTAATTTCCCAAAAATAATTTAATTTAACTGGCGCCCAACGTGGGGCACAGGAGAAAGTTTAAACTGTGAAGTGCAAAGTGAAAGCCATAACCCTTAAGAAGTGCAGAGCTAAGTTTGCCTAGCATAAAAGCCCTAAAATAGTGCAGTGCCACCAATCTAAAAGACCTTAAAAGGTGCAGTGCGGTAGATCACAGTGAAAAGACCCTTAGGTAGTGCCAATAACTTTCTAAGCCCTCAAGTAGTGCGTCCTGTGCCTCAAGAAGAACCCAAGGAAATTACCGGAAGTGGAAAAATCCTTTTCACACTCGTTCCTGAGGTATTGCAAGAAGGATCCCGAGTCGCCGTTCAAGGAAAAAAGGGAGACATCCACTTCAGTCCCAGCAAAACGCATCGTCCAGTATGTTCCTGCTAGTGATGTAAGCTCTAGTAATAAGATTAATAATATAAGACTAAATAAAGAAAAGTGAAAAATAAATGGTTGTGCAAATAAGAAAGCAAGGAAATAAATATTGCGAATGCCGAATCGTGCCAAATAAAAAATAATAAGTCTAGAAAGATAATTGCTAAAATTAGAAATTTGTAAGGTGCTTCAAGAGAGATACATATTGAGAAATTAATCGAATAAAAAAGGAAAAGAAATATAAGATATAATAATATATCTTCACATTCGCTAACTAGGATTCAAAGTAACTTCTTAAGAAATTGAAAGAATTTATGCATGAAACTAAATCTTATTTTTTTTTTTAGTATTAATACAATTTGTTGTTAGAAAAATCAATTTGCAAGCAAAGAATGAGCGATTTTTTTTTCTTTTTTGTCCCCCCTTAAACAAGGGTCAGGTTAAATTCAAATAACATTACGGAAACGAAAAATATTTATTTTAAAGAATTCTAAAGAACTTATCCTGTAAAAGTATAATTTGGATAATTCAGCATTCTCAACAATTTCCTTAAATATAGCCTCATTCATAAAAATAAAGTAAATTAACCTGTAGTGAAATAGAAATCTGTGAAAAATGTCAAATCCAAACAATATAATCAGACCACCCGTGTTGAACGCAAGCCAACTGCCTCCACAACCATCTACATCGCAAAATCCTGATCCAAACGCCACACCTGAATTACGTTCCCCACCACACTTTCGTAAACTTATTTAATTTGAAAGACCACAAAATAAAATTCTTTCTATTGCCTTCATTAGTTTCATTTCATGCAATATTAGGAAATAATACCTTAATGGAATTATCCGCAGTAATTCACACCAGACACAACTTTATGGTCATTCAAAATTCGATACAAGTCCAAATTAAACAGTACACTTCCGAGTCTGTGAATGCTGTGGCGCTAAGAAATGATCACATGACAGAAAAACAAAAACATTTTATGAACACTTTAGTTCTAAAGCATCATAAAGCGTTTACCGAACCAGACGAGAAATTAACCTACACTACAAAGGTGGTAGGAACAATACGGACCACGTCAGAGAATCCCGTTTACACTAGATTTTATCCATATCCAATGTCATTAAAAGACGAAATAGAAAAACAAATAGAACAACTGTTAGCCGATGGGGTAATAAGGCCATCCGGATCTCTATGCAACTTCCCCGTATGGGTCGTGCCAAAAAAGCTAGACGCTTCAGGTGAAAGAAAATACAGAATGGTAATCGCAACACCCAAAATTTGCGATCAGCTGTGCCGGGCGCTCCGCTGACAGGGCCCCCTGCCACCCACTTCGCGAGTTTAGCAACACCGGCGGGTTGCTGAAACATTTCTCCTCTCAGTGAGCAAGGTGATAACCCCGCCGCATTCCCCAGCCACACAAAAAGGCCGCGCTTCACTCAGAGAGCTTGGGGAAGTCGCGGGCTTCTCCGTGGGTGTGCCGCGTAGGGAAAATTGTGCCAGTGGGCAGGGTTGCCAGATTGCTTCGCTGGCCGAGTTTTCGGGAGTTTCTTCAAATTCTTTTCCACCAGCAAAAGTCTCCCTCTCAACAAAGCCACCGCAGGCCGGATTTGCTCCTAATATTATTCCCGAGGGGCAAATACCGTAACAATATGTTTCATTAAGATACGTGCACGGGAAATAGGTTAAAAAGGGATCACAATTTTTGGCTTTGCCTATTAATATATAGATGTATATGAATGAATCTCAAGAGTGCATGTTTTGGAAGGTGCAGGTTGTAGGCTAGGTATGGAATTATGGTTTATGTGGGTACCTTTTAGAATAATATCTCAGAATGCTTCTTAAACAATTTCTTTACAAAATTAAATTAATTGAAGAGGGGTGGTCACATTCCCACCTTATGCCTTTTGAATGTTTGTTAATATGAGGCATTCAAATAATAACCATAGTAGAACTCAGCTTTTCAAAAGCAAATTTGTATGGTAGATTGCTTTTCAGCTTCCTAATTGATTTTCGAAGGTTTGGGTCTTAGGAAAAGCCAGTATAGAGATATTTATCTCTATATAAATTCCTGTTTATATAAAAGCGGTGTAGAAAAATCCAGTGATGCCATCGTGGTTGCCATCGGCTGTTCACCAACACAATCGTCAGAAACAACCGTATATTCTCTCTCTGTAAAAATTGTAACAATTCTTCGCTTGGTCAGCTAACTGGCTAGGTTGAATTCTGCGACTAGCAAATTAAAGAGTTAAATTTAACAATTGAATTCAGTCTTTTATTATTGCCTGAACTTATAAGTAACAAACGGTGTGTGCTTAAAACCACACGACAGAAGTGAAAACTTCATCAGTGCGAGGTTAATATACGAAATACAACTATTTTTATTTTCTATATTCATAAAGCAATAACATTTACGATATACATATATTGTTACAGTCCCTGCAATAGAAAAGAATTGGTTACTTCTTTATTCGTAAAAATTATAATTTTACCTTTTGCAGGGGTATTTTTAGAACAACTCCATTCCCCCTAGCGCCCGAGGAGAAAACCGGGCCAGGTCAAGGCCGGAAGCAGCGCGCGTTCGTTGAACCCATCCATCTTGGAAGTGACCTGCGGAGTGAGCGGCCTGTGGTTTTTGGTTGGCGTTTTTTTTTTCTCTAGAAAGTGTGAACAAAATTTTATTAGGACTTTGCAGTTAGCAATTATTAGTGAATTTGAAGTTGAAGAACTTGTTATTATTACACTTGAGCTTGTTCGATTATTGTCCAAGCATAGTCGCGATCGCTGCGACAATAAAGTGATCGTAAACATAGACCCGGTGTTTCATTGTGATTCCCGAGTGCATCGTCAACAGGGTTGACCTGCTTTTCCGGCGACTAAGAACTCGGCTTGACCCCGTGTCGATTCATCCCACGGGCTTCCAGGTAGGTGCCGTGCCCATTTCTCTTTTATTATTGCCGCGGGAAGTGTGCTGGAGCGTTTTTTTGTGGCCGACTGTCGGCGTACCGGGGGAATCGACTTGCACGTCGCAAACAGCTGGGCGAATTTCGCAGCTCAAAAATTTGCAGCCAGCTGTGCAGGGTGCTCCGCTAACCGGGCCCCTTGCCATCC
The DNA here is from genome assembly GCA_933228815.1 of Machimus atricapillus. Lineage (NCBI taxonomy): Eukaryota > Metazoa > Arthropoda > Insecta > Diptera > Asilidae > Machimus > Machimus atricapillus. The sequence goes on from CAKOGC010000003.1 coordinate 191,769, forward strand.
ACTTCGCAGGCTTAGCAACACCACGGCGAGGTTGCTGCAATATTTCTGCTCTCCGCGAGCGAGCCACTCTAAGAACACCTGCACACACACACGCATTCCACCGCGGCCATATTGGGACGTGATCTCCCCGACAAAGTTTGTAAACGAATAACACTTGCCACGGGAAAATTATAGGGAGCTAGCTTACCTGGAGGAAAATCGGTTTTCACTCCCGCGTCGTCCCGTGATCCCCTGGTCCGGTGACAGCCTTCCCTGGCGACATCCGTCTCTCCGCAACTCCTCCGCTGCTCCTGAAAAAGGCAAAGAACACCACCACGGTTGCCGGCGTTTCCCGCGGGCACAAGTTTTACCCGGAGCCCTGCACTACACTGCACAAAAACATCGCTCAACTGGGTTACACGAAACTCCCGCCGCGCGCAGCTCATAATTTGAGCCGACTTTCGGACCAAGCAGACACCGATCGCAGACAACAAACTGCCGCTGGAAAGTAAACAGCGAGTGAGCTGTCTGCCCCGCCGTGCTTTCCAGCCACACACAGCCGTGCCCGAGCCAAAGCCTATGGAACCTTCGTTACAAAGACTGTTCACTCCTGCAATTTAGATTTTCAGTTTTTGTGACCTTGGTACCGTTATTCCTCCCAACCCCACGATTTTGCTAGAGGATGATACACTGCTTAAGCACTTTGGTCGAAGAGAGAAGAAAAATTCAGAGGCGGGGCTTGGAATCTGAAGAAATCGGTACAGTGTTACAGGGTGTCAGGATTTGCAGAGGAAATATGAAAATCCAACCAAAAGAAGCACCCTGTCAAACCGATCGCAAGAGCGCCTCACCATACAAGCGCATTTGCTTCCTGTACTGAGCAGGAGCGCCTAAGAAATCCTGTGGTGAAAAAACGTAAACAACCGAATCCGTGTACCCCTTCAATGTGTGGGTCCGGCAGTTTCGTTTTGCCTGTTCCTATTCGAAAAGCACGGGCGCCCTCGCACCAACACAGTCTCACAAAATGCAATGCATGAGCAGGAGCGCTCCGTAATAGGTGAACTCTCGCTTCGTGATGTTTGCCGCACTTCTCCCTATTGCCGTCCTTGTTCATTATTAGGCGATTTAAATGGGGATTCGGACTTGGAACAAACACGGCGAATTTTTCTTTTCGGCTAATGGGCATTTTGTTGTTGTAATTTTCTGAAAATTGTCCATGGTGGGGGTAAATTGCGTCGCAGAATTAGAGTGAACATTCTTTGTAACTTTGGTGTAGTTCAGGCGTCCGAGAGTAGCGAAGGGGAAAATTTCGTCAGTGGGTCCACCTAACTCTGCCAGCAATCAGTGGGGCAGGGTTGCCAGATTGCGGTCGCTGTCGGAATTTTGAGTTTTCGCTAATTTTCTTTTGTCCGCAACTATAAGACTCCCTCTCACATATCTTTATACCCAAACCGAGTCTGCCCAATAACTCGGCAGAGGGCAATTCGGTAACAATATATTTACAATTGTGTACAAATTACTCTGGTAAATTTTGTTCTGACTGATAGTCATTTGTATCGTACTCTAAAAATGAAAGAATAGGTTTGTGATTACTGAAATACGAAATATATACTTGTGATTGAAAATTTGCTAAATATCTAAAAAAAAGTGCTCAGTGCTCTCTTATGACACACTTGGTGTTAAGAAACATAAAATAAAAATATCAAAACAACATGACCCACAAATGGCAATTGCTTACAAAACAAAAGAACCTACCGCACTGCGCGGAAGAGAAGAGTTTCCGGTTCACGAAAGAGCGATTTCTAAGTCCAGCGCTGCTTCTTTTCTTTTTTTGTTTCCTTTTTCAAACATCAGTTTCCATGGTTTCCGGTTAATTTTCCATGGTTTCCGGCTTGATTAGCCTTCCACACAATGTGGCACTACCAATAAGTGGATCCTGGAACATCTGCCACTAGTGTTTACTCCCTTGCGCATTTTCCATCTCTTTTCCACAACATGAATGTGGTTGTGTTCATATAACTCATTAATTGCATACTTTTATGCTTTTATATTAGCATAGGCAAAATCTGCAAGTCGCGAAATGGTAGATTGAGAAGCACTGTCCGCGCAGAAAATGTTAATTTGAAGGATATCGGTGCCGGAAAGTTTGACAGTTCATTCGGGTGTGATTAGTGACAATTGCCGGTGAATTTGGATAAATAAGGGAACAATTTTACTTTGGCGACAATGGCACCAGGGCCATGAAATTTTGCAGGCTCCTTCCGTTTTGGCTAAAACGAAAGGATCTGAAGAAATTTTGCGGTGCTGGGCTATAATTTCCGAGATATTTAATTTTTAATTTTGACAATCTGTCAAAATTAATATTTCCCACCTTAAAACTCCTTTCCACCGCGAAAATTTCACTGCACTCTGGGATCATGTCCCCACTGCACATTTCACTTCATTTCCTACACTTAGTAACACTTTAAAATGGAAAAATCCGCAACAAATCCAATGAAGCGGCCATCACACTCCATTTTGATGTCATTTTTTGATGTCATTTTGTAAAAGGAAAATCACTCCAGTAGGCATTTTTTAAAAGGAAAATCACTCCAGTAGGCATTTTGTAGAAGGAAAATCACTCCAGTAGGCATTTCGCAAAAGGAAAATCACTCCAGTAGGCATTTCGTAAAAGGAAAATCACTCCAGTAGGCATTTTGTAAATGGAAAATTACTCCAGTAGGCATTTTGTAGAAGGAAAATCACTCCAGTAGGTATTTCAGGTAAGTGTTTTGACGTTTAATAATAAACATTGGATTTTTTGCAGATTTTTCCATTTTAAAGTGTTACTAAGTGTAGGAAATGAAGTGAATAGTGCAGTGGGGACATGATCCCAGAGTGCAGTGAAATTTTCGCGGTGGAAAGGAGTTTTAAGGTGGGAAATATTAATTTTTAATTTTGACAGATTGTCAAAATTAAAAATTAAATATCTCGGAAATTATAGCCCAGCACCGCAAAATTTCTTCAGATCCTTTCGTTTTAGCCAAAACGGAAGGAGCCTGCAAAATTTCATGGCCCTGGGGCCATTGTCGCCAAAGTAAAATTATACCTAAATAAGTACGGTAAGTTGTTGTTATGAGCATTTTACTCATAGTATATATTGCAGTTAACATGTACTCAGCATGAAGTACAGTGTAGAAGTCCTTCGCGCAGTGAATTTGCTTACTGCAAATTGCATGTTTTTTGGTTATGCTTTGTGTTGCTCCTAGGGACTTTTCTGTCCATAAATTAGGCCTTATATGAACTAGAGCCCTTTAAAACACTTAAAACCCTGAAAATAAGCTAATTATTAAAAAGTTTTAAAGTGCTGTGAAGTAAATAAAAGTGTAGGGAATACCCTACTGTGCCGATGTGGGTGAAATTGTGCAGGTGCAAGGTGTTTTTCGGCGTGAAATTTAATTTTTTAATGTTGACATTTCGACGTCTGGAAAGTTGGAAATGTCAAAATTAAAAGTTAAATATTTCGGAAACTAGACACGAGCGCCAAAAAATTCTTGCAGATTCTTCCGTTTCGCACCATCCGGAAGGTCCCTGCAAAATTTCATCCAAATCGGAGAGGGGATCAAGATATACACTTAAGCCTTTTTTCTATTTTCAGGATGATCCCTGGACTCCTCATGGCGAATGGCCATCGCTAGAGGAGCACCAAGCTTGGTCCCCAAAGGTAAGTAGATAAATATTACATTGAAGGTTTAACTATAAATTTTATTTTCCCTTTCAGGAAGTATGTTGAGGAACATTCTCCCCCCGTTGAACTAACAAGCTCAAAACTCTTTTTACATTTTTACAGCCTTTCGTGTCCCCCTCTTATGGTGATGGTGGAATATGATGGTTCCGTCCGGCTTGACCTAAAGAAGGACTGCAACAGGCGCGAGGTCGCTTTATTCTCCGCCCATTTCTCCTCTGCGTGCACAAGCCAGGCGAGCGCGTGAATTTTCCTGTCCGACGAGCTCCGGGCCGTTGCTTTGGCCTCGATCGCCGTGAACGCGCCGCAGAATTTTATGGCTTTTTGTTGCCCTTGAGCTTCGCCCGTCGAATTTTGTGCCTTTCCTGGCTGCGAAACTCGATGCTCACAGCTCAAGGAACGGCAAATTTTTCAGGGCTTGCCATTGCCGGTGTGAATTTTAGGAAGGACCCCTGAAATTTTGTTTATGTTTTGGGCATGGGTGGCGGTGAAACTTAAAAAGATTTTTCAAGTTTTATCTTTATGAGGACTAATGTTTGGTCTTGACCACAACACCATTTCACTGACCCTTAGGTTAGGGCGGTCCGGACAAACTGCGTTATACTATTTTTAATATTATACCTGAACATGATTCCAGACACAAATTTTATAGCAACATGTCGTGGAATCTGATCAGATCTCATGCCTCAATGCCCTAATTGTGCATCTTTCACTTTACATAATTATGGCCTTGATTATTGAATCCGTCCGAGAATTACTTTGGATGCGGAAAAATTCATTGAAATCAAAGGTAACTAGAATGAATTTTTGAGAATTCTAGCAACTTTATTAAGGAATTTTTGTCAAAAAGGGCTTTTATACTCTTTTCGATCCGATTCGTACGGATTCAATAATCAAGGCCTATAATCTTTGGTAAGAGTTTTCAAAAAATTTAGGCAAAATAAATAACCTAAAATTATGTAATGGCTGTTTCACAATTTTTCTACTTCCAGTGATATTCGAGAAAAATATTTAATAAAGCAAATCAAAACCCGTATGACAAAAAAAAAACAAAATTAAAAATTTTGAAAAAATCCACGACGGATGTAAATGTTGTAATAGAAAAAAAAAAACAAAACGTCGTAATAGAAAAAGGATTAAATAAAATTTTAATTTTAAAACCCCTCGACTAAAAGGAGGTAAGTAACCAAAGAAAATTCGTCGGGAGATGCCCCTCCCTTCGATCAAACTGTTTTGGAGATACTTGGCAACATTCGTTTTCGCAGTGCCCCTGACACCCGTTAACCCTAACACCTACCTAATAACAATCGGCGATGAATCTAAATCGGTCAAACCGTTTTGGAGATACTTGGCAACATTGGAGTGCACAAACAACCTCTCACCCTATACGCATATACCAGCTCCGTTCCGTCGTGGGTAATAAAGGAAATATAATTTAGCCCATTTAAAATGAAACAAATTATTCGCTTGGAGTCTTTGAAAAATGAATGAAGTATGTGAATTGAACATGTTACGATAAGATTTAGCTTACAATAGTATAAGTGCCCAAGTCTTTTAGAATCCCTATTATAATAGCTATTTGGTATATTCGAATTCTTCAATACTTTATATATTTTTAAGAAAGTCCGTGGTACGTTAAAAATGTCCGTGGCCTTTATAAAATTCATGCTATCAACCCATGACATGCAGTCGAAGACTACAAATGTTTGTTTTTATTTATTGGGCTGCATGTCTCAATTACAAAGTTGAATTTTACAAATCCGATATAAATTGTTAACTCTATTCCTTAAAGACTACTATTTTTAATGTTTGTTTTTGTCTTAGCTGTATTATTAATACTTGTTTATACCATTTCTTCTGTTCCCTTTTAACAGCATGATTTTTTGTTTTTTGAAGTGAAAACTTCTTTAGCGGCGTTGTGCACTTTTTGGGATGGGTAAAAAATATTAAATTCGCGTCAGGACACGTGACCCTGATCGAAAATTCGTAAGACGGAGGAAGTAATATCCCCCTCTCTTTCTACCGCGCGGCGAAAATGTATGCCTGCTCCTGCTGTTTCGTTTAAGCGGCGCAGGGCGCTTGCGCGAGTGTGCGTGTGTGTTTGTACTATAGCCTGCTACGCGCAATAAATGAATATTGTATTTTACCACATAAATGATAATACTTTTATACTGATAATTAAAGCAATTCGTGCGAAATTATTCCCTAACCATTCCAAAATATCAAAAATGCACAACGTTAATGTTCAAGTTTTCACTTCTGCCGGCACTACCGGAGTGCAACCCGTTTTTTTTTTTAATAAATTGATTTTTTTCCTTGAAATATTTACTGCTGGAAATCCCAAATTACACTAAATCATCCCTACCTACCCTCATAAACTTTCCTTTTACCTGGATTTTCCCAATGCCCTTGAAACTCGTTTTCCTTCCCCCTAAGAACATATAAATGGTGTGCTAACATAGTTTAGAAAATCAGTCTTAGTTTAAATTTCTAACTGTTCGGGATAAAGAATTCAAGCACAAAATCGATAAGGACAGTTCTCACAAAAACCCACGACGGAAAATACTCCAACAGTTTTCGAAAAGGTAAAGAAACTATTCTTTTGTCTTTGGCTGCTATTTATCGTGGTACACATTTTGTAATTATTACTTAATAAGTTGTAAATGAATAATTTTATAGAATTATTCTCTTATTCGAAGTATATCCCCAAAATTTAATGTAAATCTGTCGATCAAACTTTGACATATCACCATATACACAGAAAAACTTTTTTGTTATGAGAAAAGCACGTTTACACGTTTAAAGTTTTAGCTTAAAAGACCATCGCCACATTTACTTATCTGTTTAAAAACTTATGTATGATAAATTATTGTTTAAATGTTTGACCTGAAGCAGATGTACTTAAGGGGGGTGTTCCAATTCAGCTTTTCGAATACTTTTCCTTTTCGAACATTTTTCGGCATATTTAAAATTGAAAACTCAGCAGCCTTTTATTGCTCATTGTTCGCTTCCATTTAAGTTCAGAAATGCTGTATTTGAAGTTCAAATGAAAAGTAAGCAATTCATAACGAAAAACGAATTTCAGAGCTGCTTTTTCCTAATACCCTAGATACACGGACACGGTCGAATGAAGATTCAGCACGGATCATCATCGGTTGTGCCGAGTATCACTATGAATTAAGTTCGGATCTTCATCCGTTCACTTCATTCCTTCATTCACGGATGAAGTTCCGACAACTTAATTCTGAGCGAATGAAGATGAGAGGCCTGGAAAAATCTGGAAAAAATCAGCTGATTTCTAGTGTCAAGCTGTCAACACAAATGAAAATTCAAAAACCGCGTTTCTAACTTTAATTTGTCAATCGGTAATCTTGTGTTTATTAAACTTTTCCGTTTTTTCATAATTAAGTTTTTCAAGCATTTCGACCTCCTCCTCAAAACTATTAAATTATTAAAAACATTTCTTAACTCCGCTGGTTGCATCTTGAAGCGTCACGAAATGTCATCGACTCGAATGAAGTTCCGCGCGCGTATCATGCATGGAATGAGTGAAAATCCCAGCCAATTATCATTCACCTTGAAAATCAATTGCCAAGCTGAAAAGCAATTTCCCATACAAATTTAGTTTTGAATAGCTGAGTTGGCACACGCCCTATATAAAGAAAATGGGAATCATACGCAAAACAGTTGAAGCAACCAGAAAAGTATCATATTTACTGTAAAATAATAATCTTTAATGAACGCTCATATCATAAAGTAACAAACAAAGGTATAAAACTATCGATGAAAAACAAATAAAGAATGAAATATAAAGAGGTAACATTAAGATTTATTGCAAAATAGTTTACCTAAGCATCTGATCCTTTAGATCTGATCTTTTTGTATTTTCAGTTGTGGTAGCTATTCCGTAATTCGAATTCTTCATTCCTTACTTCCGCGATCAACAAGTATTTGAAATGTTATTAACTTATTATTATTACCTGGGGATATTTGAAAATATGAATTTTCTTAGGTGAGGACTGTAAGCCTTCGTTCATATTCACATTAATCAATACCGCAAGATCATCTCAACACCAACTAGAAGATGTCGGAGGGAAAGCTCATCGTCGGTAAGTACATGCTACAATTATGTGACATTAAACGGCATTTTTATGAGTCTTGGTTTTGGGATTGCAGAAGATTACAAAAAATTTTCTATAGACACGCTGCAAAAATCTTGTTCACCTAAGCAAAGAAAGAAACCGGACAAACTACCCTACTTTATAGATGCTCAGAGAGAAGCAGACAGATTAAGTGTCATGGATGAGATGAGGAAGCGCCACCATAGAAGACACATTAAACAAAATAGCAAGAGAAGCACAATAACCAGAAGAGATCGAAGGAAAACTTCATCGTTGGTAAGTCGACGCTACGGTTATGGGGCAATCAATGAAATTTAATTTTGCCTGTATTAAGAATTCCAGCAGAGAACACAATAAAAGTAGTATTAACACATGTCAGGATAGATCCAACTCACCTAAGGGAAGAATGACGAAGAACACAATTTCCTACTTTGTAGACGCCAGAAGAGAAGCAGAGAGACTACGAGAAAAATATAGAAGGAGGAGGAGCTACCATAAGAGTAGAAGTCCAAAAAGAGCTAGATCGAAATATAGAAGTCGTAGCAGGAGTCGTAGTCAAAGGAATCACAGAAACTACACTAGAAGCCGTAGTCATAGTCGTAATAGATATATGTATAGATCTTTTTCAAGGGATAGATCACATCGAAGATAGACGTCGCTAACTAAAACACTATTATACATTAGTTGACATTCCCATTGCATATCCTTACATGAGTATGATATTTGTTTAATTTGATATCAATGTATAAAGTTCTTCGTTACAGATTGCTAGCTGGATATCACCAAAATCTATACATGTGGCGTCCTCCAATATCTTCTATTCGTCTGAGGCTTCCGTTTGCAACTATGGGTTTCCCCATACATCCGCCAACGTTTCCACAGAGGCTTTACTGTCTGGGCCCTACTAAACAGACTTAACTATGGAATTTGATTGTGTTCTAGATAAATGAACTGATTCATGGAAAATTTTTGTAATTATATTTGCGCAGCTCACAAAATAAAAGCTATTGCAATAAATTATTGATTATTAATTATTATAAACCTTTTTCGCTAATACAATGTTGTATTGGGTAATAAATGAAGCACCGATTTACTTCAGCTTAAGTTCACAATTCAAGTTGCCTGCGTGGCGGTCTAGGAGACACTGACTTACATGATTACTCGACTTCGACTTCTTTGGTTCTGAAGACAATGCAACACAGTATACTCGATCTCGATTTACAAGCCTTGTATTTAAATTTCTTTCCTGTTTATCGGGGGAAAATCTTGCGATTGATTTTTCGACCAATTCCCGATATCCGATTCGGCCGAAATTTTCCACAAACCTTTGGTTCTAAAGAAAATGCAATATAGTATATATAATTAAAATTCAATATTACATGCGAATACAACAAAAGTTTTGATTTCATACTACTGTGGGGAACAGTAGGCCAATTTTTTGCTAACCTCAAAGAAAACCCCTTTACTACAAAGGAGACAACTTTTCGTTTGCTTAGTTTTCATCGTTCCCCTTCTGCAATCAGCTGTATCCTAGCTGAGGTATGTATAAGTTAACTACACATTTTATTTATCGCTGACGGCCCAGCTCAAACGACCTAAGGTTGACCCAATGCAACGTGACCAACGTGACCGGGACACACGCGCAGGTAAATTCTGCAATTCTGTTGACACCATGTCTGCGACGGTGCCCAGGTGAACACCCTAGATTAAGAGAGGTAGATTTTAATCAAGAATGTAGTCACTCTGTAATTAACTTTTGTTCAATAAAGATCGGCAGAGCTGATCGGAAAAAATATTTTTTTAATTTCCCAAAAATAATTTAATTTAACTGGCGCCCAACGTGGGGCACAGGAGAAAGTTTAAACTGTGAAGTGCAAAGTGAAAGCCATAACCCTTAAGAAGTGCAGAGCTAAGTTTGCCTAGCATAAAAGCCCTAAAATAGTGCAGTGCCACCAATCTAAAAGACCTTAAAAGGTGCAGTGCGGTAGATCACAGTGAAAAGACCCTTAGGTAGTGCCAATAACTTTCTAAGCCCTCAAGTAGTGCGTCCTGTGCCTCAAGAAGAACCCAAGGAAATTACCGGAAGTGAAAAAATCCTTTTCACACTCGTTCCTGAGGTATTGCAAGAAGGATCCCGAGTCGCCGATCAAGGAAAAAAGGGAGACATCCACTTCAGTCCCAGCAAAACGCATCGTCCAGTATGTTCTTGCTAGTGATGTAGGCTCTAGTAATAAGATTAATAATATAAGACTAAATAAAGAAAAGTGAAAAATAAATGGTTGTGCAAATAAGAAAGCAAGGAAATAAATATTGCGAATGCCGAATCGTGCCAAATAAAAAATAATAAGTCTAGAAAGATAATTGCTAAAATTAGAAATTTGTAAGGTGCTTCAAGTGTTATGGGGGAACCTCCAGGGAGCCCGGCTAAAGCCCCTGGTCTGGTGGTATGTGGCCGCGCGAGCTGGCAGGCTAGCATGCGGTAGTGTGGGGGGGGGGGTTTGCCGAAACGCCACCTTTAGCCACCAGAGCGGATTACCACCCAAAACGAAAAAAAATCTCGCGCCACGGAAATCGAGGTATGGGGAAAAGGGCATGGCAGACAGAACCCCTGTCCCTGCCTGTGAATGGCTCTCGCGGGGGGGTTTAGATGGAATTTAACCCCCCTCTCTGGTCACTGCCCCAGCCACCCTTTGACCTCCCCTTGGCCCTGACAAATTTATGGGGAGGTCCCTTAAGTGTTTACAAACAACCGAAAAAAAAAATGTTAAGTTACCTGACCCCTATACATGGGGAGACCAGCTGTGCTTGGAGGAAGGAGAGAGGACCCAGAGAATAGCGATAAAATATTAGCGTAAGTAAGACATACCTTTCATTATTGTAATTTTTTTCATTTATTACAAAATTCTTACACAATCTTAGGTCGAATCGGTGGGCGCCTTGCTGCTGCTGCTGTCGTCACTGCCGCTGATGTTGATGTGATGTTGTTGAAATGTTGATGACCCCGCTGCCGATGCTGTTGCCGCCGCCCGGCACCCTGCCTTTTCAATGTGCGGCTCCGTCGTGGTACCGGTGTGTCCCTGGAGCTTCAGGTTGTCACTGGTATGTATTTCTTTTTATTTATTTAGGTATCTGTTTTTATATATTTACTTGTTTATAGTTTGTTTATTTATTGATATTTTATATAATATATTATGATATTTTATGTTTTGTTTATGTATAGTCGTTCAATTAGTTCTCAGGATTGATCTATAGTTCCTTAGTTCACTCAGGTATTTTCAAGAAAATCGCGTATTTGCTTACTTAGTTAAAGTTCATTTTGTTTTATTAAATTTAGTCAATTTGATAAATGTTCACTTCATTGTTTATATAACTTTGCATGTTCGCATAAAGATTTATCTGTTCATGTCAATACACATTTATTCGGGAATGTTCGGTTACGCACTCACGCTTATGCTAATCATTTTATATTTAAGTAGTTCTTATTTCCGGTCTGCTTCCACTTGTTAGTATAGTCTTTATTTTATATTTTATTGTCCATTTTATTAATTTGTTTTGTATTGTTCTTTCTTGCTCAAAGGTTCAGTTGATTATATTATTTAATATTTCTTTGTACACGTAATTTCAGTTCTTATAATCACTTAACTTAAGTTTTAATGTCAACCTTTTTTTTTTTTTTTTTTTTAAATTCTGAATTCTAATATTTAATTTAACAAAAAAAAGAACTATTTTGCCGCCATCATTTCTAAACTCCGGTTGAATTCACTTCCCTTTCCAATGTTTATTTTAGATTTTACATTTCTTTATTTTATAAGTTTTTTTTTTTTCACATTTATGTCTTTGTCCACTTATTAACATAGTCAGTTTATAGAGTCACTAAATTTTTCGAAACTTATTTAGAGTTAATTTAAACATTTACATTTTCTTCCCCTTTTTTTGTTTTTCTTTTCAGGCTTACAGGTTTCGACTTCGCTAGCTTTTTATGGTCTCGAAAGGAGAAAGAGGAAAAAAAATGGAGCACCACATCACCGAGGATCTCCCGTCACCGAAACTGCGTCTTCCGGTTTATATTTTCTTTTTTTTTGTTGCGAAATAAATTAATTTTCACTACTTAACTTTTTATTTGTTTTTTGTTCTGGTTTTCTTTTAGTTCAATATTGCGGATCACCCGCAGGGAAAAATGCCGGCCGAGTTTTACTATTTTTTTCTTTTTTTTTTCCTTGAACTAACTTTTTTCTCGCGAAACACTGCCGAAACTCCGGAAAAATTTGTCTTTTTAAATTTCTGTCTTGATTCCCGATTAAAATTTTTTCTTTCTTTCGATGCCACCAATTAATTTTTTATGAGGAACTTCTCCAAAAACGAACTTAACTTTTACCTCGCCGAAACCTTTCTTCTTGAGAACTCGCCACCGACTCCGCGACTCAATCTTTTTCGCGTCGATCTCCCACCGCATGAGTCAGCGCCGACCGTTGCTGATCCCGTTGCCGTCCACTCTCACACCGACAGGAGGCAGCCAATCCGCGCGCACACCGCCGGTGTGCGAGTAGACGGCAACGGCATCGAGCTTCGCTGATTGCCGTGCCTGCCGCCGATTCGATGCATTTGGGTGCACCGTGAACTTTTTTGCAGGCGATCGAGCCATGGTGCACCACTTGCCAGCGACCAGATGGCCCGCGCCGCGATTATTTTTCCGCTTGGGTTGTCCCTCGAGCTGCGGCCGGCGAGTTTTGTGCTATTTTTAGCTACGAAGCTCGCCGTCCGCAGTTCGAGAGACGGTAAAATTTTACTGTGCTTGCCACAGCCGCCGTGCATTTTAGGGCAAATCCCCTGGATAGAAAATTTACACTAGCCATAGGCGGCGTGAAGATTTTGTTTCTGCTTACATGTTTTGATCATGACATTAGCCTTTTCCCCTGACCACAACACCACAGGTCCGATGGCCGCGCATCGCAGGACAACGGAGCTGAAAAATGGGCAGGCTCAGCTAAGGGTGCCCAACATGTGGCTCGACCCATGACCCAAGACTGACCCGGGACTGAGCTAGCCGGCCATAATCGACACTGGACTTCCCTGGACCCTTATGAGAGGTCAGTTGACCCAGTGACGACTTGACCACTCACCCACACAGGCGGAGAGAATCTGCCCTGATGAGAGGCAGGCCTCCCCGTCTGTGGGAGGGAGTTGCTAACCCATCTCGGGCCAGCCCCGATCCGGGGGGGAAGAGGGGTAAGGCAAAAAAAAAATTGGTGAATACTGTATGACCTTATGATGGGGAGAGCACCCGCCCGACGAAGTAAAGTGAGTTGGTACGCCGAAATGTTCTGTTGCAGGTCGCTAAGGCCTGCGCACTGGGAAGTGCAGAACGTCTGTACTTTCAGACTATGTGTAAAATTTTTCAGATTGTGTAATTACATTGGAATTAGGTATATAGATGAAACGAATTGCCGTTGAAGACCCAATGGGAAATATTGATGAAGCAAACCGAATGTTAAACTTTAGGAAAGCTGATGAAAGATACTGTACCTTTAAATTTCTGACAAAAAGGGTAATGGAGCGAATGAAATTTAGAAGATGACACTGACTGTCAAGTATTAAAAGGGAATATTTTTCAAAGGGCAAAATGGTTGTAACCAGTGAGCGGGATAGCTAGGAGTGACTCTAGCGACCCCGTGTAGGTGAAAGAGATAAGCTCCTCCGGGGAAGGAGACCGCACTAGCCCGCTCCACGAAAGCCAAGCGCCGGACGACGACCGGAAGAGTCTCCCGGACAGGTGGTTGGCACACCAAAAACCCAACCCCTGTAATTCCGGGGAGAACTCCGGCTGTCTCCGAGCGCCGCCCCCGCAGAGTGAACCCGCGAGGCTCCTCCCTGCCTGCTCTTCCCCAGGGAGAGGAAGTCCCGAGACCTCGAGACAGCTGGCTGGCCGACGTAGCCAACTGCTGTAATTCTCAAGAGGTCTCGAGTCGACCTCGACCGAAAGAACAACAGGCAGGGCCCGTCAGATGTGAAAGGTGGGAGAAAAATGAAAAAATGTTGAGGGATAGGTATGGGATGGGATAGGAGCGCTAACTAGGAAGGAGGGGGTTTACTAAAAGTGCGTCCACCGCATGACCAAGCAGAGGCGGCTTTCGGACCACTAATGATACCAGGGAGGCTGGTCGGATGCCTTTTTAGGGCCACCGATCTGAACTTTATTTAACTCCATGGTAGCCCAAAAAATTTTAAGGGTCGAAATACATATTCATGACATGATTAGTGATTGATTCTCTCAAGGAATGCCTCGAGATTGTCAGAAAATTTTTGGAACCGATATTGGAGAATTTTCTTTTCACCTCTTTATATCTTTCGCGTGAAAAATCCCTATTAGTTTTCCTTGGAGGTCTTCTAGTTCGTAAAGGGCGTTTCCCTTTCTCGACCTGACTCTGCATTTTAAGAATTTACGACCAAGCTTTGCACTACTTTGTTTTTCAAAGTTGCTCAATTGAAAGTTTCTTCGGTAAACCTCTTCCCCAACTTTGAACTCGACAGGCTTGGCCCGGAGATTGTATGTTTTTGCACCTTGCTCAAAAGCTCTTTTGAGGTTTTCCTGAGCTTTGGCTCGAATGATCTTGAGTTTATCCGATATGTCGATATTCACTGGCTCATCAATCCCTTGAAGGCGACGTAACAGCTCGTAGCTAGAAGCGTGGGTGATCATATGAAGTCCGAACAGCATTCGATACGGGGGAAACCCAGTTGCTTGGTGGATAGAGCTCCGAAGTGAGCTGGCAATACTGCTAAGGTTTTCATCCCACTTTTGATGTTCATCTTTAATGTATGCTCGGATACCAGCGAAAATAGATCGGTTTACTCGCTCCGAAGCGTTAGCTTGGGGCGAATACAGCGCTGTTCTCATGTGTTGGACTCCATATCGTTCTAGTAATTTGGCGAGCTGCGCCGAGCGAAATTGGGTGCCATTATCTGTGACTATCGTTTCGGGCACTCCGAACATGTGAAAAATATCTTCTTCGACAAAGGTGCATATTTGCGAAGTGGTTGCTTTTCGTAGAGGCTTTAATAAGGGAAACTTTGATAGGTGGTCTAGAACAATTAAGATACAGACGTATCCAGACTTGGTACGGGGGTATGGCCCTAAAAGATCCATGTAAATTCTTTGCCAAGGTCGCTCAGCAATCGGTTGGGTCTGCATTGGAGGTCGAAGTGTTGTGTTAGGGGCTTTAGTTTCTTTACAAATTTCACAAGAGAGTACGTAAGTCCTAACATCGGTTGCCATGCGAGGCCAGTAGAAATGCCGACGTATTCTTTCAAGAGTTTTCCCAACACCACCATGAGATGACAGTGGCGGATCATGAGCACGCGAGATAACATCTGGGACTAGACCGGGGGGAATCCAAAGCTTCCACGCTTCGTCTTCCCGTATAGGATCACCAGAACGTGGAGCAGTACGAACGTAAAGGAAGCCGTCACGAACCATCAGATCCGGAAATTTGGCCCGGTTGTCTTCGGCTTGCCGTCCCAGCTCTACATATTCCGCCGAAGCGAAATGTGGAGAGCTGAGATCGATCTCAGGCCCGAAGTCTCTCAGATCTGACAATGCGTCGCACTCCACTCGTGATAACGCATCTGGCACCACGTTCAGGCTCCCCTTCCGGTGTTCGATGGAAAAGTCGAGGCGTTGAAGCTTCAGACTCCACCTCGCCAGCCGACCGCTAAGGTCTTTTTGCGACATCAACCATTTTAAGCTCGCGTGATCGGTAATAATTTTAAATGGCATCAACTCTATGTAGGGACGAAATTTTTGTACACTTGTGACAGCCGCTAAACACTCCAACTCCGTTACAGAGTAATTTCTCTGTGCCGAATTTAACTTTTGCGATACGTATGCAATTGGACGCTCATTCCCGTCCTTGTCGACCTGCAACAGAACACCCCCTATTCCTTGTGTGCTAGCATCGCACTGGATTACGAACGGTCTGGAGAAGTCGGGAGTCACTAACACCGGAGCAGTAGTTAAATGCTGCTTGAGTTTTTCGAATGCATTTTGGGCTTCTTCGGTCCATGTAAACTTTGGGGATTTCTTAAGGGTATCGGTTATTGGACCCGAAAGGTTTGCGAAATTAGGGATAAATCTCCGGTACCAACCCGCCATTCCCATGAATCGACGTACTTGTCGTACGGTTTTGGGACTAGGATATTCGACAATAGCGGAGATCTTCCCGGGATCCATTCGCATACCCTCTTCGCCGATAATGAAGCCAAGGTATTTAGTTTCTCTCAGGCAGAATTTACTTTTTTCAACGTTAATAGTGAGCCCCGCCCTCCTCAGACAGTCCGCAACCCGGGCGAGGAGAACTAAATGAGACTCAAAGTCTTCGGAAAGCACTAATAAGTCGTCGAGATATACCAACACGTTTTCTCGTAAGTCATAGGAAATTACCTTATCCATCAGCCGACACATCGTCTGTGGAGCGTTGCAGAGGCCGAATGGCATCACCGTGTAGTGGTAGAGGGGATGACCAGGCACCGTAAACGCTGTCTTCTCTCTGGAGCTCTCTGCTAGTGGAATTTGCCAGAAGGCGTCCTTGAGATCAAGACTAGTAATGTATTTTGCCGGCGGAAGGCGACTGAGGATGCCGTCGATTTGCGGTAACGGATACGCATCCTTTTTTGTTACCGCGTTCACCTTCCGGGCGTCAAAACATAGTCTGACCTTGCCTGGCTTCCGAACCAGCACAACAGGAGAGCTCCACGGGCTCTGGCTCTCCTCTATCACACCTAGCGACAGCATTCGCTCCAGCTCGGCATCCATCAACTTTTGTACGGCCGGAGAAATCGGATAGAATCGCTGCTTAATAGGGGTTGCATCGCCAACATCGATTGTATGTTCAAGCAGATGTGTCTTTCCCAAGCCCAGGTTGGCATATGATGGGAATAATGATTTAGTATGGTTCAAGCGCCGTTGCAACTCGGGGGATAACGTGTGTTCGGCTGGGTTCGTCGTGACGATTGGGGTGTCCAACGAAGAGACCAGACCGAGAATGTCCGGAGCCAAACTGAAAGCCCTCCAAAAATCAATACCGAGGTATAATTCTTGTGTTAGACTGGGCACGACGTAAAGTCGTAAAGTTTTAGTCTTTCCTTGGAACGAGACTTCCAGTTCAGCGTGCCCGTGCACCTCCGGTCTGGCTCCGTTGGCCACCTCAATCGTCGACCGGTATTTAATCCACTTTGTCCCTGCTTCTTGTAACACCCTTTCTGCCCCTTTTCCTAATACGCTGATGCTAGCTCCGCTGTCTAGCAGGCCTACGAGGTTCTGGCTTAAAATTTTGACGGTAGCATAGGGTCTGACGTCTTTGGGGACTGATACAAAAGCAGCGGACAGCTTCCGCCGATTTTCTAACACACGACGCCAAAAGGCTCTTAAACGAATAGTCGAACGTCTGGGCTTGGTTATTTTAGAAGACTTTGAGAGGACTGTAGACTGACCATCCGGATAATCTACGGAAGAGGCAAAAATTCTGTCACGAGCAGCCCGATACTCTCTAAGCCGTAGGTGGTATGGCTTGATAGGGAAGAGACTAGGTTTGCGGCCAGTATCTGGTCGAGGTAAAATTGAAATGGGCTTGCTCGGAGGCTCCTCTTGAACAGGTCCAATGGACTGTGAAATCGACTTATCCGGTATGGCAAGTCTTTCGGACTTTCCAGGTGTAAAAGGTTTGTGGCGTCAGAAGTTAGCCACAGTTGGCCTGCTACTGTGATTTCCCTACTCGGTTGAATTCAGCAACCGGGGTAGTAGCAGTGGAAATCACAGTAGCCTGGCTGAAAAGCATTGCCGTAATGGAGCAGCCATTTACTTTTAGTTTTCTCGGAAAAGGCTTGTAAGCAGGACGTAGCTGGCAAAATAAAATCTTCTGATAATCAAATAAAGTCTGTGTTTAATATTCACTAAAGGTTCTTTTGACGTTAATGAGGTTGGAAAAGAAAATGTAGGTTGACAATTTTGGGAAAAAGCTATGTCTGTGGTCGAGAAGGAGCAATCCCCGTCTCTCCCGCCGTAATGGCTGGCGTCCGTTGCTGTCGGGGGCTGTTGTTGCTGCTCCCGACCCGACGCTGGTTTTTTAAAGCGCAGTTAGGGCATCGAGGTTTGACTACTCCTTTTCGGCCACAGCCATAGCAGAAAAACCCCGTAGGTTCTTCAGAACAATCTTGATAAAAATGACCCGGCTGGTCGCAGTTCCAACATTTTATGGACGTAGGAGAAAACTTTGTTAGAGCGTCCACCGCCTCTATAGGCTCTTCGGAAACAGGGTCGATTAGGTTATCAATAGCAAAGGTTTCATCGACTCGAGCGGGACGCTGGGCACCCGACAGCAGCGAGCTTCTCGTTCTCTGGCGTGTCACCTGGACCTCGGTAACTAGATGTCGTAAATGGGCAATCGTGTAGACCCGGTGAAGGCAAATCTGCTCCTGTATATACGGAAGCAGATTCGCTCTCACCGTTTCCACGAATTCCATCTCCTGCATTGGGATGGACAGCCGATTCCTCAATCCCACCAAGTCCATATAATACGTTGTGAAAGTTTCGCCAGGCTGCTGTCGCCTGCCCAGCATCTGCCGCTTAATATCGACATCGCGAGAGCGCTCTCCCCAGTCAGCACGCAACGCTGCCTTCAAGCCTACCCACTGAATATTGGGATTACTACGCCTTATGGTCCAGTACCAGTTTGCCACGGTCTCACTGAGTAAAAGATGGAAATGATTGAGAAGCTGCGTGAAGTCCCCTCGAAGGGTACCATGGGTCATACTTTCTACCCTGAAGATAAATTCTTCAACATGCAAGCGGGTATTGTTGCCATCGTACTGAAATTTCCAGTGCCGGATGGGATTGCTATACTGTCTGTCTGACACCGACTGGTCGAACTGGGATGGATTCGGGTTTGGCCCATCACGATGGTGCCCTGAACCATGCGGAGGCACAAAAGGTCTGTTATTTGGGTCTTGAAATGGGCTGACATTAAAATCAGGCTGTCTTGGCATGCGCGGTAACGGACTAGGCCTATGTGCCGAAGCCGCTTCTCTATGCCTGGGTCCCGGAGTCTTTGGCGTTTCAAGCAACGTTTGCTCGCGGATTTCTCTTCTAATGTTCGCGATCTCTGCCCGTATTAAATCTTTGACACGAAAGTTAAAGCCAGTGTCAAAGGCCTCGCGAAGAGCCGACCGATCCTCGCCCGCCTCAATATCTGGTTCCCGTTGAACCGTCGGGGTTTTTTCGCTCGCGTTGTCAGGCTCCCGCGCGGGTCTGACCGTAGCCGGGGTTTCGGATTCCATATCTCGCGCCGTTTGCCGTGTCCTATATTTTTTTGCGATCGCGCCTAAATCGCTTTCCGCCATTTTTATTCTTTTACGAGTGGACCGAAGGAGAAAACTTTACTGAATATTCTTATTGATTTGACTGCAACCTTAAAGCCTTTACAAAAATCGTTACAGACTTAAACTAATACGTTCCTATCTCAAGGATTATCTTAGGCTCTGCCTATTAACAGTTTCGTATTATGAAATGAATTATTATCTGCAATTTAGATTTGTGGGAATTCAGGAAATTTACAATTAGTTCTACACAATTTCAATCTTATTTACTTTAGGGGTATTATTGATTTAATTTTTTTATTCTTAACAAAAATGAAATGTCTGTTTATTTTAAGTTCCTGGACATTTGTTTAAATTCATCCCAAAAGGGTTAACCAAGTTATAATATTATTTATGAAATTTCCTTATACAATTCTCTGGTTCTCCTCTCCCCTCCAATCTCAGCTGACGAAGAGGATGCAAAATTTTAATTGTTTGAATTTATTTAATCGAGAGCCATCCACTGCCACCGAGCATTCGGCCCGCCGACGGGATGGTTTTGAGGTAGGGAGTCTTCACCGTTTCCCCGGTGAGAGCTGCGAGGCAGGGGACGGCCGAGATATCCTCCCGGACAGGTGGCTGGCACACCAAAAAAACCAACCCCTGTAATTCCAGGGAGGCTCTCAGCCGCCTCCACCGCGCAGACCCCACAGGATCCGCCTGCGAAAGCTCCCCCTCTACCAGCGGTTCCCTAGGATGAGGGCACCCCGAGACCTCGAGACAGCTGGTTGGCTGAAGAGAGCCAGCCGCTGTAATTCTCGAGAGGCCTCGGAGCGACCTCAGCCACGGGCGTCGCCGATAGGGCCTCGAAGGAATTTTGGGAGTGGAAATGAAAAAATTTTGGAGCCCTAGGCTCAAGGGGAAAAGGATAGGGAAGGCCCCACGTTGGGCGCTATATTTGTTATGGGGGAACCTCCAGGGAGCCCGGCTAAAGCCCCTGGTCTGGTGGTATGTGGCCGCGCGAGCTGGCAGGCTAGCATGCGGTAGTGTGGGGGGGCTTTGCCGAAACGCCACCTTTAGTCACCAGAGCGGATTACCACCCAAAACGAAAAAAAATCTCGCGCCACGGAAATCGAGGTATGGGGAAAAGGGCATGGCGGACAGAACCCCTGTCCCTGCCTGTGAATGGCTCTCGCGGGGGGGTTTAGATGGAATTTAACCCCCCTCTCTGGCCACTGCCCCAGCCACCCTTTGACCTCCCCTTGGCCCTGACAAATTTATGGGGAGGTCCCTTAAGTGTTTACAAACAACCGAAAAAAAAAATTTTAAGTTACCTGACCCCTATACATGGGGAGACCAGCTGTGCTTGGAGGAAGGAGAGAGGACCCAGAGAATAGCGATAAAATATTAGCGTAAGTAAGACATACCTTTCATTATTGTAATTTTTTTCATTTATTACAAAATTCTTACACAATCTTAGGTCGAATCGGTGGGCGCCTTGCTGCTGCTGCTGTCGTCACTGCCGCTGATGTTGATGTGATGTTGTTGAAATGTTGATGACCCCGCTGCCGATGCTGTTGCCGCCGCCCGGCACCCTGCCTTTTCAATGTGCGGCCCCGTCGTGGTACCGGTGTGTCCCTGGAGCTTCAGGTTGTCACTGGTATGTATTTCTTTTTATTTATTTAGGTATCTGTTTTTATATATTTACTTGTTTATAGTTTGTTTATTTATTGATATTTTATATAATATATTATGATATTTTATGTTTCGTTTATGTATAGTCGTTCAATTAGTTCTCAGGATTGATCTATAGTTCCTTAGTTCACTCAGGTATTTTCAAGAAAATCGCGTATTTGCTTACTTAGTTAAAGTTCATTTTGTTTTATTAAATTTAGTCAATTTGATAAATGTTCACTTCATTGTTTATATAACTTTGCATGTTCGCATAAAGATTTATCTGTTCATGTCAATACACATTTATTCGGGAATGTTCGGTTACGCACTCACGCTTATGCTAATCATTTTATATTTAAGTAGTTCTTATTTCCGGTCTGCTTCCACTTGTTAGTATAGTCTTTATTTTATATTTTATTGTCCATTTTATTAATTTGTTTTGTATTGTTCTTTCTTGCTCAAAGGTTCAGTTGATTATATTATTTAATATTTCTTTGTACACGTAATTTCAGTTCTTATAATCACTTAACTTAAGTTTTAATGTCAACCTTTTTTTTTTTTTTTTTTTTAAATTCTGAATTCTAATATTTAATTTAACAAAAAAAAGAACTATTTTGCCGCCATCATTTCTAAACTCCGGTTGAATTCACTTCCCTTTCCAATGTTTATTTTAGATTTTACATTTCTTTATTTTATAAGTTTTTTTTTTTTTTCACATTTATGTCTTTGTCCACTTATTAACATAGTCAGTTTATAGAGTCACTAAATTTTTCGAAACTTATTTAGAGTTAATTTAAACATTTACATTTTCTTCCCCTTTTTTTGTTTTTCTTTTCAGGCTTACAGGTTTCGACTTCGCTAGCTTTTTATGGTCTCGAAAGGAGAAAGAGGAAAAAAATGGATCACCGAGGCTCTCCCGTCACCGAAACTGCGTCTTCCGGTTTATATTTTCTTTTTTTTTGTTGCGAAATAAATTAATTTTCACTACTTAACTTTTTATTTGTTTTTTGTTCTGGGTTTCTTTTAGTTCAATATTGCGGATCACCCGCAGGGAAAAATGCCGGCCGAGTTTTACTATTTTTTTCTTTTTTTTTCCTGGAACTAACTTTTTTCTCGCGAAACACTGCCGAAACTCCGGAAAAATTTGTCTTTTTAAATTTCTGTCTTGATTCCCGATTAAAATTTTTTCTTTCTTTCGATGCCACCAATTAATTTTTTATGAGGAACTTCTCCAAAAACGAACTTAACTTTTACCTCGCCGAAACCTTTCTTCTTGAGAACTCGCCACCGACTCCGCGACTCAATCTTTTTCGCGTCGATCTCCCACCGCATGAGTCAGCGCCGACCGTTGCTGATCCCGTTGCCGTCCACTCTCACACCGACAGGAGGCAGCCAATCCGCGCGCACACCGCCGGTGTGCGAGTAGACGGCAACGGCATCGAGCTTCGCTGATTGCCGTGCCTGCCGCCGATTCGATGCATTTGGGTGCACCGTGAACTTTTTTGCAGGCGATCGAGCCATGGTGCACCACTTGCCAGCGACCAGATGGCCCGCGCCGCGATTATTTTTCCGCTTGGGTTGTCCCTCGAGCTGCGGCCGGCGAGTTTTGTGCTATTTTTAGCTACGAAGCTCGCCGTCCGCAGTTCGAGAGACGGTAAAATTTTACTGTGCTTGCCACAGCCGCCGTGCATTTTAGGGCAAATCCCCTGGATAGAAAATTTACACTAGCCATAGGCGGCGTGAAGATTTTGTTTCTGCTTACATGTTTTGATCATGACATTAGCCTTTTCCCCTGACCACAACACAAGAGAGATACATATTGAGAAATTAATCGAATTAAAAAGGAAAAGAAAAATAAGATATAATAATATAACTTCACATTCGCTAACTAGGATTCAAAGTAACTTCTTAAGAAATTGAAAGAATTTATGCATGAAACTAAATCTTATTTTTTTTTTTAGTATTAATACAATTTGTTGTTAGAAAAATCAATTTGCAAGCAAAGAATGAGCGATTTTTTTTTCATTTTTGTCCCCCCTTAAACAAGGGTCAGGTTAAATTCAAATAACATTACGGAAACGAAAAATATTTATTTTAAAGAATTCTAAAGCACTTATCCTGTAAAAGTATAATTTGGATAATTCAGCATTCTCAACAATTTCCTTAAATATAGCCTCATTCATAAAAATAAAGTAAATTAACCTGTAGTGAAATAGAAATCTGTGAAAAATGTCAAATCCAAACTGTAGTGGAAATTCCCGATGATCCGCACGTTGATCTCTCGTGGAAACTTCTTTTTCAGGTGACTAGGTGCGCTGGGCTTGCGGAATTTGTCGGCTCGTGACAAATTCCCTTAACGTTCACCGTTGCACAATATTAATAAAAAAAACTTTTTTCCTTTTTGTTTTTTCTTTAATTTTTCCAACTTTACTCTGCCGCTGCTGCACACCAAGTGACAAGTGACGAGCGCGCAAAAAGTATGTCCCTACTGACAGCCTGTGACATGGCTGTCCTAAATGTCCTAACACTTACAATAGCTAATTCTTTACAGCGGTTTTTGGAGATTACAAAATTTGAAATTTAACAATTCAATGAAAATCTACTGAATATAATAAAATAAGTCTAAATGAGTAAAATGTAGCTCTGGTCACGAACATCCTCCCCTCGTAAGCACGAATGTGCTTAGTCCACTGGTAGACTGACGATCTTGGTGATGGCCCTCCTACATTCGCCCTGCCTTGTACGAATCGTGACCACCCGCACGATACCATCACTTCCTGGATGAACGGAAGCTATTCGGCCAGTTAACCATCGGGAGGGAGGAAGTTGATTGTCAACGAGGAGCACCAGTTGACCGGGATGAACGCACTCCTTAGGTTGTCTCCATTTGCTCCTCTCTTGCAAAGATGATATGTAGTCTCGTTGCCAACACTTCCAGAACCCTTGAAGCATTGCTTGCAGATGTTGAAATCGTCCGAGTCTGCCAATCCTTGCGTCGGAGTAGTCACCCTCAGGAAGCGTAGTCAGGGGCTGGCCAATTAAAAAATGACCAGGTGTGAGGGCATCCAGGTCCTCAGGATCCGTAGAAGTAACCCCATACGGACGAGAGTTAACCACAGATTCAATCTGGGCTAGCAGCGTGCTGATCTCTTCGAAGGTCAACGTCGTCTCACCAATAACTCTGCGTAGGTGCCACTTTACGGTTTTGACACCCGCCTCCCATAATCCTCCAAAGTGTGGAGCACCTGGAGGGATAAATTCCCAAGTAATCCTGGATTGAGAGAGAAAGTGTGTTACTAAATGATTTTTACTGTGGCTTAAGGCTAAGTCATGCATTTCTCTGACTTGTCTATAACCGCCAACAAAATTGGTGCCATTATCAGAGAGGATGTGGGATGGAATTCCTCGTCTTGATATAAACCGACGCAGCGCTGCAACGAAGGCCTCTGCAGAAAGGTCGCTAGCTGCCTCCAAGTGGATCGCCTTCGTTGCCAGGCACACGAACAACACAATGTACCCCTTAATTGGACGTATACCTCGACCAAGTTTTGCACAGAGCTTGATCGGACCCGCGTAGTCAATCCCTACTTTCAAAAAAGGACGAGCTATTTGCACGCGAGATTCCGGAAGCTGGCCCATCAATTGTGATGATGCACTTGCTCGTTGTCTGAAACAAGTTAGGCATTTGTGATATAGTCTCTTTACAAGGCCACGGACACCCAAAATCCAAAAACGTTGTCTTAACAACCCTATCATGAGGGTGGGACCAGGATGTAGATAAAGTTGATGATATTCTGCGATTAAAATTGATGTAACATGAGAATTTTTGGGCAAGATGATCGGATGTTTTGCGTCAAAAGAGTATGCAGAATTTTTTAGTCTGCCACCTACTCGTAACAACCCTCTTGAATCAATGAAGGGATGTAAGCTACTTATTGCGCTTTTGTTAGGTAACATTTTTCCAGCTGACAGTTCTCGAACTTCTTTCTCAAATGCATTCTTCTGAACGCACTTTAAACATTGAAATGTAGCTTCCTTGAGATCATTTGCAGATAGCGAGTTTAGGTTGCGGAAGTTGTTTTTAGTACTCGCATTATTCCGGAATCGCAAAATGTATGCAACAACTCGAATTAATTTTGAAAAACTCGAAAAGCGGTTGAAGAGTTCGTCGTCCGCGCCACTCACAGTACATGCTATGGCTTTTCTTTTTCTTTCCTCTTGTAGTAGCTCTGAGTCCCTGACCGAAGAATCGTCTCTTGGCCACTGCGAAGCATCGCTTCCAAGCCAAAAGGGCCCCGACCACCAAAGATTGGAATTTATTAGATCATTGGGTGAAACTCCCCTCGATGCCACGTCGGCCGGGTTTTCCTTAGATTTAACATGGTTCCATACATGTCTGGGAAGAGTCTTAAGGATTTCTCCAGTTCGATTGGCGACGAATGACTTCCAGCGACGAGGGCAATCGGATAACCAACCCAAAACTATCATGGAATCTGTCCATGCAAAAATTTCCGCTTTGTCGTTCTGGGTGGAGGTTGTAACCTTTTCCAGCAACTGTGCTAGAAGTAATGCGGCACACAGCTCCAATCTTGGCAAGGATACCTGCCTCACTGGAGCCACTCTAGTTTTGGATGCCACAAGTCTTACATGGATGACCCCCTCGGCATTGACACTTCTACAATATATTACCGCTGCAAACGCCGACTCCGAAGCATCAGCAAAACCATGATATTGAACCTGAGATCCCGCTGTTACTATGATATTTCTTGGAATACGAATTTCCGACAGCAATGGCAACTGGCATTTTATATCATGCCATCTTTCTACTAATTCGTCTGGGAGGACATCGTCCCAATCAAATTTTGATAGCCACAGACTCTGAAGTAAAATTTTAGACTTTACGACTACCGGAGAGAGCCAACCTAGCGGATCGAACAGTCTAGATGATTCCGATAATATCAATCTTTTCGTCACCGCTTTTCCATGTATTTTCGAAAAGTTGAACGAAAAAATATCGTCTCGAGGATCCCACTGTATGCCCAAAATTTTCGACGCTGAGGAGTCCCCGTCAATGAGCATCTTCTCTGAACTGACATCATTGTTTTGAAAGCCAGTAAGTAGGTCAATCTTGTTGGATTTCCATTTACACAAACGAAAGCCACGGTCTTGTAATAATGTCTGTAGTTGATTTCTCAGTAATAACGCGTCTTCAATCGAGCTAGCGCCGGTTAGCAAATCATCCATATAAAAATCATTCTGAATGACTCGGGAAACCTCTGGATACTCCGCTTTACATCTCTCGCCAATCTCAAATAGAACCCTTGTAGCCAAAAACGGGGCCGACGCCGTGCCATATGTTATGGTGTTTAGAAGATATTCTGTTATAGGCAGATTAGGTTCTTCACGCCAAAATATCTTCTGGAAACTTCTATGTCCCTCTGATACCAGTACTTGACGGTACATCTTTTCGACATCGGCACAAAGGGCCACATCACGCTGACGAAAGTTGAGCAGAACACTAATTAGATCCCTTTGAATGGTGGGGCCGACCATGAGCCGTTCATTCAACGATATGTCTGTGCTGGTTTTGCACGAACCGTCAAACACGACTCGTATTTTTGATGTAGGCTCAGTCTTGAAAACGGCATGATGGGGCAGAAAATATTCCTCACTAGGATTAACACGGCCAGACTCTTTGATAGGTTCCATATGCCCCAATGATTCGTACTCCTTTAAGAACTTTGTATATTCCCCTTTTAAGGTGGCATCTTTTGCAAATTTGCGTTCTAACGCCAGCATGCGTTTTAATGCACTGCCGCGAGAATTGCCCAACGGAATGGAGTCTTCCCTGAATGGTAATGCAACCACGTATCGACCCTCCTCGTTTCGGGAAACATGAGATTTGAAATGCCTTTCGCATTCCATCTCCTCCTCCGACCAACCCCTCGTTGGCTCATTGATTTCTTCCACTTCCCAAAAGCGTCTCAATGTTCTGTCTATATCAGTTAGGGAAGTGGTGTGACAGCTAGCTAGCGGCTCACCTGTTTCGTTGGAACTGCCCACAATTACCCAGCCAAATATGGTTTCTTGCGCCACAATTCTGCCCATGTCGTCACTTAATTTACCGGCTTTTAATATGTCAAAAACATAGTCCGCACCCAAAATCACATCGATTTCAGAGGCCCGATGATATAATGGATCTGCGAGATTAACATCTTGGAGGTTTCGTGTGTTAAAGATCCTTGAGACTTTAGAGGGGACTAAAGTTGTGAGCCGTTTCAGAATGAAAGCCTGAATTGGTATGGGATCTGAGTTATTTAAGCGAGATTCCAGTAGTGCATTTACTTTGCCCCTGGTTGTACCTACTCCAGTATTGGACAGGCCAGTTACTGCGAGCTTCGCGTGCTCCCTTTTAAGTCCTACTCGTTGGACGCATGATTCAGAGATTAATGAGATCTGGGAGCCTGAGTCAAGAAGGATGCGACACACAATTCTGTCTCCCACTGCATTGCGCATATGAACCAACGCGGTTGGAAGAAGTGCCAGCAGGCTATTAGAAGAGCTGGGCAGCGACAAATCGGAATCAACGCATGTGTTGAGAGACGAGAATTGTCCAGATTTCTCGCTATTGAAGTTGAAAGCACAAGGGTTGATTGTAGTATGTGACGAAGGGTTGATTGAAGGAATGGTTGATGCAGAAACGTTGGGGGGAGGGCTTGGGGCCGCAGAGATCTGATGACTGGTTGATTGTAGCAGGTATGGTTGCCCAGAAGTTGAAGTAGGACCTTTTTAAACGGTTTTATTTAGCTCACCCCGTTTGTTTTATTCTTGGGTCAAATTTAGTAATTCAAATTTCACCCTCTTCCTGTCGACCGATTAATCTGAAATTTTGTATACACTTTGGATTTTGGTGACAATACAATTATGTTTATTCATTATTTTATTAATCCCATCAATATGGGTATCAAATGAAAGTGCTCAAGTGCTCAACCAGTAGAATACAATGTACTATATAAATAAAATTAAAATCCAAGATGGCGGCCTCTACAAAATGGCGGATAACTTAGGTTTTATACAAGTAGAATACAATTTACTATGCAAAATTGAAATCTAAGATGGCCGCCGCTACCGTTTAAATGTCGATTACTCGTGGGAACAAAATGGTAAAAAAAATCTAAGATGGCCGCCGCTACCGTTTAAATATATAATTTTTAGACAGTCTATACATTAAAACTGAAATCTAGGTATCTAATTATTTTTTAGTCTTTGGAAGGATTAGGTATGTATTGAGGAGTTAGACTCCAACAAATTGACAGGAAAGAAAACTAGTAAAAATGAGGCACTAAATAGAATGAAAAATATTAGATGAAATAAAAACTAAAAACTAGAAAATAAAAAAATAGGTAAAAAAACTTTTTAAGTTAAACGGTTTTATGTTAAACATACATTGCAATGTTTAAGAAAAATGTACTAAAAACCAAAAAATAAAATAGATACAGTCGTGGGAATTATAAACATATGCATAGACTAGACTAAAATATAAAACCGTGGGGCACGTCAATTGTCTACAAATTCCTCACCGTCTGCGGGCCAACTGCCTAACGACGAATTAAACGATTCTTCTATCGCACATTAAGTCGATAATTTGTAGACAATTGACGTGCCCCACGGTTTTATATTTTAGTCTAGTCTATGCATATGTTTATAATTCCCACGACTGTATCTATTTTATTTTTTGGTTTTTAGTACATTTTTCTTAAACATTGCAATGTATGTTTAACATAAAACCGTTTAACTTAAAAAGTTTTTTTACCTATTTTTTTTATAGTATTAGCATTGCCTTTGTTCTCCGA
The DNA here is from genome assembly GCA_933228815.1 of Machimus atricapillus. Classification (NCBI taxonomy): domain Eukaryota; kingdom Metazoa; phylum Arthropoda; class Insecta; order Diptera; family Asilidae; genus Machimus; species Machimus atricapillus. The sequence goes on from CAKOGC010000003.1 coordinate 220,466, forward strand.
ATTATGAAGCAGAGTGTGGTGTGCACCTTTGCAGAATGTGCATTGAAATTTAAATCTGCACATTTTGCTGGAATGATTTGAGCCCAAACACCGGAAGCAAATGTTATGGGACGCAACAAATGATTTTCGAGTGGCAACCGGATCTACCTTGAAAAGGTCGCATTGATATAACCGATGATCCGATGCACATTTAGGACATACTATCCCTTTGCTTGTTGAGTCCGATGATGTAGCATGAAATGCCTTAGCTGAGCGCGAAGCTGTCTTTCCAACAACGTTGCAAGCCTCTAATGCGTCACACCGTCTGGTTAAAAACTCTAAGAATTCCTTGAAGGTAGGAAAATCCTTTTCTGCGATTTCCTTTGACCACTCCTCACGAGTTTCTGGGTTTAACTTTGTTAGAGCCATATAAATCAACCAGGGATCACGAGATTCTGCCTTTTCGCCAATGGCCTTTAACCCCCGAATCGATTCGTCAAGAGCATCACATAAGTTCCGTAAGGCCTTAGCGGAAGTCTGCGACACCGACGGCTGTTCAATGAAAGTTTTGATATAGGCTGTTGTTATTTGATTATTTTTGTCGAAACGTTTCGTCAGCTTTTCCCAGGCCTCATCATAATTAGCATCAGAGATATTTAAGTGCTTAATTAAGTTACTTGCATTACCTTTCAGCAAGCCTTTCAGATACTGAAATTTCTGCGATTTGGACAAAGACTCGTTTCCGTGCACCGAAGCGGTGAATAAATCTTTAAAAGACGGCCACTCTTTATAATCACCGAAAAAATGCGGAATGTGCAACTTTGGGAGTCGATTATGCGTGCTCTGACTACCTGAGCGATCAAAGGTTTGAAATAAGGATTGTTGTTGTGTCAGGAAATTGGCCATGGTAGAATTTATGTCATCAGAGGCCGTAGCGTTGGCGTTAATAACACTCAAAAATTTCGACTTCGTTTCGAAAAATCGTTCTTCGAATTCCTCCAACTCTGAGGCCTGACCCTCAAATGTAAGCAACTCATCCTCTATACCAACGAATTCCTGCCATAAACTCTCCAATCTATCTAATCGTGGTTTAATTTCTTCGACCGAAGTTGCCGTGTTGATCGTATCAGCAAATCGCTTCAATCTGGTCAAGGTTCCCTTCACCCTCCCCCTTTTTAGCTTTAATGACGCGGTTTCATCTTCATTTACCATGGTGACTTAGTCGCGCAGAATAAAATAATTAGGGGTAACAAAACTGAGCTGACGCTACACTAATCAATTAGCCGGGAAAGTAATGTCCGAACTCCCTTACTTTTCAATTTAATTTACTGTCCACCGTAAATAAATTCCAAATTGTTCAGAGTCCGCTCAGATTTCAGACGAACCGTTAAAAAAATATAGATATGTCGTAATGATCAAAGTCCCGTTGAGGCACCACGAGTCTTTTTCTCCGAACAATTTACCGAATGATTTTACACAGAGAGCACTTTGAGTGAACTGTACCAATGTCTTGCTACGTACGAAAAAATTTACCGTATGACTTTCCACAGAGAGCACTTTGAGTGAACTGTACCAATTTTCAAATGTTTTTTTTTTTTTAAATTTTGTCCTTTCTTTTTTTTTTCTTTTTTTTTCTATAATTTTTAATTTATTAAGTAAAAGAAAGGGTGTACTTATCTTGTACAACTTGTTGATTTAAGCTTGTAATTATATCAGCGTCCTGCTGGGGCTTCGCTGATCCGGCATTGAAGGACCAAAAAATGTAGTGGAAATTCCCGATGATCCGCACGTTGATCTCTCGTGGAAACTTCTTTTTCAGGTGACTAGGTGCGCTGGGCTTGCGGAATTTGTCGGCTCGTGACAAATTCCCTTAACGTTCACCGTTGCACAATATTAATAAAAAAAACTTTTTTCCTTTTTGTTTTTTCTTTAATTTTTCCAACTTTACTCTGCCGCTGCTGCACACCAAGTGACAAGTGACGAGCGCGCAAAAAGTATGTCCCTACTGACAGCCTGTGACATGGCTGTCCTAAATGTCCTAACACTTACAATAGCTAATTCTTTACAGCGGTTTTTGGAGATTACAAAATTTGAAATTTAACAATTCAATGAAAATCTACTGAATATAATAAAATAAGTCTAAATGAGTAAAATGTAGCTCTGGTCACGAACACAAACAATATAATCAGACCACCCGTGTTGAACGCAAGCCAACTGCCTCCACAACCATCTACATCGCAAAATCCTGATCCAAACGCCACACCTGAATTACGTTCCCCACCACACTTTCGTAAACTTATTTAATTTGAAAGACCACAAAATAAAATTCTTTCTATTGCCTTCATTAGTTTCATTTCATGCAATATTAGGAAATAATACCTTAATGGAATTATCCGCAGTAATTCACACCAGACACAACTTTATGGTCATTCAAAATTCGATACAAGTCCAAATTAAACAGTACACTTCCGAGTCTGTGAATGCTGTGGCGCTAAGAAATGATCACATGACAGAAAAACAAAAACATTTTATGAACACTTTAGTTCTAAAGCATCATAAAGCATTTACCGAACCAGACGAGAAATTAATCTACACTACAAAGGTAGTAGGAACAATACGGACCACGTCAGAGAATCCCGTTTACACTAGATTTTATCCATATCCAATGTCATTAAAAGACGAAATAGAAAAACAAATAGAACAACTGTTAGCCGATGGGGTAATAAGGCCATCCAGATCTCTATACAACTCCCCCGTATGGGTCGTGCCAAAAAAGCTAGAAGAAAATACAGAATGGTAATCGCAACACCCAAAATTTGCGATCAGCTGTGCCGGGCGCTCCGCTGACAGGGCCCCCTGCCACCCACTTCGCGAGTTCAGCAACACCGGCGGGTTGGTGTAACATTTCTCCTCTCAGTGAGCAAGCTGATAACCCCGCCGCATTCCCCAGCCACACAAAAAGGCCGCGCTTCACTCAGAGAGCTTGGGGAAGTCGCGGGCTTCTCCGTGGGTGTGCCGCGTAGGGAAAATTGTGCCAGTGGGAAGGGTTGCCAGATTGCTTCGCTGGCCGAGTTTTCGGGAGTTTCTTCAAATTCTTTTCCACCAGCAAAAGTCTCCCTCTCAACAAAGCCACCGCAGGCCGGATTTGCTCCTAATATTATTCCCGAGGGGCAAATACCGTAACAATATGTTTCATTAAGATACGTGTACGGGAAATAGGTTAAAAAGGGATCACAATTTTTGGCTTTGCCTATTAATATATAGATGTATAATATGCACCGTATATTCTCTCTCCGTAAAAATTGTAACAATTCTTCGCTTGATGTCAGCTAACTGGCTAGGTTGAATTCTGCGACTAGCAAATTAAAGAGTTAAATTTAACAATTGAATTCAGTCTTTTATTATTGCCTGAACTTATAAGTAACAAACGGTGTGTGCTTAAAACCACACGACAGAAGTGAAAACTTCATCAGTGCGAGGTTAATATACGAAATACAACTATTTTTATTTTCTATATTCATAAAGCAATAAAATTTACGACAGCGGCGGCCTTACCCTTTGCGAGGCTCCGGGCGGCAGGTCTTGCGAGGCCCTTTGTCCTTTGAGAAAAGTATGTGATGCGAAAGTAGGTCTGGTTATTTGGTTTAGGTATTTGTCATGTTTGACAAGAAATGCTAAAGTTATACAAATAAATAAAATTTGAGTTTTAAAATATTTTACATTGAAAGACTTACAAAATTAACAAATGCAGAGATGATAAGTTTTAAAATTGATGTTTGCGGCTTTTCCTAAGACTAAAATCTTTAATTAAAGCACAATAATCTAACGAATGAGCTACGTCATTTTCGATTGAAAGAATAGCAAGGGCTGAAAGCCGATCTTGTGTCATCGAATTCCTCAAATATGTTTTAATAATTTTAAGCCTCGAAAAACTCCTTTCAGCAGACGCAACTGTAACAGGTGTGGTGGCAATAATTCTCAGGACTATTTCGATAGTGGGGTAAACTTCAGTTAATTTTTTTTCTATTATGTATTTCAGCACCGATATAATGTCGTCGTTTCCTTCATACACACGGATGAACATATTCAGTTCTTCGTACAATTCATGTCCATCAATATCACATGATTCTCCTACCGTCATAGATATTTGCAAGTCGTTGCATTGCTTCAAAAGTTCACTATCACTAATTTCCTTTAATCTTTTTATATTATACATGAAACCAAATATGCTCTCATGATGTTTAAGTGCCTCAAACCGAGGATGGCAGCTTGCGCGCATATTGTCGACAATGACATAAAAATAGTTTATTTTGAAAATCTCTTCCGCATTCAATTCATGAGCTTCATCTTCCCCTTCATAATCAAAATGCCTTTTTTTACGTCGTCTTCTGACTTCTTTGAACTGTCTGTCAATATCATTTTCCTCGGCTATTTCTCTCGCTGTTACAAGGGATGACTGAAAACCATTTTCTCGATAATTATCGAGCCAATTTGTAAATGCGTCTAGGTGTTGTATAGCCACATCTAAGTGCATGTTTTCGCCTTGCCACATTTTACTTATAACATTTATCTTTATAAGAATGTCATACCATATGACAAGTGAAACTACAAATTCGTAGGTAGTTATTTCCTTTTCTATAGAATGGCATTCACTGACCAACTGACAATCTGTTGTATTTTCTGCTAAATCCTTTAAAGCATCACATATATCGCTTAGTTGGTATTTAACGGCCTTCACCGATGCTACCCTGCACTCCCATCTAGTTTCAGAAAGTGGTTTTAGCGATAACGATTTTACATGAGCATATAAAATAGCCCACCTCTGACTTGAGCCGGCAAACAGAGTGTACAACCTTTGTAGCAAACCAAAAAAAGATTTTGCTTGGACACAAGACGATGCTGCATCTCCTAGGATGAGATTCCAGCTATGACTCCCACAAGGTAAAAAATAAGCAAGTGGATTAATTTCAAGAATACGTTTTTGGACACCACTTTTTTCACCACGCATATTGGCTGGTTATCATATCCTTGGCCTCTGCAGTTTTGCAATGATATACCTAACTGTTCTAATTCTGTGATTATATAATTAGTCAAACACTCAGCTGTGGTTTTTTCGACGGCTAAAAAACCAATAAAATGTTCTTCAATTTCAGCTGTATTTGTATTAAAAAATCTTATAATAATTGAAAGTTGCTCAACACGAGAAACGTCGCGAGTACAATCAAGAATAATCGAGTAATATTTATTATTTATTATTTTTTCAACAATTTGAGTCTTCACGTGACTTGCCATTAATTGTATGAGCTCATTTTGAATATTTTTTCCGATATAGTGGTCATTAATCGTCTTATCCTTTACTTGTTTTTGGTGAAGTCTCAGCACGGGATCAAATCGGGCTATTAACTTTACTAAATCTATAAAGTTGCCACGCCACTTGTCTCACTCGAATCTGAGTCAGATGTTAACTTCTCTCTATGACCCCTGAAGGCCAAATTGTGAGATGCTAAAAAATTTACAATTGCGAGCAATCGTTCTAAAATATCTCTCCAACGTTGCCTTTCTTGTTCAATTTGTGACTGGGCCAAGGAGTCAATAGTGGAACAGCTTTTTAAACAATTCTCTAAATTAATCCACTTCAACATACAATCTTTGTGCTGTCGAGTAGATTCGTGAGACTTTAGGTAGTCACCCAAGTGTTTCCAATCACACTCTCCTTCACTTGATCCAATCTTGGTATTTTCTAGCCCGAATATTCGACACGGAAAGCAGTAAACGGCATCCTTTGTTTGTGAATAAATCATCCAGCGCCTGTCAAGCTTTTCAGCGTTAACTAATATCTTATTATAATGATATTCGCTGAATCGCCGTCCATTATCATTTACGGGAAATAAATCCACTTTAACCCGGATTGGACCTTTTACTACAATCTCAGTTCGGTCTACATCAGTAATTGTTATGGGCCACAAACCGGGGTCATTTTGAGGATTCAGATTTTCCATTCCAGCAGTCATGGATGTAGACATAGACTCGGGCTCAAATTCGTGTTCTTGACTGGATAGCGTTGACGGCGGCACCGGTGACCTAAGAGACAATGATGTACTTAATTCATCATCATCCTCGCTGTTTTTACTTGATGACGGCGGCGGCACCCATGATGATGTGGAAGGAATGTTTTCAGCTGGATCAGGATTAGAGTCACTTTCAGTCAATAAATGTTTTGTAGAGGTTTCTTGATTATCACTTTTTGTTTTTATATATTTATATAAAGATCCACGTAGATTTTCTTCTACCTGCTTTCTTTTGATAGGTCGTTTCCTTTTTGAACTACCTGACTCAAATTTTCTACCGGCATCACGATCACGCGAACTCATTTCGTAAACCTTTTGTTTCGCACAAACAGTCGTCAGTCAGAAATAATTTTTAAGTATCACACAGTTTTTTTACACTTTTTCAGCTTATTACTCAATACTTGTAATATTCAATAAAATTGAAAGATATGTATGTGGGATTTGTCGGGGTATAGAGAAATCACAAATGAACTATTTAAATCCGTTTAATGCAAGGTTCATACAATAATTAGAGAAACGCGGAACAGTATATTTGCACTCGCGGCGAAAATACTTATTAGATAGGTATGCAGCGTTTTTTAGTCGATAAATAAAATAAATTAAATTAAACAACAGCGTAGCTCAGCTTAGCGAACGACCTATGTCCTTAAAGGATCCACTGCAACTGCAAAAAACCACAAAGCGAGACTCCATATAAAACAAAAGCGAGACTCCATTTAAAACAAAAGCGAGACTCCATTTAAAACAAAAGCGAGACTCCATATAAAACAAAAGCGAGACTCCATTTAAAACAAAAGCGAGACTCCATTTAAAACAAAAGCGAGACTCCATATAAAACAAAAAACAACTGCCATCTGGGAAAAGGATCAAAATCAAAAGTTTTAAATAAAAAAAAAATAGTTAAAAAAATCTATATTTTTTTAAATTTGCTTGGGTCGTTGCGCGAGGCCCCTGCAAGAGCGAGGCCCCGGGCGATTGCCCCGTTCGCCACCCCCTAAGGCCGCCGCTGATTTACGATATATATTGCGGCAGTCCCTGCAATAGAAAAGAATTGGTTACTTCTTTATTCGTAAAAATTATAATCTTACCTTTTGCAGGGGTATTTTTAGAACAACTCCATTCCCTCTAGCGCCGGAGAAGAAAACCGGGCCAGGTCAAGGCCGGAAGCAGCGCGCGTTCGTTGAACCCATCCATCTTGGAAGTGACCTGCGGAGTGAGCGGCCTGTGGTTTTTGGTTGGCGTTTTTTTTTTCTCTAGAAAGTGTGAACAAAATTGTATTAGGACTTTGCAGTTAGCAATTATTAGTGAATTTGAAGTTGAAGGGCGGCCCCGCTCAACCCTCTTGCATCTGGGTCGCCGGCAGCGACGGCAGCAACGACGTCGGCTTTGCAGCGACCGCGCTTCGCAGCACCACCACGGCATTTCAGTCGCAGCAACCCCGATCGTCCGTCTTCCGACGACGCTGCGACGGCGCCGAGTCCCTTCTGCCGCGGCAAACAGCTTAATTAGGGTACGCTATAGTACAACGTTTCTGACAATGCTGCCGCGGCACGCCGTCCCTGCTGCAGTCGAGCTTCGCAGGTCGACCGGACAGCAGCCGGCATCGCCGCCCCGACCCGACTTAGGCGATGTTGTCTCGGTCCCCTGCCTCCTGCCGCAGTCGCTGTGGCCTTACCCGCCACTGCGCCCACCACACCACAGCGAGGCCGTCCTACGTCTGTCGCCGAGAGGCGACACTGCCACGGCCCTGATCGCTTCTGCCGCGGCAAGCAGCTACTACTACACTGCTGCCGCGGCATCGATCACTGCCGCAGCTTGACCGTCGCAGCAGCCGGCATCGCTGCGTACCTCCGTACGCGTACGCAGGACGATGCTGCCATGGTCTCCTGCCGCAAAACGACCGCTGTGGGTGTTGACTCGTCGCCGCGTCAAGCTGCACGCTTCAATGGCGCGGCCGCTGCAACCGCCCGTCTGCGTAGCTTGTCGTCGCTTTCGGCGCCCTGGATGCTGCATGAAGTCGCTCGGATGGAACTTCGAGCTTCTGAGGAGGGAATAATGTTACAGAATTTGCCTTCCTTATAATTCGCACATGGTTTTGGAAGCGGGCGTATATGGGGGCCGGTGTTCGGTCCGCGCAAGTGTGGGCGTCTGTGGCAGGGGCACTGGTCTTCAGCCACACTGAACAGATCTGGCCAGTGCCCCGGATCGAAACGCCGACCACTTTTTTTGGGTGCTCGTCTGCCTCGGCAGATGAGCATTGTATTCTTAACAAAATTAGTGTCAGTCCGTCCCCATATCCCTGTAACCCCTGGGAGTTGTATCGAGGGCAAACTGTTCAGATTTGTCCGCCAGCCGCTCGGCGGGCAAAATTGTAACAATATATATAGATAAAGTATCGGAGTAAGTATAACTGATGAATCTTTATTACGGATGAGAACGTGTGCACGCTCTCTTGCAACTGTTAAGTTCACCCACTATCCGTTAGGGTTCCTTTCCTTTTTCTCTTTTTCCTTTTTCTTTCTTTTTTCTTTGATTTTCTTTCGATACTAATATTGATAAGAGGGAAGAAAATAATATAATAGTTACATACCTTGATGACGGGAACTGCTGCCGATCGATCGGCAGTAATTCCTGAAACAGTAAAGTTAGCACAAAGGGAAAGAAACAGGATGAAAAGAAAATTCCTAAACGTAAATGCAAGCAAAAGAAACCGTGTCTCCTTCTAATCGGAGAGAGAAGCACCTATTCTGTTCGATTCAAGGAAATGAAATTTCAATAACGCGGGTTATTTGGGGAGGAAGTCCCAGTGTACGGGGAATGTACTTGGCGCGGCTGAACAGTTCGATGAACTCTATGAGTTACAATTACAGCAATAATATTCCCAGAAGGGGCAAAAGAAATGATTTCCGCGAGACCGAATTACCGTATGCTAGGCTAACGGGAAAAAGAATATTCTACAATCTACCAAAAAAATGGGAATTCTATGACGGAAATTTTCACACGCTGGCTTCTGAAGTGGCGATGAATGCTGGGGCTTCGCTAAAGATGACGAGGCTCCCGTCGTCCGTCGTTTCAATTGGAGGTTAGATTAGTCCTAACCAAAAATGATGATAACGGTGATCCTGGGTGGAGATGTGTTGCGGCCGGCACTGGCCAACTGGCACAAGAAAAATGAGGCTTCCTTTCCTGGGGAGAAGTGGGCAGAAGTTGCGGTGCTGCTCGGGGCAAGCTGCGGCTATTAGGCAAGCGATCGATGACTCGGGGCGGCGGCTCCTTGGGCTTTCGTAATTTTTCCTGGTGGAATTTGTCGCACCGGGTGTAGTTAAATGATGGCCAAAGCCACTCCAGTTGGGGCCAAAAATAAAAAAGGCACAAGAAAAAAAAAGATAGTGCCACTCGGGGACTGCCGCGGTAAAGCTATTGCATAGTATTTTTTATCAACTTATGCAATTATAATTAAAGTTTATGCTTGGAAATGTGCCTGACACCGACAGGGCCTTGAAGTGTGTGTGTACTCTCATGACCAAAAGTAATACAACACAAAGCGAATCTTATCATTAAAGTAAGTCGCATTCTATGTGGATAGCAGGTGGTTGTACTTGCTGTTTAATATTATATAAATCTTATTTTAAGTTTCTAAGCTGATTAAAAAAAATATATTCAACATTTTCTGCCACTACGTTCTTCAAAACGTTCTAGTTTTGGTATTTATTCGCGCCCAAAGAAATATTATCTAAAAACAACCCTACTGTGAATGATGTTAGATATTTCACTGTGAACTAAGATAGTTCTCACAGCTGACAACTGTCAAATCAAATTTCTTGATGCGGTCGCCGCGCTCAAAGCCTTTGAAGATAAAACCTAAGGAAGCGCGATATCACTCTCGGAGCGTAGTAAAAACCGAGTAGTGTTAGTGTAGCCAAATGTTGTGTTAGTCAAGTAGTGACAGCGTGAAAAAACACAATTTTTAAGGGGGGGCAACAAAACAAATTATAGATATTATGACATTAAAAAATTAACTTAATTATAAATTTGCACCTTTGGCCATTGGAAAATCAAAGATTTAAATTTATATTTGATTTTCCAATGTTTCCAGGGGCGACCACGTGGAGGTAGGTGCAGGAAGTCATTTGGCGATTTTAAAATCCAGTTTCTTCAAAAATGCTAGCAAAAGCAACTTAATGGGATACTTAAGGACAATTAATAATTAATAGTAATGCAAAATGGTCTCATTAAGGAACATTAAATGAAATTAAATTAATACGTAGAAGTAAATTATTAATAGAAACTAAATTTTGATCACAAAAACTTCCCCGCCCCCAGCAGCCATTATAGCCTATTTTGTAGGTGTTTTGTTTTTGTTGGGTGTGGGTTTTAAAAGTTTTTACATTCCCTTAAATATAATTAATTTTGTGAAATGTTGCCTCAACGAAATTTTATCGGATACCTTTTTTGCCATAAAAAAGTATCTAGTATGCAAATATTTTTCGGCTACTAGTTTAATTAGAAGGCTATAATGACTGCCGCATTTCATATGCTCATCTTGATCTTCAAATAGCCTCTTGTTTACAAAATGTTCTTGAATATGTATAATTAATTGCAAAAATATTTCCTTCCGCAATAAAGTGTCGTTTTCGGGGAGAAGGTGCAATTTTAAACGTAAGACACTTTCAGCTTTCTCGCATATCTGAACAACACTTTGTGATGGAATTTTTAAATAACCTTTCGTTTTATATCCAATAAGTGTTTCTGGTGAAAATATGCCTTGTAAAGCTCCTAAACACTCGGAACATACCAAAACTTTAGATATTTTAAAAACTACGAATCCGGCTATGTAGTATACAACATGTTGTACATAATTTGTTAGTTTGTTTGGATATGTGACATAGTTATGTTCTTCTATAAAACGCTGGTCTAGCGCGTCACAATCTTCAATTATGTCATTTTTATCAAAAAGTAGCCACTTCTCAGAAGAACTATTAATTTTGGCTACAGTGTCATTGTTTGATTGAGGTTTCTGTGGTATATTTAAAATCTTTATTTTGTCTAACGGGATGCAATTTCCGATTCCGCCCTCTCTTATCTGACATCTGACTAATAGTCGTTTATACGCAGCAATAAATTGTTTTACAGAGGGATTATTATTGTGTCCAAGATGCATACGTATAGAAGAAAAAAATAATTCCAAATGATCCTGGTTTAATTTGTATGTAGGGATAAAACTTAATTTATTTGACTTAATATATTTTTCAAAAATGTAATTTAAATTTCTCAAATTAGCAATAAAACCAATAAAACCAGTCTTTCTAGGACTCTCTACAACAAGCTGCCCGGAATTAAGTTTCAATTTTAATATATACATAATTGCAAATTCTGCATACTGTAGCACTTCATTGGCATTATTTTCACATAGTGCGCGTTTTTTGGTTTCCGGAGTTGATATTTTCCTGCTATTCAATATATCAAATATATCATTCATTATCCGAATAAATTCTGATAATGGCTTACTTCCTTGGAACTCTGGAAGATTTAAAACTTCTGCACAAAAATCTAGTGCATCGGCAACAGATTTGCTGAAAATTTGCGCTGCTAATTTAACATTCATTTTTTTTCGGGCAAAATATATATGTGCTTGTTTTAACTTATTTCCCAAATGTAATTGTTCCTTTTCTTGAAGATAAACTAATCGTTCTAAGTAAACCCAATTTATTATTTCTCCTTTTCCATTTATTAAAATTTTTAGATCCCCCAACGTATTTCTAACTAACTTAAGCATATGGCATGGATCAGGATGCGCAATGCATATTTCTTCAGAGTTCTTTTGGGATATATTTGTAAATTCATAAATATTTTTTAAATCACAGCCTAAAGATTTCATAGCGCTAATATTATTAGCAGCGCCGTCGAATGTGACCCCAATAATGTCTGCTCCACACTTTCTCAATTCTCCCAACGCCAAGTTAATTATATTGGCTTTTTGATCTCCTGTCATGGATATAATTGGAAAGAAGGCTATTGGAACTTTCCAGGACCTATTTAAGCATACAGCCATTATAACTAAAATTTGTGTGGCCAAGAAACCACTTCTACCTCCATCTGCAGTATCTACGTAACCATACGAATTTTTCCCATCCCAATCTAAATGCTTACGTATATTGATTTCATCGAATACAATATTAATATATAACTTATCGTTTATATTTTTAGCTTCATCACAAGCCATTTTAATAGCATCAAATGACTCTGCAGTAAAGCCTGGGGAACAATCTATAACTTTATACCACTCAGATATAGTTCTTGGATGTGGTAGGCAGTTGCCAAATACTTCTCTGACATATGTATAGGCCTTTGGGGATAAAAAATTCAAGTTTAGTGCGAATGCACGAATGTTCTCATTATACAACTTATCAGTAGAGCTTTTCTTTGCTTTAGACAAATATCGCAAAAGGAAATCCTTACTCGGACCAGCAATGTCAGATAAAATGCCTTCGATATCATTGTCTATTAAATTTTTTTGTTTTAAATCTTCCAGCATAGTTTGGACTTGGACTAATTTTCTCCGTTGCCTAAAAACTTTTTGATTCAATCTTTTTATGGATTTGTCCCTCTTATTCACGAGCTTTCTTAATTTTTGCAACTTAGCCTTTTTAATCAAAATTTCAGAGTTTATTTCATCGCCGTCACTTGAAGGTTGCATACATTCTGCCACCTTTAAATTGTTTTCCAAATTACCCTAAGAAAATGTTTATCATTTATTTAATTAACGAAATGCATAAAATCACCCAATGCCCTACTACATATTGATAATACAACAAATCCCCGATGTAGAGAGGATTTTTATTTAAACACACCATGCAAAGCAGTTAAAAAACATATTGATCATTCCAAGGAAAGCAAAAAGCTTTTCATATCATAAGTAACGATTTTATGCTTAATATATTTCGTGATTATTAGCTTTAATTTATACTTGAATTAATAATAAAATATTCCTATGCGTAACATTTTTCAATACTTTCCTTTAATTGACCACAACTGTTTAATTGAAAATATTGCCCCACCAAAACGTCCCCTAAGATAGTATTCGAGAATATAGAATAGAACTTACAACTATTAATTTTACATCATTTTTAAAAGATGTGACTGTTGGAAATGACTTAGTATTATTTGTATCCTGAAATCAAGTTAAATTTTTTTTAAACCAAACACATTTATTTTATTTGTAAACAACGAAACAATAAATTTCAAAATGCTGCGTTTACAGTTATACGCCTTTCAAAAATATAAAATATTCAAAATTTAAAATCATAACCACAAACGTTTGTATTTAATAAACTATAAATATTAACACTGAACTTACGAAGTCATGTACAATACTTTGAAATTTTTAGCTTTCTTTGATTTGTTGCTGAATGAAGATAAATGTGTTATAGAAACGTATATCGTTTAAATTGTTGTTTAAATTGCTTATTATTAAAGTATTAGAAGACTTACATCGGACGATGATTCTGCAGTTGTATAAGCAGCATAAAATCGTGAAGCATCAAAAAGGTCGCATTCCATATTTGGTGATTCCTCCTGCTATTAATAAACAAAAATAAATTATTAGTTTATATGTTGTATTCAATTTTTGTTTACTTTTTTCCTTATTAAAAGAAGTGATTAAAAAATGGGAGTTATGTGGAGCATACATAACTATGCTATATATTTTTAATTTCGTATATAAAAAGATTAATATAAATGTATGATAAACTTACAATTACAGCACCATCAGTTTGTGATTTGGTTATATATGAACATGAGGGCTCGATATTTCCTACATTCTCCTGAAATTAAAATGCAACATATACATATTTTAAACAGTATGAGTCCTCATAAAGCAATCATAAAAATTTAAATACGATTGTTTAACTGTAATAAAAATAAGTACGCAAATCACTTACCAGTGTTATCACTGCATGTTGAATCGGCAAATAAGTAGGCACTACATCCGTCTGGATTCCGTGTAAAGCTGGAGGGCTAACTAATTGCTTAAAAAATATTTTCGAAGAAGTATTTATTAGTAAAGCATTTATTATTGGTAACAAATAATACTCGTTAAAATATAGTATATGTATAGTATATACATATACAATTAAATCTTACGTTCTCTGAATCATCAACGGTCCTGACTTCCTCAGGCTTGAATGAAATAAAATATAATATTCATTAAATAAAGCGTTTACCACAGTTTACAAATAACTTACTTCTGGTATGTTTATAGAAGGAACTGCTCCCACTTTTATTCTGCGGATTGTCGGATATTCATTAAAATCTGCTTCTATGAAATGATCTTCACAAATTACATTACTGTCCTTTGGTATATGATCCGGACAACCTATTGCTTGGAGCCACTTTTTTCGCAATTTAATATCCTTTGGGAATCTTAAATAATTTATAATAATTAAATAAATTACTAGAAATTTAATAATTAATTAACTTCCTTATCATTTTACACATATTTTATTTGAATAGCACTGAATAATTGAACAATTTTCGATATTTAATGCACAAGCCCCTCCGAAAATACATTTTTAACGCCGTCAATTACACTGCCGACCCAAAACATCGTGACGTCACATGGTCTTTTAATTCCGATGTAAACAAAGCTAGTATAGGCACATATTTTACGGAAAACAGCTCATTTATCACCTTTATATGTTTGATTACGCAAAGAAAACTTAAAATACTATATATACTTACTGGAAAAATGATTTTCCTTTCCTATTTTTGCGGGAACTCGCACAATTTCGCACCGAACACTTCATGTTTGTAACTCACTACACAGCACTAATATTCTGAGTCAAACTCTCTTTTCTCCACTTGTTCCTTAATATGTGATCACCTTACTTTACTTCACGTAACTTTTCACACAGTTTTAATTTCACTTTCTAAAGATATTAATTAAAAAATCCCGAGACGCACCTTACACCGAGCCAAAAACACTTTTGACAGATCGTTCAGGGCATGCCGACTCCCTCATTTATCGAGTACCTCTCTTTTTAAGCCGACCCCAGTTTTTACTACGCTCACGTATAGGGATTTTACACGATACAGCATTTCCTTAGGCTTTATCTTCAAAGCTCAAAGCCCGCGATAAAAGCTATGCAATAGCTTAAAAATGCAATGGGGCCTCCGACTGCGACGTAGTCAGTGGGGCCGCTAGAACACAGGTGGGGCTCCTATAATGATTCCTGCATTAATTTCATGCTGCTTATTTTTAGATGATCTTACCAAAACGAGGGCACTTGGGAACAGACACACTTTTCCACTTTTTATTATTTTCTTTCTTCTGACTTTTTCTTTTTTGTTTTTCACTTGCGCTCTACTACAGATGGTGGCGGCACGTCCGTCCACGATCGCTGACTACACCAGAATGACATCATGGCGGCGCGCTGTCGCCTTTCCTGTGTTGTGGTCAGGGTTCTTAGCTGACCTTTTTTCAGCTCCTTTGAGCTCGAGGCTTCGCTCAACGGACCTGTGGTGTTGTGGTCAGGGTTCTTAGCTGACCTTTTTTCAGCTCCTTTGAGCTCGAGGCTTCGCTCAACGAACCTGTGGTGTTGTGGTCAGGACCAAAATATTGGTCCCCACACTCTTCCCTGAAAAAACATGAAACATCATTTTTATTTTCACGCCGCCTATGGCTGGCGAAAAGAATTTAAGTGCGACGGCACGTCCACAAAATTACGGCGCCGGTGGCAGGTACCGCAAGGGGGCTGTTTCTCGGACTGCGAACGCAGAGTTTTGTAGCTAAAAATAGCACCAAAACTCGGTTCTCGCAGCTCGAAGGACAGTTAAAGCGAACAAAAATTGCGGCGCAGGCCTGGCGATCGAGGCAATTTGTGCACCTCGAGCCCGGTCCCATAGAAAAGTTCCCGCGACCGAGAAGCTCGAGCTAGCACAAAAGTGCACGGTGCACCCAGCTGCCTCGAGCCAGGCCCCAGCCACAGCGAGAAGCGACTCTCGATCCCGTTGGCATAGACTCGCACATCGACGGTAGGCGCTTGATTGGCTGGCGCGGCGATGTCTGAGTGAATGGCAGCGGGATCGGCAACGGCACGCTCGAATGTGACGCGGACGTGTAGTACAGGGTGTCTCAAAAGAAAGTTCACATTTAAATCTTTTTTTAAAAGAAAAGTCTTAGCTTTATTGAAAAAATGTTTATTTTATATTGAAGTACACTGTTTGGGAATTTATTTTTTAAAAATAACATCGTCCAAATGTAAACCGTTGCGCTCTCGGCATTCATTTAGTCGGGCACTAAAATTGCCTATGACAGCTCGGCAGGTATAGTCTCCGTGATGGCTGCCATTTCATGACGGATATTTTCTTTTAATTGTGCTTTTAATTGTGTGATTTTGGTTTCTCCAGAGTTGACCCAGTCTCTTCAAACTTCTCAACCCATTTTGCAATGAGTCGAGTGCTAGGCGCATCATTTAAGTGACGAATATGTCGAATACTGCAGAATTTTCTACGCGCTACAGTCGCCGAATTACCGTTTTTGTAAAACTCACGTACGCACAACGCACGGTCCGCACCAGAGAAACGCTCCATAGCGACTAAATTCCCAAGAGCCAGACTACCGACTGACATACCCCCCGCGCCCCTCAGAATAGTTGCTTTCGCGTAATAAGATAAGCAAATGTGAACTTACTTTTGAGACACCTTGTATAAGTATTATAAGTACCTAAATGTAATGGAGTTGGTAACACCTTAGTAGTAGCTTGAACTAGTTAAGTAGATTAAAGAGTCAGTCAGCATCTAGATTTCAAGAGTGTAACAACTGTAATAACTGGGGACTGAATAAAGATTAAATGCACATGTGAACTTGATCTGTGACTAAAACACTACATGGCGACGAGGTAAATTGTTAGTGAGCCAAAAAAAAAAAACAGAAAAAGTTGATGCAGAGCGTGAAGGCGTAAGGATAAGTAGAAGGGCTTGAAAAGTTTACAGAAAACTGTGTATGGGGATAGCCAAAGTGGAAAGAAGTTTCACAAAGAAAAAACCGCGAGGGCGACCACCAAAAACTCGAACGGTTGTAGTGTATAGAACTATGGATTTCTTGAAAAAGGTTGAACCACTGCAGCTTGATGGAAATGTAGCAGAAAATTGGAGACTTTTTAAACAAGATTTTGACTTATTTTACATTGCGGCAGAATTAGATAAAAAATCGGAGGCTGTCCAAACAGCAGTATTTCTGAACGCAATTGGAAGAGAAGCAGTTGAGCTATTAAACAGCTTCAATCTGGATGCTGACTCTAAGAAAAAATACGCGGAAGTGGTCAAAGCGTACGAAGAATTTTGTAAGCCCAAAAAGAACCGAGTTTACTCCAGTTTTGTATTTCATAATCGGTTCCAAGTCTGAACCATTTGATCATTGGCTGATGCATCTAAAAAAATTAGTAAAACTATGTGAGTTTGGAACGGCGGAACAAGAAAATCGCATGTTAACAGATCAGATCGTAATCGGTATAGCGGACAAAGCAGTACAAAAGAAGATGCTGGAAACGGAAGATCTAACGGTCAATAAGGCAATTGAGATGGCGAGATCAGCAGAGGTAACCAAGAAGCAAGCAAATAACCTCCAACACCCACAACAAGTTAAAAGTCATCAAGTGGAAGCACATGCAGTCGTGGAAAGCGGATCGTTAGCTAATGGAAGTACTCAGCCCAGAAGGAGGAAACAATCGGTGTGGACAGATAAGGCAAATCAGGAGCAAGCTAATAGAAATTTAAGTATTAATAAAGTAGGTAATAGAACAAATTCTAGTATTAAAAATAATTCCAGATCATATTGTACGTATTGCGGAAAAAACCATGATAAAGGAAAATGTCCAGCATTTGGCAAGAGGTGTTCGAGATGTGGCAAACAAAATCATTTCGCATCGGTATGTAACAACAAAAAACAAATCGGTGAAGTAATTAAGCAAAATGTAAGTGACGAAACCTTTTATATTGATACTATCAATTACCGAAATCATAAACCAGTCAGCTCCTGGATGGAGAAAATTAAAGTAAATAACAAAGTCATAACATTTAAACTTGACACTGGAGCTGAGGTAAACGTACTTCCATATCAGTTTTTTCTAGAGATTGATCGAGCGAGGTTTAGTAAAAAGGAAATAAAGTTAGAAGGCTATGGAGGATCAAATATTAAAGTGAAAGGAGTGGTGAAATTGAATTGTATCGCAAAAAATAGGATTGTAGAATTAGAATTCATTGTTGTGGAACAGGGTAAAATACCTCTCTTAGGATTACAGGGTTGTATACAATTGGGTTTAGTTAAACGGATAAATGAAATTAAAGTAAATTCAGACATAAAAAGTAAGGATGATTTAATCAAAAAATTTAGATCAGCTTTTGAGGGATTGGGACAGTTTCCAGTAGAGTACAAGCTTATCTTAAAAAATGATTATACTCCAATTGCAAAATCAGCAAGGAGAGTCCCACTCGCTATATTAAATACTTTAGAAAAGGAATTGAATTCACTTTGCCATAGGAAAATAATTGAACGTGTCAATGAACCTACTGAGTGGGTATCCAACCTGGTAATTGTGGAAAAGCGGAATGGGAATCTTCGATTATGCTTAGATCCAAAGTATTTAAATGAGGCTATTTTAACGGAGCCTCACAGTATTCCTACTTTTGAAGATATTAGTTCTAAATTAGCAAACAAGAAGTATTTTAGTGTCTTTGATTTGAAAGAAGGCTATTGGCAGGTTAAGTTAGATGCAGAGTCTAGTAAGAAGTGCACATTTTCGACACCATTTGGATGCTTTAAATTTAACCGGTTACCATTCGGGATAAAATCTGCTCCTGAAGCGTTCCAGAAATTAAGTGAAAATATGTTTGGGGATATCAAAGGGACCACAATTTATATGGACGATATCTTAGTAAGTGGTGAAACGTTAGAAGAACATGATAGAAGCGTAGAAGCAGTTATGAAGAGAGCTATGGAAAATAAGATAAAGTTTAATAAGGATAAAATACAATTTAGAGTAAATAAAGTACATTATTTAGGACATGAAATAGGGGCTGAAGGTATTCAAGTTGATCCGAATCGAATGAAATCCATTCTTGAATTGAAATCACCCAAGGATAAAAAAGAGCTGCAACGAATTTTAGGCATGGTGAACTACATGCGACAGTTTATCCCAGATCTGTCGGATTTATCACAGCCCATCAGAGAACTCCTAAAAGCACGCACTATTTTTATTTGGCAACCACAACATGAAGAATGCCTCCAGAAAATAAAAACCAAAATTGCAGAAGCTCCGACATTGCAACCATTTGATATCAAAAAGGACATCGTTATTCAAGCGGACGCATCAAAAAATGGTTTAGGATGTTGTTTGATGCAAGAAAATAGACCTGTGAGTTTTGCTTCTCGGAGCCTGAGTGATGCTGAGAAAAATTACGCCCAGATTGAAAAAGAAATGTTGGCAATAATTTTTGCGTGTACAAAGTACCACAGGCAGATTTATGGACGTCACGTAACTGTTATTACGGATCACAAACCACTTCTAGGGATAATGTCAAAAGAAATTGGACAAATACCATCGCCAAGGTTACAACGAATGAGGCTGAAACTAACTAAATATGATTTGATTTTAAAACATTGTCCAGGAAAAGAAATGTTTATGGCAGATTTACTTTCGAGAAATTTTAGTTCTGATGTTTGGGAGCCAGAAATAAAAGACTTAAATGAAGTGATTCATACGATCAATGTGAGCGAAGAAAAAGTGGAATTATTCAAAAAAGAAACTCAATTAGACCCAGTCTTGTGGAATTTGATGGAAGTTTTAAAGAATGGGTGGCCAGAAAATAGGAATAGTTTACCAGAGAATATAAAATACTTTTGGAAATTACGGCATGAACTGTTTTTAGAGAATGGTATAATATTTTTTGGTGAGCGTATAATCGTTCCTTCGGCATTAAGAAAAGACATGCTAAATAAAATACATGCGCCTCATCTAGGAATAGAAAAAACCAAAGCTCGAGCGAGGAGTACAGTTTTCTGGCCGGGAATAAATGAGAATATTGAAAACTTGATAGCAAAATGTTCAATTTGCCAAAAGTACAGGAGTTCTAATATTAAAGAGCCATTGCTGCCTCACAAAATCCCGGATTTACCATATTTTAAATTAGGCATAGATATTTTGGATTTGTCTGGCAAAAGTTTCGTGGTAGTTGCTGATTACTTTTCAAAATATGTTGATGTCATCGAACTGCATAGGAAGACAGCGGAAGTAATCGTTAAAAAACTGAAAGAACTGTTTTCAGTTCATGGCATTCCACGGGTTATTATTGCAGACAATATGCCCTTTGATTCTTTTGAATTTAAAAAATTTGCAACTGATCTAGATATAAAAGTTATTACTTCCAGTCCTTATTACCCACAATCGAATGGTTTCGCAGAAAAGTATGTAAACATTGCTAAGTCCTTAATTAAGAAATCGGTGGAAGGAGGTGGAGAATTATGGAATGCAATGCTTGAATACCGGAATACCCCAATAAAAGGAGTAGGCTTATCTCCTGTTGAATTATTATTTGGTCGAAAAACAAGAACTTTAGTGCCAGGAAGATTAGCGTGCTTTAAGAAAGAAGAAAATGATATCATTAAAAGAAAATTAGAAGATAAAACGAACAGAAATAAATATTACTATGATAGGAACACAAGATACAGAGAAGATTTAGAAGTTGGGTCTTTGGTGTGGGTAAAGGAAGGAAAAATATGGAAAGAAGGTCAAGTAATCAGAAAAGATAGTTCTCCTCGATCATACTGGATAGAGCTGAACAATGGAAGTGTACGCCGAAGAAATTCGCGAGTCTTAAGAAAGCGTAAACCAAACGAATAAACTATTAAATTTGTTATTTGTTGTTTTGTGTGTAGCATTAATGTTATGCTCGGACAACTTTCTTTGAATAGAGTACTTTGATAATGTACACAACATATAATTGTATATCATTGCTAAGCTACTAATAGAATTGAGACTTATTGTATAGAAAGCTATGGTATGTTCATATTACATAGTTGATGTAGTGAGTAAGATGCAACAAGTAGCTCTAGAATGAGTACACTAGGTACAGCTGAATTAAAATATTGTAGAACTTGGATTAATGTACTAAAATTAAAATAGTGTAGAAACCTAAGGAACTGAATTGTAATCTTATGGGGAAGGTGTAGTATAAGTAGTATAAGTACCTAAATGTAATGGAGTTGGTAACACCTTAGTAGTAGCTTGAACTAGTTAAGTAGATTAAAGAGTCAGTCAGCATCTAGATTTCAAGAGTGTAACAACTGTAATAACTGGGGACTGAATAAAGATTAAATGCACATGTGAACTTGATCTGTGACTAAAACACTACAGGACGAGCGGTTGATGGGTGGCGTGGCGTCGATTTTCGAGGAGTCGGTTGGTGGTCTTGAAGCGGAAAAGAAGTAGCCCGGACAGGTGATTAAAAAAATAAAGTAAAGTCGCGGGGAATGCTGTAAATTAGTAGGATCACGAAAAGAAAACGACGAATTAATTTAAAAAGAACTACTACGAAGTAATCCGCCCGGGCAGAATAAGAAAAAAAAAGAAAAGAAGAAAATAAACAAAAAACCAGCAAAAAAACGATTAAAGAGCCGGACGGAAAATACGGTGACATGATTTTCTTTGGCCTTCGAAAACCTGCGTTCGCCGCGACAATTTCGAGTAATTACCCTTAAGAAAGGGAAACGGTGATCAAGCTACCGCGTTGTTTCGGGTAGGAAAATACCTGGTGTGAATTCTGAAAAATCAAAAAGAGGGAAAATGTGTTTAGCAAACAGTTGAGTCGTGTAAGTAAAGTACATTACATTCCCTTACCGTTAGTTATCCGATCCAAGCCATGAGGTGGAACTCGAAAGAAGAAGAAGACCGGTGTTATAAACATTTAAAATTAAATATAATACTGTGCCCTACCTCTAATTAATAGGCTAACCAGCCCTAAGTGACCCTGAAAGTAATAATTAAAAATTAAAACGTGTAATAATAAGTAGAGTTAAATGTAGGTAAATTAACCTACCGTTAGTTAGCATATCCGAATATCCTAGATGTATCTGGAAAAAAAAACAAAAAAAAAAGAATAAACAAAAAATATTAGTGGATCGCTTAATGTAGTGGTAAGCGAGCTGAAAAAAAAAACCTTGCAAGAACTATCAGAAAGTGAACTTAGAGGAAAAAAAAAGAAAAAAAAAAAAAACAGGCATTAAAATAAGAATTAAATAACCTAGTGAGTATTGAATTAACCTAAGAAATAACTACTTACGTCGTAAATTAGCCCGATTTCAAAATAAGAGAAGCAGAAGTGAACAAAGAAAATTTTTAATAATAATGATCAGTATAATTAGTGCTAGGCTTAAAGCATAAATGAACTCTAGAACGAATAACCATCCAAATAAATACATAAGCCAAAGAACAAACAATAAAGTACATAATTAAGTGTATAAGTAAGTAAATAAACGATATAAGTGAACGAAGGAACAATAGTAGGGATTAATAAATAACCAGACCTAATTAAATCAATATTATTGCCCAAAGTAAGTGAAGAAACAATTGAACCTCGATATAATTAAAATAAGTAATCCCGGAAGTTACGAGAGACATAAATCAATACATAAGCGGACATCTAAATAAATACCTGAATAAATAAGTGACTGTTAACTTGAGTACAACTGTACATAAATCGATAGA
This sequence comes from Machimus atricapillus, assembly GCA_933228815.1. Taxonomy (NCBI): domain Eukaryota; kingdom Metazoa; phylum Arthropoda; class Insecta; order Diptera; family Asilidae; genus Machimus; species Machimus atricapillus. Next base: position 243,273 of record CAKOGC010000003.1, read on the forward strand.
ACGTGAATTAAATTACCTTATGCATAAACAAATAAATATAAACATATCCCTGTCGAAAGTTTTACATGAACTAATTAAAAGAGTGAATAAATATACATAAATAAGGGAACATTTTAAAAGTTTAACTAAATAAACAAGCAATTTCTTTCGATACCTAAGCGGATGAAGAAACAATTAATCAATTACATATCTAATTAACCTACCCCTAAATCTATGAAATATAAAGATAAAAACTCACCGTGGACCTGTTTGTGGCCAGACCGGAACACACCGACACCACGTCGGGGCCAAAAGAAGAGGCAGGGTGTCGGGCGGCGGCATCTGCAGCAGAACCATCCGCCGCGGGATCCTCAGCAGCGTCGTCGTCAGCTGCGGCCACCACAACAATCACAGCGACACATCACCAGCAGCAGTTCAACACTCAACCTCATCAGTAACAGCAAGGCGCCCACCGATACACCAAATTGTAAATTTTGTAAGATAATGAGAAAATACTAAAGCTAAGGTATGTCCACTTAAATTATATTTTATTCTCTTGGTCCCCTCTCCTCTCGAAGCAGCGTGGGTAATGATGTCAAATGTTTTGTGCGGTAAGATGATCTAAAAAGAATTTTGTTTCAAAGGGACCTCCCCATAAATTGTGTTGGTCAAGGGGAGGTCAAAGGGTGGTTGGGGCATAGGCCAGTGGGGGTTCATTGCGATCAGAACCCCCCGTCAGAGTCAACCACAGGCAGTTGCAGGGATTCGGCCTGCACTGTCCTTTTCCGCCCCTTATCGATTATGTTGTTCCGTCGCGGGAGAATTTCGTTGTTGGTGGGCCGTTCCGGTGGCGCAGAGCGGCATTTTGGCAAACCCCCCCACTCGCTACCTCGATGCTACCCATGCCAGCTCCCGCAGCCGCATACCCCCGGACGAGGTACTTTAGCCGGGTCCTCGAGGTACCAACCCGCAACACCTGTGTCACCCATGTGGTTGTCACTTGACGAAGCTAACTTGAGTTCAGTGGCGGGCTAAGGCCAGGGTTTCATTCTGACGCTTGTTCCACATATTATATGTCATTTTCCTAAAGAATAAAACCGTGCACATCACACTCCTGTGCTTATGTAGGTAGCCACAGTGAAGCGTGGCAGGGTTAAGCTAGTTATGTAGATACATATACATATATTATAATACATCACAGAAGGATTATCCACTAATAGCCTCAATTTTTTTTAAAAAAATGTTGTTATGAGAGGTCGACGCAGAAAGACGATAATATTTTTAAAGTTTTTAAGAATCTAGATAACCACTGAATTCATATGCTTAATTTTGGATTAGTATCTCAGAACAATGTCCATAAAACATCGCCCCCTTAAAGAAGACTTTTTCAAAATATTTTTTAGAGTAAAATTGTTAAACATCATAAAGAATATTAAACCGGGTGGCGTGCGCTTACAATGACTAGTATAGTTGCACTCTCATGTACTTTTTGCTTTTATTTCATTTATTCCTATCATAGTATGCGTCTAGAATCCCAAAAATTAGGTGAGAGGTTACGGTACTATCCAGTGACTGGGAAAAAGAACTTTGAAGGAGCTCAACTTGAAAAGCTTGCGCCAGCTCGCGTACCCAATCTCAAAGCTGTTTTGCTTGATATTTGCAGCTTGGCGGTTATGATAATCTCGTGTTCATTCCTTGCCTTTCTTAAATCGAAGTTCTATTTCTATCGGCACCCTTACCTTTACCTTACCCTTACTCAAGTAAAGGGCATTTACACGATGCAGCATTACCTTAGCTGTATATTCAATGGTCGGAAAAGTTCATCCCTCATTAGGAGCAAGGGTACGCGTGCGCCGTTAAGGCAGGGGTGTTCTGTTCATTCAACTACCACCGGGAAAATATACCCTTGCAATATATTGTCAAATCCAAATCTGCGCACAGGAGCAGCCAGAGAAATGTCGAGGGGTTAAACCCACTTCCACCCTCGGCGATTGAATAGAATTGTATGAATGCTATTTTATTTTCCTTCTGCGGGGATATATTCCACACTAGAGTATTTCATCACTGTTGTCGTCTTCTTGCTCTTGGTATATATGTAAACATATATAAACAACTCAACGGCTCCGATTGGGATATCTACACTACTTGGATTTCAGTCTGCATTTGGTGTTCATTCGTGGTATTTCCCCGAAATTGTGTTGTTGCCCTAAAACGAACCGAATTTAATCAACAAATTTTGAGCTTAAGGAAATTATATTTAAGCTGAAATAGTGCCATCATTTCGCGGGAGTTTAAAGCTCAGCTAGGAGGAAATGGTATTAATTTGGAAATTTCGCATACACCAGACAGAAGTTCCTTGCAGTAATTAGACTTTCGGGCCAGTGATATTGTCTTGTCACAGCAGTACTTTTGCAGTAGTTGCTGCTGTTCCGGGACATTTACATTGCCCTAAGAAGTAAACGACAAGAAAGAATGAAAATGTGCACGCCATAGCGCCTTGCCGATAACACCCTTCACAATGACTATCTTCAGGAAAGGAAAAACACTACTCCAAAAAGTATTTCTTCCTGCAGAAGATTCAAAGGGAATTTCCTTTTATGAAAAACTTTTGCAAAATATCTTCAAAAAAAAAAAAAATAGTAATGTTATTTAAAAAAAAATTTACCTATAACCACTGTCGGCCATTTTGCATGTTGTGAATGTATACTCTTTTGTTCTACTGCATATGTGACATCAGACAAGGTATGCTTGGCATAAAAAATTTAAAAACATCGAAACAACAAAAATATTATGTACATAGTGAAGAAAATTAACCATAGTGTGCAGAAAAAAAAAGGAAAACACTATAGTAAAAAAAACCTTTTATTTTGTGAACGAAGCTGTTTTATCCTTAGCAAAGGGAAGCAAGGAAGCTAACATCGATCGATTAAAACCACTACACCCAAGCGACCGGATTTCGGAATCGGTTTACCCTCGTTTTTCCGCAAAAGACGCGAATATTTCTGACTGCAACCTTTCGCTAACCGTCATGCCGCTATACAAAAAAAAAAAACAAACAAAAAAAAATAAACTGACAATTCAATAAATTACAACTAATGCACATTTCTTAATGACAGCTTCAACAAGTTTTGAATGGGTTGTTCGTGTTTTGTAAAATTTTCGGGCATTCACGTACAATTTTCGGGCATTCCTAAATCAGTTTGCGACATCCTGTAGAATATTTCAACTCTTCTCGAAGGCGTTTCGATGGTTCTGAATCACTAAACAGTCATAATTTTTTCTGTTACACTTGGGCGCTGCTTTGAAAACATCCAGCGATTATCTGAACTGAAAAGCTTTCAGACAGCAACATGCTACCGTAAATGCTTGAAGTTTGGTTTTAGAAGGAAATCGACATGGTTTTAATAATATGTGCGTACGTTGGGATATAATCGTTACATCATGGTTCGCTTTTTTTTTTTTTTTGCTTTTTCAAAGTTATTTGAATATTCCCCTTTAGTACATTAAAGTATTATGTTCGTATGTTTATATTAATTTAATTTTTTTTTTCGTTTTTTAACTGTGCCCCATGTGACAGGGCTTTTAATGGGTATCTTACTCTCTTAAATATAGTCGAGAGCTCGCCACATATTGGAGGAAAACAACAACAATTTATATATTATTATCAATCATTCATACATAAAATAATGTATATCGGATAAGCAAAGAATATATGTGTTTTACAGTGGATTATGCAGTATGGTAGCTGCTTTATCCTACATACACAACATTCTATTGCGAAACTATATCGACGTCATATCATCGTCTCATCGTCTTGCTGCTGCTGCTGCTTCTGCTTCTTCGTCTTTTTTATTTATAAATTTTATTCAATCCTCTCTTATAAGAGAGTTATAATAATATTTTTCTTTTATATTACAAAATATAAATAATTGCAATAATATATACACATACAACACATTACACATTTATATATTTGTTCTCTTGTTTTTGGAGAGATAGAGGAACAAATCGACAAGCAGAGGATGAGCTTCAGTGGATCGCAGTATGGCAGCTGCTCTACCACTTACAACACCTTGCTCGTTACCAAAGTCGTTTACAATTGATTTTGAGCCCTGTCATCGTATTTTATAATGCTTAATTATTAAAAAACTAGCCATTACTATAAGAGTTACTTTCATACAACTTATATAGAACTATGTTTCATAATACATTGGCATCATAAAATTAGATTATCGTTTATAATATAATTCCGAAAAATTATATTATAAACTTTATATATTATATGGTTTAATGCACATACAATACAGCAGCCCCATTACTATCACTGCAAGTCCAGCACGGATACGACCTTAGAGGCGTTCAGGCATAATCCAGCGGACGTAGCGTCATACCACTGTTCGCTCGAACAAGTATTGTGCCATTGGTCCGTACCTGCGGTTCCTCTCGTACTACGCAGGAATGCTGTCGCAATAACAATTGTCATCAGTAGGGTAAAACTAACCTGTCTCACGACGGTCTAAACCCAGCTCACGTTCCCTTGCATGGGTGAACAATCCAACGCTTGGTGAATTTTGCTTCACAATGATAGGAAGAGCCGATATCGAAGGATCAAAAAGCGACGTCGCTATGAACGCTTGGCCGCCACAAGCCAGTTATCCCTGTAGTAACTTTTCTGACACCTCTTGTTAAAAACTCGTTAAACCAAAAGGATCGATAGGCCAAGCTTTTGCTGTCTATGTATTTACTGAATACCTAGATCAAGTCAGCATTTGCCCTTTTGCTCTATGTGTGGTTTCTGTCCGCACTGAGCTGGCCTTGGGACACCTCCGTTATTATTTGAGAGATGTACCGCCCCAGTCGAACTCCCAACCTGACAGTGTCCTTGAATTGGATAATACTAGAGTATAAGAGTTATACCAAATTTAATTACTTTATTTTAAATTATAAAGTTAATTATCCAATACATACATACACATATAAAATATTCTTAAATTATCACACGCATATTAATTATAATTATAACCACCATAAATATATCCCTTTTAAGGGGGACATACCCATAATAGCCACAAAGATATAATATACGTGTAAATAAAGTGAATATATATACACGCATATATAATTAAAAAAGTCCTTTATATAAATATTTCATTAAAATTTGTTTGGTGTATATAACAAACTCTTAAGTACTTTTATCAAGAAACTTGCATCAAAACAAAATACCATAAAATATTATGAATAATTATATGATAATGTAATATGTAACATATAAAATATATGAAACATAAACGTAACATATAATATCATACATATCCATATAATGGCTAAGTAAATGATACACGTTCCATCTTATCAAGTAAGTAAGGAAACGATAAGAGTAGTGGTATTTCACTTTTGATATTAAATAAATCTTTTAATTCATTTAATATCTCCCACTTATGCTACACCTCTTATGTCTCCTTACACTGCCAGACTAGAGTCAAGCTCAACAGGGTCTTCTTTCCCCGCTAATTATTCCAAGCCCGTTCCCTTGGCTGTGGTTTCGCTAGATAGTAGATAGGGACAGTAGGAATCTCGTTAATCCATTCATGCGCGTCACTAGTTAGATGACGAGGCATTTGGCTATTTTTTTTTTTTTTTGCATAGGAGGAGGAAATCTTTTATAGACACCTTTCTGAGGTAGTGTGGGACTCTACCGCTAGGGCCTACCCACTAAAACCTTCCCCTTTGTTTTATGCCTGATACGCAGGCAGCACGTACTGCAGGTTTAGTCAGGGGATGGGGTGGTTGTTGGGACAAGGTATATTTAATGGGATGAGATGTATCCGGGTTCGTTTTCCGGGTTTGAATTCACCTGTGCGCTCGCTCTATGTTATGCCGATTGATTGTCTGTTATAAAAAGTTCTGGTGGAACTATTAAAAACCCAGAACGCTCTTAGGCCCCCTGCTATCGCTCTCACACTTAGTATTGTTGTGTCTCTTTTATTTATTAGTCTGTCCTCTAGCAGTTCGTTTACTGATTTTTTACTCCATAACCCTCTCCAGTTAAGGGTTATTGTCCTTATTTTTATTCTCTCTACCCCGTATCTCCCTCTGATTGCATTTCGTACGTTTTCGTCGTCATAGTAGGCGGCCTTTCGCCTGTGCGCTTCATCAAGGCTCCTTGAGTCTGTTGTAACTTGTGCATCCACTATGACAGCTTCTCCGTCCTTAAGTGCGATCAGATCCGGTTTCCTGTTACCGCTTCGCGTTTCCAGAGTTGGTTCGAGTATGGTTGTAAACTTTCGTTGATTGAGACTTCTATCGATATACTTAATCAGGCCATTGTGTCTATCAATTCGACATCTGTGGGTCCGTGGGCAGAGCTGCAGTATGTGGTTAGTCGTTTCGGTGACTCCACACCCAGCTCTGCAGAGCCGATCGAGTTCCGGTCGTCCCCTTGTCGTCCTTGACTTAGAGGGGAGGGCGTTTGCTCTTAGTTTAATGCTCTCGATGTATTGTTTCCCTGTCAGAAGTCTTGTAGGTTCTCGTATCCAGCGATGAATTTGCTTAATCGAGTTTGAGTCCCGAAGGCCATATCCATCACAGCTCGTATGCAGTTTTCTGGCCCAAAAGGCGTCTAGTTCTTTACGTTTATTAAACGTAATGTCGCCGCTCTTTAGTCTCTCACCCACTTTCCTTATCTCTTCCTCCAGGAAGCTGTCTAGGGCTTCGTTATCAGCGTTGTTTTTACCCCGGAATGCGATGAGGCGGTGCAGTCTGAGGAGAGGACAGAACCATCTGAGGGCTGGTATACCTAGTCCTCCTTCTTCTAGAGGGGCGTGGAAGAAAGCCGTTGTCGTATCCTTAGGAAGTTTTAGCCATGTCATTGTGAAGTTCCTTATCAGTCTATCCATTTTGTTGAGTACTCCAATCTTTACTCTACCAAGCACCAGCTTGTGGTAGAATTGTGGCAGTAGGTAAGTCCGGGCTGCGAATAGTCTTTGCTGCGGTTTCAACGGCGCTTTGGTAAGCCTTTCTAGCTTAGTTTTTAGTTCTCCAGCTGGATCCATTTTTATTGTTCCATCTCCGTTGAATGATATTCCCAGATACCTCCATGCGGTCGTCCTTTTTAGGTGGGGTATTGTGTTCCCCCCCACCGTGAATTCCAGTGGCATTATCGAGGTGTTCTTGTGTTTTTCTTGGCCCTTAATGCTCAGCGTCATGCATTTAGAAGCATTAAGGGTCATGCCGCATTCCCGAAGGTATTCCGCAGTAGTTGTAATAAGAGTTTGCAGCCCGCGCGCCGTGTCAGCGGCTAGAATCAGGTCGTCCGCAAATGCCATGGCGTTAATCCTTCGATTACCGGTTGAGCAGCCTATATGTTGAGGTAATGATCTCAGTAGTCGATCGATCACGATGTTAAATAGCACCGGAGAGAGTGGGTCCCCCTGTTTAACTGTTTTGGGGTTATTCCCTGTGTGTACCAGTCCGACCCATACAGTCTCGTAACCGATGTCTCGTAACAGTTCCGTATATATCCAATGAAGTCCGAGGGCATGTTGTAGCACTCCAATGTTTTGAAAAGGGCTTTATGGGACACCGATTCGAACGCCTTGCTGATATCCAGTGAAGCTAGGTAGCAGGAGGTGTATTCAGTGTTGCTTCTCCTTATCAGAAGGTCCACCAGTATCGTGTTTTCCGCACATCCGTCCGTTGGCTGGAATCCTCTTTGGCGTGAGTCGAAGTCAAATTCCGTCATAATTCTGTGAGCGAGGATTCCATGTAGGGTACTTGTAACTATTGACGGGATTGTAATTGGTCGAAAGTCGCCAGGTTCAACGGAGGTTTCCTTCTTCGGTAGAAAGATTGTTCGGGCCTCCGCTAGGAGGTCTGGCGCTTTCCCACACCAGAGAATGAGATTGAAGATCTTGGCCAGGATGACATCCGGAATCGATCTCATTAACCTTGGCGTTATCCCATCCGGACCGGGTGATGTTGAGGGAGCTGGTTTGTTCATGCTTACTTCTGTTGGTGTAATCGGTCCCCATATTCTGCTTAGGTCTTGGTTCAGGTCTATATACGATGGTTCGGCTTCGTTGGATTTCGTTAGGATGTTCTCCCAATACGGTGCCATTATCTCTCTATTGGGTACTTTAGAGTCGTTCTCTCCTTCTAAAATGGATTTAATACATCTGCTCTGATGCTTCGTAAAATTCCTTTGGGTCCGCGCATATTCGGAGCGTCTTGCTTTCCTCTTAGATATATTCCGCTCAACCTGCGTGTTGATTCGATTGGGGTTCTTCCTTCTACTCGGCAGGTACGTTCTAAGGTAGCTGGTCAGTTTTGCAATCGTGAGATCCTTATTGTTATGGTCGGCAGTCCGAATAATGTCGCAGATCACTGCATGGCCAAACTGTGGTATAGTGCTATCATCCGGAAGGGTGAGGCAGTATTCCAAGATCGGGCTGACATTGGAGTCGGTCGCCTGGCTGGTTCCTGGTTGCGAGGGTTGTCCCGCGTTATTCTGTAGATTGGCAGCAAATCTCCCGACGGCATCCTTATATTCCTGTTTCCTGCGAATCCCTTTTATTGCGTCTAATGTCCGATTTGTGAATTCTTCCGCTAGAGCCTGGTTTACGTGTCTCAGGTTTGGCATGTTAGCTAGGAGTTCAGCTTCCCGGTGTGCTAGTAGAAGCATTTCTTCGCTCGTCCATCTGGCTTTGACCTCGCGGCGTAACCGAAGTTGGTCTAGTTCATCTGGATGAGCGCGTCTTCGATGTACTCCTAGTCCGGTGTTAGAGGTAAACGTTCGTAGGCAGAGTGTGCAGGTGAAATTCGCGCTATGGTCGTCGTTGTTGAGTTGTTGGGGGGAGAGATCAGTGGATCCCTCCCGAGCTCCGAGGCTTAATTGATTATTTGTAGTGCCAACAAGTAAGGTCGAAGGGGGTGGCAGCCCCTGGGACCTGTAAGCCTTCTCCGTTAGCCAATGGGTGAAGCCCATTGTTACCGGCGGGCACCACGAGGAGGTGGAGATAGGCACGTCCATGACTTCTTACCAAAACCTACACCTCCTCAAGAGAGCCCAGATTCGCTGATCAAACAGCCTCCTCCTTCTTCATCATCAAATAGTATTACACTATTACGATTCATAGATGGTTGTTAAACTCATCATTTTCCATTGGGCAGCCGGTAGGGTTCTAGATATGGTAGTCTAGGATCCCAAGTGGCCAAGCCCGTCGGAATAAATGTAAGTGACCGAAGTCAAATACAACCTTGGAGGGGCTAGCTGCCATTACAACAAAACTGAGCCCCCCCAAGAGAAGTATATCGGCCCTTAGGAATCAGCATCGACTTAGTCGATGCCTTTCAACCTAAGGAGAGATCACTGGCTAGGAATCAGACGACAACTGCATCCCTTGCTCCAAGGCGGTAAGGTGCTCCCTGTATCCCAACAGGCTGTCCGCTGCACCACGTGCTGCATCGACCAGATCTGCTGGGTTCCAACAAACTGCCCGCTGCATTGCGCACTACAGCGAACCCATCTGTCAGAGACACAGTTTGCACCTCAAACGTCTTGGAGGGATACAAATCATCCAACCTTTCAGCCTAACCATGATTACTTGGTCCGTGTTTGGGTTAAGAGAGTCATAGTTACTCCCGTTAAGAGAGTCATAGTTACTCCTGCCGTTTACCCGCGCTTACTTGAATTTCTTCACTTTGACATTCAGAGCACTGGGCAGAAATCACATTGTGTCAACACCCGCTAGGGCGATCACAATGCTTTGTTTTAATTAGACAGTCGGATTCCCCAAGTCCGTGCCAGTTCTGAATTGATTGTTAATTGATAGCCGTTATAAATTTATAAATATGATAAATACATATATATAAATTATATAATATGTGCAAGCCATGTATACATAAACAACATTATAAGAGGAAACAAGTTTCATTATAACATTTTGTAAATGCAACATACTATACAACATACCAAAAATTATTAATATATATGAAATTATATCAATTTAATAAATTATTAGCAAGAAAGTTCCACAATTGGTTACGTTAACTTCTATCCGGGGAACAGGTATACATAATCTTTAGAAAAAAAAAATTTTATAAATCCTAATTTACCCAGAACGAGCACATAAACCATAATATTGTTTCCCAATCAAGCCCGACTATCTCAATCTTCAGAGCCAATCCTTATCCCGAAGTTACGGATCTAATTTGCCGACTTCCCTTACCTACATTATTCTATCGACTAGAGACTCTTCACCTTGGAGACCAGCTGCGGATATCGGTACGGCCTGTTAAGAAGTTTGCGTAACCCCACCATAAATTTTCAAGGTCCGAGGAGAAAATATCGACACAGCAGTAAATGCCATGCTCTTCTAGTCCATCTACCATATCTCTCTTCGAAAGACTTCCATGGTAGTACGACTATAAAACAGAAAAGAAAACTCTTTCGATATTTCTCGACGGCTTCTTTATGGTTGTTTCTGTTGCCAGGATGAGCATTAAATAGCCCATTTTTAATAACAAACGTATACTCAACAGGTTACGGAATTGGAACCGTATTCCCTTTCGTTCAATAATAATTAAGTGTATATTTTTTTTCTTTATAAAATAAAACTTATCATTTATCAGCTTTCGCCTTGAACTTAGGACCGACTAACTCGTGATCAACCACTGTTCACACGAAACCCTTCTCCACTTCAGTCCTCCAAGGTCTCATTCGATTATTTGCTACTACCACCAAGATCTGTACCAATAATGGCTCCCTGCAATCTTACGATAAACACTTCTAAGCACATCATTGTACCCTCCTACTCATTAAAGGGCCGAACAGATAACACCCGTTCCGTCCCGTCACGTTCGCGTCCCGTTTCGACCAGTTGGATAAGTGGCCACAACAGTCCGATCCGTTCAGTAATTTGACAGTTCTCACAATAATTTTATTGTAGTTTTGTGTTTCAATCGAAAATGGACGACAACTTGTGCGAATTATTTGAGATGTTTGTGGAGATATGTATCATCTACATAATATACAGGAAACGTCGCAATCGAAATAGGAGGCGATGGTGGGTAAGACCGATAAATATTGACCGCGACATATCGGGATATTTTGCGGCAACCTACCAACAAATGAGGGATATAGATCCCGAAGAATTTTTCATTCATACGAGAATGACGAAACATGTTTACGAGTTACTGTTAAATCTCCTTAAGCAGGAATTAACGAAAACATCGATTCGTCCATCGATAGACTTCGAATGCCGACTAGCTGTAACTCTATCGTAAGTTAATAAAATGTTTACCACCATACATAATTTCTTAACACTATACGTTGTTATAGATATTTATCGCAAGGTGTAAGCCAAAAATTCCTTGCATGGAGTTTTAAAATGGGAAAGTCCACAGTGAGGGAAATAATATTAGAGACCTGCGAAGTGATATGGAGATATCTTTCACCAGTTTACGTAGCAAGACCCACTGAAGTTGACTATAAACAGATAGCCCAAAATTTCCAATTGAAGTGGGATTTGCCAAATTGTATAGGGGCAATAGATGGGAAACATATCGAAATAAGAGCTCCACCCAATTCAGGAACAAATTATTTTAATTATAAGAAGACCTTCAGTATTGTTTTACTGGCAGTTTGTGATGCTCGGTACACATTTACTGATATAAGCGTAGGAGCATACGGTAGTCAAAGCGATGGCGGTATGTATAAAGTTCAAACATAAACTATTAGTATTTATAATAATAAATTTTACAGGGATCCTTAGGGAATCTACTTTTGGGAAGCAGTTGATGACAGGTGAATTGCCAATTCCGAGAGACACTCAGCTGCCTAACAGCAATAAAATTTTGCCACATTATTTTGTCGCTGATGCTGCATTTCCCCTCCGGGAAAATTTGATGCGTCCATACCCTGGAAGAAACTTATCGCGAGATAAGGAGATTTTCAATTATAGATTATCCCGAGGAAGGCGGATGATAGAAAATTGTTTTGGAATCTTAGTTTCCAGGTGGAGGGTTCTACAAAATGCCCTGCATGTATTACCTGAAAATGCGGAGAAAATTGTGTTGGCTACTGTAGCGCTGCACAATTTCATAAATCTTAACGATACAGAAGGACGATATATACCTCCCAACTTTGTTGATTGGGAAGATAATAATAATGTGTGCCATAATGGAACTTGGAGAGAAGAAATTTCAAACATCGCATCGGTGAGAATTGGATGTAATAATGCCACCCGAACAGCTTTTCATTTAAGGGATACACTAAAAGATTATTTTTGTAACGAGGGATCTGTGCCTTTCCAATTAAATAGAACATAAAATAAATGTAGAAATTTTTATTGAATTTATTTGGAACTATTATTTACAGCGGTATCAGCTCTTATCAGAATATCTATTTTAAATAGATTTTTTTCGGGTTCACTCATTTTTTGCATTTTGCATCTTATTGATTGTAGAAAGAACCAGTCTTCATCATCTTCTGGATTCCTCGTCTTCAGTTTACTCGAAAACTGCTCCAAAGTCTTCACTAGAAGCTCGCCAACAGCATCGTCTTTGTCCTTCTCCTTCCGCCTTTTCCGGTTCGAGGACGTCGTGGAGGCTGATGTTGAGGCAACACTTTCATCATTTTCTATAATAAACGAGTCCGTGGACTCGTTTACCTCATCTGATGCTTCTTCCATAGAGTTTTCCCTCATCCTATAATCAATGCATCCAAACTTTAAATTAATAAATACCTATAAAAATACAAATTTGTATGTACCTTCTCGGCTGAATACAATTATCTAGGAATTGCAAGCACGGAAATAAGTGCCACAATGTTTTTGGTGGAGCTCCAGATCCGGATGGCAAATTACTCTTTCGCTTTTCCCGAACATATCGGTCCCTTAGTGTTGACCACTTTTTCTTTGCTAGGAAATTAAAAAAAATTACATTTAATTCGTTTCAGTTATCACTACATTATTGATATTTCTTACCATCTACTTGAAATTGTTCCCCAATTTCCTTCCAAATTTGGTCCTTCCTCTTCACGTCCATATAATATTTGTTTGCTTTGTCATACAGTTCCTTTTTATTTCTAATAACTTCAATAAACTCTTCGTCGCTCATGTTGAATTCGTAATAATTGTGTTTTTCACTGTGTTTATCTGTCATTGTGATTTGGTCTAACAGGGTTTGAGGTTATGTGTTCCGTAAAAATTGAAATTCGCTCAACTTGCCCGACACGCTCCGTTCCGTTTCGACCATTGTGTGCAATTACACGTACCTCCCATATGTTCAACTTTGACATTTTTACGTGACGGGACGGAACGGGTGTTATCTGTTCGGCCCTTAAAGTTTCAAAATTTATAAATTGTATATAATTTATAAATCATATACTTTAACGGTGATGTATAGGCATACAACTTGAGCGCCATCCATTTTAAGGGCTAGTTGCTTCGGCAGGTGAGTTGTTACACACTCCTTAGCGGATTACGACTTCCATGCCCACCGTCCTGCTGTTTTAAGCAACCAACGCCTTTCATGGTATCGGTATGAGTTGTTAATTTTGGCGCCTTAACATCACGTTTGGTTCATCCCACAGCGCCAGTTCTGCTTACCAAAAATGGCCCACTGGGCACAATATATCATAACCTATACCTTCATATCAAGAAAGGTTAGGTTCTTACCCATTTAAAGTTTGAGAATAGGTTAAGGTCGTTTCGGCCCTAAGGCCTCTAATCATTCGCTTTACCAGATAAGATTATTTTTAAATAATATTTATATGCACCAGCTATCCTGAGGGAAACTTCGGAGGGAACCAGCTACTAGATGGTTCGATTGGTCTTTCGCCGCTATACCCAATTCTGACAATCGATTTGCACGTCAGAACTGTTTCGGTCTTCCATCAGGGTTTCCCCTGACTTCTACCTGATCAGGTATAGTTCACCATCTTTCGGGTCACAACATATATGCTCAAGGTACGCTCCAGTTAGAGGTATATAAAATAATATAAACGGTAAAGTAAATATTATATATATATACATAACTATATAGAACGCCCCGGGATGGAATATATATAATATAATATATATAATTAATCCCATAAAATAAAATATTTATTAAGTTAAGTTATTTACGCCTTTAGGTTTTTATTGATACCCAATGACTTGCGCACATGTTAGACTCCTTGGTCCGTGTTTCAAGGCGGGTCCCGAAGGTATCCTAAATCTATAGCATTGTTAATCATATAAACGCATATAACAAAAATATAATTTTAAATAATATATATTTTATTATAACATACACGCGAAGCGTATATGTAAGCGTTATATTTAATTTTGGAATCTGCCAATAATTTATCCGTAATCACATTTAAATATGAATTTTATATATAAATATAATATAAATATTATATTATATATAAACTGAATCATACGTGATACTTATGATAAATTTATATTATAATATATTAACAGATTACAATGTCTATATATGAAAAAATTGCACATTATTTTTATATAACCTAATAAAAGGCTATATAATATTAATGATGAATTTTTCATATTAGATATTTAGGTTCATCGGGCTTAACCTCTAAGCAGTTTCACGTACTATTTAACTCTCTATTCAGAGTTCTTTTCAACTTTCCCTCACGGTACTTGTTTGCTATCGGTCTCATGGCAATATTTAGTTTTAGATGGAGTTTACCACCCAATTAGTGCTGCACTATCAAGCAACACGACTCTTAAGAAATATTCTCTAGTAATCATTAACGTCACCTACGGGCCTGGCACCCTCTATGGGTAAATGGCCTCATTTAAGAAGGACTTGAACTGTTAATATATCATACTAGATTATGAATATTCCATACACTGCATTTTATATTTGTTATAAAAACAAAATAACTTAGTGCTGAACTATTTTCTTTTCGCTCGCCGCTACTAAGAAAATCCTAGTTAGTTTCTTTTCCTTCCCTAATTAATATGCTTAAATTCAGGGAGTAATCTCATATGAGTTGAGGTTGCTTAATAATCATTTTTGTATATATACATATATACTTTTTTTGTCAATTTATATATCATATATTAAATTAAGAATTTATCAAATAAAACTTTTTAAACAAAAAGAATAAAGAAAAATGAAAGAAAAAAGTAATATATTATGTGTAAATATAATATATTCTTTAACCTTCATTCTTTTCTTAAACTTTTTATATTCTAGGTTTTATGCCTTATTGATAAAAAACAAAATTTCAATGATATATGAAATTTGACATTTTTAAAAAAGCATTTATTTTATTAGTATTATAAAATTTCCAATATATATACATACATACATATGTATATACATATTGAAATTTTAACAATACAATATACGCTTAAAATATATTATCTTAATTAAAAAATAATATATTAAGCAGCTTATTTTTTATAATCATACAACCCTCAACCATATGTAGTCCATGCAGTACTCTATTATATAAATATAAAGAGTACATAAAATAGCATGGACTGCAATATGCGTTCAAAATGTCGATGTTCATGTGTCCTGCAGTTCACACGATGACGCACAGTTTGCTGCGTTCTTCATCGATCCATGAGCCAAGTGATCCTCCGCTTAGAGTATTTAATTTTTTTTATATATATATATATATATATATATATATATATATATTTTATCATTATATGAATAATCAATATATTTTAGTCCAGTATATTATATATATATTTATATTAAACATATAATAATATACTAAACATAATATTTTTGGTTTATTGCGTAAAGACATTAAACCATTATATCCATTATGAGATACTATTTATTACTATTTAGAAAAAAAAAACAAATTGAATAAATAGCATATTCCCATAATAAAATATAATTAACCTTATTTATTATTTAATTTACCGCTGGTATTGGTTAATTTATAATAAATATAAGTGCAAAAATTAAGAAAGAAAAAAACAAAAAAAGAAGAAAAACTTCCTTTTTGTTCTTTATTTCTTTCTTTTTTCGATTCAAAAGTATCCCATAATAATATTATATAATATAATATATGTTGAACTCAAGACCCAAAGAGATATTTATAATAATAATAATAAAGAATCGCTTATAGCTATAACTGCTATGAATCTTTAATAATAATAAAAAATATATAATATATTGTGTGTATGTCTTTTCTTTTGTGTATGTCTTTTTTGCATAATCACATTATGCATTTTCATATGATTAATAATAATCATTTTTTCTTTCTTTTATAAAAAGGACTTTTCATATATACATATTATAGTATATATAGTCTTTTTCATTTCATAATTTGGGACGTAATATATTTATTTTTATTTTATTTTCTTTCTTTTATAAAAAAGACTTTTCATATATACTACATATTATAGTATATATAATCTTTTTTATTTCATAATTTGGGACGTAATATATATTTTTATTATTTATTATGTTCAAGATTTTTGTAAGCGCATTCCATTATTATATTAAAATATCATATGAAACATGGGTATAGTTATATTCATATAATATATATATATATATAAAGGGTACACATAAAATAGCATGAACTTCAATATAAGTTCAAAATATGAATATTCAAAGTATGAGTTAAGCATATAAAACTTTTATTAGTATTATAAAATCTCCAATATATACATGTAGGATGCCGGGTAAAGAAACACAAACTTTCGATATACTTTACTCTGCTTTCTTAAATTCGCTTCAATAATTCAATAATTACAATTTGGGGTCGGACGGCGATTTTCACTTGACGGCAGCTCGCTGGAAAAGAGACAGATGCCTGGCTCCCCTGAACTATATCGGCTCACGGCTCAAATGCCGGGATGCCAGTCGCTGTCAGCTACTTGACTAAGGCCAAGCCCACAATTCTTGACTAAGGCCAAGCCCACAATTCGGCCGTCCTGATGTCGTTCGTCTCGAACGCTTCGCTATGTCGTCTTCACTTCATCGTCTTTGCTATGCCGTCTTCGCTGAGTCGTCTTAGTTATGTCGTCTTCGCTGGGTCGTCTTCGCTGGGTCGTCTTCGCTATGCCGTCTTCGCTGAGTCGTCTTAGTTATGTCGTCTTAGTTAGGTCGTCTTCGCTGAGTCATCTTATTGGGATCGCCTTTGCCAGTTCATACTCGCCAGGTCGTCTTTGCTAGATTGTCTATTCTGCGGCTTCGTCTTCATCTCCGTCCTCCGAATCACTGTAAGTGTCTTCGTATAGGCCCCATGGCTTCATATGATCACAGCTAGTGGTGGTCTCCTTAGGGCCCTCGTGTTCACCTACTTTGGTTACGTCGTAGCGATCATTACTGCCCACTCGTGTCACCCTGTAAGGACCAAAAAACTTTTGACGTATTTTTAGTATATTACCGAACTGAGTTCGCTTGATAGCCACGAGATCTCCTAACTGGTACACGGTAGGTTTGCGTCGTCTTTTATCAAAGTCTCTTTTATTTTCTCTTTGGATTTCACTAATACTTTTCTTAGCCTGTTCGCGGACCTCTTCACGCTGCTGATCAAACAGGTCAAGTATCTCTTGGGTTATAGCTTCCATTATTCTGGCGTCTTCGGAATTCCTCATCTTCATTCCGAAAAGGACTTCGTAAGGAGTCCTCTGAATGCTTCTCTGCCACGACGAGTTGATATATCGTTGAGCTTTTCCGGTTTCCTTATACCACTTCTCCGGATCTTGCATGGACAATTTTGTAAGTACAGACGTGATGATACGATTCATCCGTTCGACCTGTCCATTGCCCCTGGGGACACCGGTCGTTACCAAGGTGTGGTGTATTTTTTGCTCCTTGCAGTAGTCCCTGAAGATGTTGGAGGTAAAGGCCGTTCCCCGATCCGTGATAATCTGCCTGGGATTGCCGAACATGTCCTTTTGGGATTCCAATTTTTTAATTACCTCGTCTGCCGTCAGAGTCTTCACGGGATATATCCAGGTATATTTGCTGAATCCGTCAATTATCGTAAGTATGTATCGATACCCCTTCTTTGTACTCGTCAAAGGACCTAAGTGGTCGATGTGGTAGCAATCCAGTGGATATTCCTCCTTAGGAATGGGATGGAGGAAACCTTCGGCCTTCCCCGATTTCCTCTCGCTCAGAATACAAGGGATGCAGTTCCTCCGGCAGGATTCTATTCTTTCCCTTAGTCCTGGGATGAAATATTCCCTCGCTATGATCTCCTCCGTTTTGCGTTGGCCAAAATGCCCCTGGTCGTGGACAGATTTGACTAATTCCTTCGCCATTCCCTTGGGAACACAAAGAAGCTTGACTCCATTTTCCGTTTTATAGAGAATACCCTTTTCGCTGCTGTAGTCCTCAAACGGTCCCGATTCCAAAATTTTGGTTATTGCCCTGAAACGCTCGTCTTTCGCCTGTGCTGCTTCGATTTTATGGATGAGTTCCTTAGACACAGTCATGCAGATAGGGTGTCGACTTAATGCATCGACGTGTTTCATCCTGGTTCCTGGGCGGTGTTCCAACTGGTAATCATAATCCTGCAGGAGCAGCGCCCATCTCGATACTCGCGGTGGGAGGTCCTGCTTTTCCATGGTCATTTGAAACGCCGAACAGTCTGTGACTATTTTAAATCTAATGCCTAGCAAATAAACCCTCATTCTTTTCAGCGCGGAAACGATCGCAAGTACTTCCAACTCGTAGCTTGAATACTTCTCCTGTGCAGGTGTCGTTTTCCGGCTATAATAAAGTACTGGATGCATCTGATTGTCGTCGGGGCTTCGCTGGAAAAGTATTGCTCCAAACCCAAACTTAGAGGCGTCCGTATGTAATTCCGTCTCCGCGGCTGGATTATATAACATCAGGGCAGGTTGCCGGCTGAGAATGTCTTTGACTTTATTAAAGGCCTCCTTTTGTTGCTGGCAGAAAGAGAACTTTGCTTCTTTTCTTAATAGGTCACTTAGCGGCTTAGTGATTCTCGCAAAATCAGCTATGAATTTTCTAAAGTATCCGGCTAGGCCTAGGAAACTCTGAACGCTTTTAAAGTCAGCTGGTTCGGGGAATTTTTTAACAGCTTTTATTTTTGTTATCGACGGTTTAATTTCACCTGGGGTCACTTCATACCCGAGATATTCTATTTTAGTGCAGAGAAATTGGCATTTCTTCCACTTTATGCGGAGTCCATATTTTGAGGAGAGTTCCAACGTCTCTTTTAACCTCGACAATGCCTCCTCTTCATTTTTAGCTAGGATGACTACATCGTCCATATAGACTAATACAATCTTCTTCCGTATTAAGGGCTGGAAGACCATGTTAACATACTTTTGAAAAACGGTCGGTGAGGTGCACAAGCCGAAAGGCATGCGAGTAAACTCGTACTGGCCGTTGGGTGTTACGAAACTCGTATACTTCCGAGACTCCTCAGCTATGGGGACGTGGAAAAACCCATTCTCCAAGTCGAGAGTAGAGAATATTTTGGCGCCCTGCAACTGGTCCAGCTGGTCCTCTATAAGGGGTAACGGGTACCTATCCCGAATTATTTGTTTGTTTAGCTTTCGGAAGTCGATACATAGCCGTTTAGTGCCGTCTTTTTTTGCCACTAGCACAACGGGGCTTGAGAAGTCCGAGGTGCTTTGTTGAATTATCCCTTCTCGTAACCATTCGCTGATAGTTTGGTCGACTGTGTCCTTCTCCAACGGGGATAATCTTCTGGGCTTTGAATGTACAGGGGTTTCGTCCTTCAACAAGATCTTCATTTCGAAATTCGGCAATATCTCGTTCTTTGGTTCATAGCGTTTCACCAGCGCAAGCACGTCCCTTTCATACTTCGCATTCGCAACGACTGGACCGTAGTTCTCTTCGACTAGGAAGGATTGCGGAATCCACGATTCGTCCTTTTCGACCTTCACTAGCCCATCTTTAAGAGATATGCGTGTACCTTCCAGGATATCGCGACCGATAATCATCTCGACTGGTAAGACATCTTCTGACAGGACATGGACATCAGTTTCGAATACTTGTCCATCGATTTCTATACGGGTGTGAAACGCACCTATCGTCTCAACAAGAGAGTTTGATACACCTCTCAAACTCATGGCCGGTTTAGTAATTGGAGGCGAACCAAGTTTAGTATATTCGGTGGTTCGTAGTAGAGTTAATTCACTGCCTGTGTCTATAAGTGATTGGACCTTTTGAGAGTTGACGAATACGTCTTTGTATGCACCGCTTTTCGCCCTTCCACCTAACGACTCGACCTTTGAACAGTTTACCTGCTTTTGTTTTTTAGGACAATCTGGGGCTTTGTGCCCGTGCTCCAGGCAATGGAAACATTTTGGACCCAACGATTTCTTTCGACAATCTTTGGACTTATGTCCCTTCAGACCACAGTTAAAACATTTTTCCTCCGTGGACTTTCCTTGCTTTTTGTGGGATGCACCTGTACCCTGAACGTCATTAGCCTCCTTATAGTTTCGGTACACATCTAATCTCAACTTGAAGTCCTTGAAAGTTTTTGCTCCATAGAGCATAATTTTATTTTGGCTATGATCCTTTATGCCCTCGACCACGTACTGTATTACAGAACCCTCATCTAAATCACCCTTAGCCCCTATCTCTCGCATCTTGAGGAAATAATCGTAAACAGATTCGTCTTTTCGCTGTTTACGTGCCGCCAACCGTCGGTGAACATCGGCGCTATTGACCTTGTCCGCAAATTCATCAAGAAGGAATTCTTTTAATTCATTCCAGGAACTAAGCTTAGGATGTGCACGGAGTGCCAACTTAGCTGACCCACTTAACAACCGCTTTGCGAACAAAAAATTCTCCAACAATGACCAGTTTAGTAAGGATGCCGCACTTTCAACGTCTTGGATCCAGTTTTTAACGTCATATTCGTCGTTTCCCGAAAACTCAGGGATCGAACCCGCAATGTCTTTAAAGGATATATGGGTAGGGAAAAAACGGCTATCCCTTACGTCACAAAATCGCGATGTAGCATTACCGATTCCCATAGTCGCCTCCGATAAATGTTTTTCGCGCGCTTCTAGCTCTTGTTCGCGTCTTCGCAAGGATGCCTCTCTTTCCAACAACATTTCGTGCATCTCCTTCGTAACATTAAAAAAATCGTGACTACTACTTTGGACAGGTGTACTATTTGTGTTCCTTTTATCTTTCCTGCCACCCATCTTACGTAAAGAAATTATCCTAAATTCCTAAATATAACCCGACCTGTGTCTCGTCAGATATAAGTTCAACTAATTAAATGCCTGTATTCGATTCACCAATAAAGTCTTTCTTAATTCATGACGAAATAGTTTCTACATCGAGTCTTCGTGTCCCTCTTGTGTTCTTATTCCGATTCACAGCACTTTTATTGCTCGCAAATTTAATCGCACTAGGTTTATTGAGTTCAAATATAGTTCGGCTTAAGGCTAATTATTTTTCAGCAGTGTACACTTATTTACCCGTACTGAGTTTATTGAATTCTAAACCTAGTTCTTTTGACAGGACCGGGGCAACTTAACCTCACTTGCTTCTTAAAGTTCCGCGATCCACTTTTGTCCGAGAGTGTCCTGACTACATGGAATCGGATTGTGATCTTTGGAAGCGGTGCTTGCATGCGTTTAGGCGCCTCAAAAGGGTTTTGACGGGGCCTGCGAATTTATTTGCTTCCAATTAAATTTTGCCGATTAAATTTCGAATAGGATCCAAATAGTGGTCCTCTGTGGTGTCCGCCTTCCTCAATATCGCGAACTCTCAATTTATTTAAATTATACAGCTGT
>CAKOGC010000003.1:267500-320000 GCA_933228815.1 Machimus atricapillus
AGAGTAATCGCTGTATATACTTACTCCTACTTTGAATATTTTCAATTGTTAGGAGTAATATATACTTGAAATAATAATATTTATATATATGTATATAACTATACCCATGTTTTATATGATATTTTAATATAATAATGGAATGCGCTTACGTAAATCTTTAATATAATAAATAATAAAAATATATAATAAAAATATATTACGTCCCAAATTATGATAATAAAAACGACTATATATACTATAATATGTAGTATATATGAAAAGTCTTTTTTATAAAAGAAAGAAAATAAAATAAAAATAAATATATTACGTCCCAAATTATGAAATAAACAAGACTATATATATTATAATATGTATATATGAAAAGTCTTTTTTATAAAAGAAAGAAAAAATGATTATTATTTTTCATATGAAAATGCATAATGTGATTATGCAAAAAAGACATACACAAAAGAAAAGACATACACAATACCATTATATATTATTTATTATTATTAAAGATTCATAGCAGTTATAGCTATAAGCGATTCTTTATTATTATTATTATAAATATCTCTTTGGGTCTTGAGTTTAACATATATATTATATAATATTATTATGGATACTTTTGAATCGAAAAAAGAAAGAAATAAAGAACAAAAAGGAAGTTTTTCTTCTTTTTTTGTTTTTTTCTTTCTTAATTTTTTCACTATGTGAAAATATAAAATAGGAATTTTATATGCATACTCATATTTTGAATATTCTTATTTTGAAAGCATATTACAATCTCATACTATTTAATGTACTTTTTTATATTCATTATATAATAGAGTGCGCTGCTTAATATATTATTTTTTAATTAAGATAATATATTTTAAGCGTATATTGTATTATTAAAATTTCAATATGTATATATTGGAGATTTTATAATACTAATAAAAGTTTTATATGCTTACTCATACTTTGAATATTCATATTTTGAACGCATATTGAAGTTCATGCTATTTTATGTGTACCCTTTATATATACATATATATATATTATATGAATATAACTATACCCATGTTTCATATGATATTTTAATATAATAATGGAATGCGCTTACAAAAATCTTGAACATAATAACTAATAAAAATATATATTACGTCCCAAATTATGAAATAAAAAAGACTATATATACTATAATATGTAGTATATATGAAAAGTCTTTTTTATAAAAGAAAGAAAATAAAATAAAAATAAATATATTACGTCCCAAATTATGAAATGAAAAAGACTATATATACTATAATATGTAGTATATATGAAAAGTCTTTTTTATAAAAGAAAGAAAAAATGATTATTATTAATCATATGAAAATGCATAATGTGATTATGCAAAAAAGACATACACAAAAGAAAAGGCATACACAATACCATTATATATTATTTATTATTATTAAAGATTCATAGCAGTTATAGCTATAAGCGATTCTTTATTATTATTATTATAAATATCTCTTTGGGTCTTGAGTTCAACATATATTATATTATATAATATTATTATGGGATACTTTTGAATCGAAAAAAGAAAGAAATAAAGAACAAAAAGGAAGTTTTTCTTCTTTTTTTGTTTTTTTCTTTCTTAATTTTTTCACTATGTGAAAATATAAAATAGGAATTTTATATGCATACTCATATTTTGAATATTCTTATTTTGAAAGCATATTACAGTCCCATACTATTTAATGTACTCTTTTATATTCATTATATAATAGAGTGCGCTGCTTAATATATTATTTTTTAATTAAGATAATATATTTTAAGCGTATATTGTATTATTAAAATTTCAATATGTATATATTGAGGATTTTATAATACTAATAAAAGTTTTTTATGCTTACTCATACCTTGAATATTCATATTTTGAACGCATATTGAAGTTCATGCTATTTTATGTGTACCCTTTATATATACATATATATATATTATATGAATATAACTATACCCATGTTTCATATGATATTTTAATATAATAATGGAATGCGCTTACAAAAATCTTGAACATAATAAATAATAAAAATATATATTACGTCCCAAATTATGAAATAAAAAAGACTATATATACTATATGTATATATGAAAAGTCTTTATTATAAAAGAAAGAAAATAAAATAAAAATATATTACGTCCCAAATTATGAAATAAAAAAGACTATATATACTATAATATGTATATATGAAAAGTCTTTTTTATAAAAGAAAGAAAAAATGATTATTATTAATCATATGAAAATGCATAATGTGATTATGCAAAAAAGACATACACAAAAGAAAAGGCATACACAATACCATTATATATTATTTATTATTATTAAAGATTCATAGCAGTTATAGCTATAAGCGATTCTTTATTATTATTATTATAAATATCTCTTTGGGTCTTGAGTTCAACATATATTATATTATATAATATTATTATGGGATACTTTTGAATCGAAAAAAGAAAGAAATAAAGAACAAAAAGGAAGTTTTTCTTCTTTTTTTGTTTTTTTCTTTCTTAATTTTTTCACTATGTGAAAATATAAGATAGGAATTTTATATGCATACTCATATTTTGAATATTCTTATTTTGAAAGCATAATACAGTCCCATACTATTTAATGTACTCTTTTATATTCATTATATAATAGAGTGCGCTGCTTAATATATTATTTTTTAATTAAGATAATATATTTTAAGCGTATATTGTATTATTAAAATTTCAATATGTATATATTGAGGATTTTATAATACTAATAAAAGTTTTTTATGCTTACTCATACCTTGAATATTCATATTTTGAACGCATATTGATGTGCATGCTATTTTATGTGTACCCTTTATATATACATATATATATATTATATGAATATAACTATACCCATGTTTCATATGATATTTTAATATAATAATGGAATGCGCTTACAAAAATCTTGAACATAATAAATAATAAAAATATATATTACGTCCCAAATTATGAAATAAAAAAGACTATATATACTATATGTATATATGAAAAGTCTTTATTATAAAAGAAAGAAAATAAAATAAAAATATATTACGTCCCAAATTATGAAATAAAAAAGACTATATATACTATAATATGTATATATGAAAAGTCTTTTTTATAAAAGAAAGAAAAAATGATTATTATTAATCATATGAAAATGCATAATGTGATTATGCAAAAAAGACATACACAAAAGAAAAGGCATACACAATACCATTATATATTATTTATTATTATTAAAGATTCATAGCAGTTATAGCTATAAGCGATTCTTTATTATTATTATAAATATCTCTTTGGGTCTTGAGTTCAACATATATTATATTATATAATATTATTATGGATACTTTTGAATCGAAAAAAGAAAGAAATAAAGAACAAAAAGGAAGTTTTTCTTCTTTTTTTGTTTTTTTCTTTCTTAATTTTTTCACTATGTGAAAATATAAGATAGGAATTTTATATGCATACTCATATTTTGAATATTCTTATTTTGAAAGCATATTACAGTCCCATACTATTTAATGTACTCTTTTATATTCATTATATAATAGAGTGCGCTGCTTAATATATTATTTTTTAATTAAGATAATATATTTTAAGCGTATATTGTATTATTAAAATTTCAATATGTATATATTGAGGATTTTATAATACTATTAAAAGTTTTTTATGCTTACTCATACCTTGAATATTCATATTTTGAACGCATATTTGAAGTTCATGCTATTTTATGTGTACCCTTTATATATATATATATATATTATATGAATATAACTATACCCATGTTTCATATGATATTTTAATATAATAATGGAATGCGCTTACAAATATCTTGAACATAATAAATAATAAAAATATATTAAGTCCCAAATTATGAAATAAAAAAGACTATATATACTATATGTATATATGAATAGTCTTTATTATAAAAGAAAGAAAATAAAATAAAAATATATTACGTCCCAAATTATGATAATAAAAAAGACTATATATACTATAATATGTATATATGAAAAGTCTTTTTTATAAAAGAAAGAAAATGAAATAAAAATAAATATATTACGTCCCAAATTATGAAATGAAAAAGACTATATATACTATAATATGTATATATGAAAAGTCTTTTTTATAAAAGAAAGAAAAAATGATTATTATTAATCATATGAAAATGCATAATGTGATTATGCAAAAAAGACATACACAAAAGAAAAGACATACACACAATATATTATATATTATTTATTATTATTAAAGATTCATAGCAGTTATAGCTATAAGCGATTCTTTATTATTATTATTATTATAAATATCTCTTTGGGTCTTGAGTTCAACATATATTATATTATATAATATTATTATGGGATACTTTTGAATCGAAAAAAGAAAGAAATAAAGAACAAAAAGGAAGTTTTTCTTCTTTTTTTGTTTTTTTCTTTCTTAATTTTTGCACTTACATTTATTATAATTAACCAATACCAGCGGTAAATTAAATAATAAATAAGGTAAATTATATTTTATTATGGGAATATGCTATTTATTCAATTTGTTTTTTCTTTCTAAATAGTAATAAATAGTATCTCATAATGGATATAATGGTTTAATGTCTTTACGCAATAAACCAAAAATATTATGTTTAGTATATTATTATATGTTTAATATAAATATATATAATATACTGGACTAAAATATATTGATTATTCATATAATGATAAAATATATATATATATTTATATATAAAAAAAAAATTAAATACTCTAAGCGGAGGATCACTTGGCTCATGGATCGATGAAGAACGCAGCAAACTGTGCGTCATCGTGTGAACTGCAGGACACATGAACATCGACATTTTGAACGCATATTGCAGTCCATGCTATTTTATGTACTCTTTATATTTATATAATAGAGTACTGCATGGACTACATATGGTTGAGGGTTGTATGATTATAAAAAATAAGCTGCTTAATATATTATTTTTTAATTAAGATAATATATTTTAAGCCTATATTGTATTGTTAAAATTTCAATATGTATATACATATGTATGTATATATATTGGAAATTTTATAATACTAATAAAAGAAATGCTTTTTTAAAAATGTCAAATTTCATATATCATTGAAATTTTGTTTTTTATCAATAAGGCATAAAACCTAGAATATAAAAAGTTTAAGAAAAGAATGAAGGTTAAAGAATATATTATATTTACACATAATATATTACTTTTTTCTTTCATTTTTCTTTATTCTTTTTGTTTAAAAAGTTTTATTTGATAAATTCTTAATTTAATATATGATATATAAATTGAGAACATTAACAAAAAAGGTATATATGTATATACAAAAATGATTATTAAGCAACCTCAACTCATATGAGATTACTCCCTGAATTTAAGCATATTAATTAGGGAAGGAAAAGAAACTAACTAGGATTTTCTTAGTAGCGGCGAGCGAAAAGAAAATAGTTCAGCACTAAGTTATTTTGTTTTTATAACAAATATAAAATGCAGTGTATGGAATATTCATAATCTAGTATGATATATTAACAGTTCAAGTCCTTCTTAAATGAGGCCATTTACCCATAGAGGGTGCCAGGCCCGTAGGTGACGTTAATGATTACTAGAGAATATTTCTTAAGAGTCGTGTTGCTTGATAGTGCAGCACTAATTGGGTAGTAAACTCCATCTAAAACTAAATATTGCCATGAGACCGATAGCAAACAAGTACCGTGAGGGAAAGTTGAAAAGAACTCTGAATAGAGAGTTAAATAGTACGTGAAACTGCTTAGAGGTTAAGCCCGATGAACCTAAATATCTAATATGAAAAATTCATCATTAATATTATATAGCCTTTTATTAGGTTATATAAAAATAATGTGCAATTTTTTCATATATAGACATTGTAATCTGTTAATATATTATAATATAAATTTATCATAAGTATCACGTATGATTCAGTTTATATATAATATAATATTTATATTATATTTATATATAAAATTCATATTTAAATGTGATTACGGATAAATTATTGACAGATTCAAAAATTAAATATAACGCTTACATACATTCGTGTATGTTATAATAAAATATATATTATTTAAAATTATATTTTTGTTATATGCGTTTATATGATTAACAATGCTATAGATTTAGGATACCTTCGGGACCCGTCTTGAAACACGGACCAAGGAGTCTAACATGTGCGCAAGTCATTGGGTATCAATAAAAACCTAAAGGCGTAAATAACTTAACTTAATAAATATTTTATTTTATGGGATTAATTATATATATTACTAGCTGACCCGTGCCCACTTCGCAGGGCGTC
Organism: Machimus atricapillus; assembly: GCA_933228815.1. Taxonomy (NCBI): domain Eukaryota; kingdom Metazoa; phylum Arthropoda; class Insecta; order Diptera; family Asilidae; genus Machimus; species Machimus atricapillus. The sequence goes on from CAKOGC010000003.1 coordinate 273,830, forward strand.
AAACATTTTTACTTGTGATGAAATTATCTTGTGTGGTTCTTAGTACTGAGTATTTAGTATTTATTTTATGTTTATTTTATTGCTTAACTCTTCTTTCCGTAAGAACCTTCTACAAAGTATTAGAAAACTTAAAAAAAAAGATGAATGAAATCGGTAAAGTCGTTCTCAAGTTATGTTACCCGGTGTACAAAATGAAAAAAAGTGATTTTGGCCGAGCAGGAGTTGAACCCTGGCCCAATTTTCCGCGCAATTTTCTTAATTTTTTCTTTCATAAGAACCTTCTCCTGACAATAACAAACACAACAAAAAAAGAATTAGCGAAATGGGTCCAGCCGTTCACGCGTGGCAAAGTCGGAATATACACCACGGAAACCCCGTCAACTCCTCCTTCATCTTCTCCCACGGACACCCCCACAACTCCTCCTTCATCCACTCCCACGGACACCCCCACAACTCCTCCTTCATCTTCTCCCACGGACACCCCCTCAACTCCTCCTTCATTTACTCCCATGGACACCCCCTCAACTCCTCCTTCATCTTCTCCCACGGACACCCCAACAACTCCTCCTTCATCTACTCCCACGGACACCCCCACAACTCCTCCTTCATCTACTCCCACGGACACCCCCTCAACTCCTCCTTCATCTTCTCCCACGGACACCTCTTCAACTCCTCCTTCATTTACTCCCATGGACACCCCCTCAACTCCTCCTTCATCTTCTCCCACGGACACCCCCTCAACTCCTCCTTCATTTACTCCCATGGACACCCCCTCAACTCCTCCTTCATCTTCTCCCACGGACACCCCAACAACTCCTCCTTCATCTACTCCCACGGACACCCCCACAACTCCTCCTTCATCTACTCCCACGGACACCCCCTCAACTCCTCCTTCATCTTCTCCCACGGACACCTCCTCAACTCCTCCTTCATTTACTCCCATGGACACCCCCTCAACTCCTCCTTCATCTTCTCCCACGGACACCCCCTCAACTCCTCCTTCATTTACTCCCATGGACACCCCCTCAACTCCTCCTTCATCTTTCCCACGGACACCCCAAAAACTCCTCCTTCATTTACTCCCATGGACACCCCCTCAACTCCTCCTTCATCTTCTCCCACGGACACCCCAACAACTCTTCCTTCATCTACTCCCACGGACACCCCAACAACTCCTCCTTCATCTACTCCCACGGATACCCCCACAACTCCTCCTTCATCTTCTCCCACGGACACCCCCACAACTCCTCCTTCATCTTCTCCCACGGACACCCCCTCAACTCCTCCTTCATCTACTCCCACGGACACCCCCTCAACTCCTCCTTCATCTACTCACACGGACACCCCCTCAACTCCTCCTTCATCTACTCCCACGGACACCCCCTCAACTCTCCTTCATCTTCTCCCACGGACACCCCCACAACTCCTCCTTCATCTTCTCCCACGGACACCCCCTCAACTTCTCCTTTATCTTCTCCCACGGACACCCCCTCAACTCCTCCTTCATTTACTCCCATGGAAACCCCCTCAACTCCTCCTTCATCTTCTCCCACGGACACCCCAACAACTCCTCCTTCATCTACTCCCACGGAAACCCCCACAACTCCTCCTTCATCTACTCCCACGGACACCCCTTCAACTCCTCCTTCATCTACTCCCACGGACACCCCCTCAACTCCTCCTTCATCTACTCCCACGGACACCCCCTCAACTCTACTTCATCTTCTCCCACGGACACCCCCACAACTCCTCCTTCATCTTCTCCCACGGACACCCCCTCAACTCCTCCTTCATTTACTCCCATGGACACCCCCTCAACTGCTCCTTCATCTTCTCCCACGGACACCCCAACAACTCCTCCTTCATCTACTCCCACGGACACCCCCTCAACTCCTCCTTCATTTACTCCCACGGACACCCCCTCAACTCTCCTTCATCTTCTCCCACGGACACCCCCTCAATTCCTCCTTCATCTTCTCCCACGGACACCCCCTCAACTCCTCCTTCATCTACTCCCACGGACACCCCCACAACTCCTCCTTCATCTACTCCCACGGACACCCCAACAAAAATAATCATTCAAAGTGTTACTTTGACTACATTTTTTTGCATTCAAAGTGTTATAATCTAATCGAAGTATGTTTTGTGCTGTTTTTTGATTTCTTACTTTTTTAGCTTTTCCTTTAGATTTTTTCTAATTTTCTTACCTTTTAAAACAACCCTGAATTGAGACGAACAAAACAAAAAAAGAATCATCCAAATCGGTCGAGCCGTTCTCGAGTTTTAGCGAGACTAACGAACAGCAATTGATTTTTATATATATAGTAAAAAAAGATTTTCCCGCATTTCTTTTGAAATTTTTCCTGAATTTACTTTGCTATAAACCTCACGGAGCCCGAGACCTTTCCAACGAATGCAAAACCATCGAAATCGGTTCGTGCGTTCTGGAGTTATAGCGTCAGGAAGGAAAACCCGACTTATTTTTATATAATAGATAAAAAAAGATTTTCCCGCATTTCTTTTGAAATTTTTCCTGAATTTACTTTGCTATAAACCTCACGGAGCCCGCGACCTTTCCAACGAATGCAAAACCATCGAAATCGGTTCGTGCGTTCTGGAGTTATAGCGTCAGGAAGGAAAACCCGACTTATTTTTATATAATAGATATTATATATATTCCATCCCGGGGCGTTCTATATAGTTATGTATATATATAATATTTACTTTACCGTTTATATTATTTTATATACCTCTAACTGGAGCGTACCTTGAGCATATATGTTGTGACCCGAAAGATGGTGAACTATACCTGATCAGGTAGAAGTCAGGGGAAACCCTGATGGAAGACCGAAACAGTTCTGACGTGCAAATCGATTGTCAGAATTGGGTATAGCGGCGAAAGACCAATCGAACCATCTAGTAGCTGGTTCCCTCCGAAGTTTCCCTCAGGATAGCTGGTGCATATAAATATTATTTAAAAATAATCTTATCTGGTAAAGCGAATGATTAGAGGCCTTAGGGCCGAAACGACCTTAACCTATTCTCAAACTTTAAATGGGTAAGAACCTAACCTTTCTTGATATGAAGGTATAGGTTATGATATATTGTGCCCAGTGGGCCATTTTTGGTAAGCAGAACTGGCGCTGTGGGATGAACCAAACGTGATGTTAAGGCGCCAAAATTAACAACTCATACCGATACCATGAAAGGCGTTGGTTGCTTAAAACAGCAGGACGGTGGGCATGGAAGTCGTAATCCGCTAAGGAGTGTGTAACAACTCACCTGCCGAAGCAACTAGCCCTTAAAATGGATGGCGCTCAAGTTGTATGCCTATACATCACCGTTAAAGTATATGATTTATAAATTATATACAATTTATAAATTTTGAAACTTTAATGAGTAGGAGGGTACAATGATGTGCTTAGAAGTGTTTATCGTAAGATTGCATGGAGCCATTATTGGTACAGATCTTGGTGGTAGTAGCAAATAATCGAATGAGACCTTGGAGGACTGAAGTGGAGAAGGGTTTCGTGTGAACAGTGGTTGATCACGAGTTAGTCGGTCCTAAGTTCAAGGCGAAAGCTGATAAATGATAAGTTTTATTTTATGAAAAATATACACTTAATTATTATTGAACGAAAGGGAATACGGTTCCAATTCCGTAACCTGTTGAGTATACGTTTGTTATTAAAAATGGGCTATTTAATGCTCATCCTGGCAACAGAAACAACCATAAAGAAGCCGTCGAGAAATATCGAAAGAGTTTTCTTTTCTGTTTTATAGTCGTACTACCATGGAAGTCTTTCGAAGAGAGATATGGTAGATGGACTAGAAGAGCATGGCATTTACTGCTGTGTCGATATTTTCTCCTCGGACCTTGAAAATTTATGGTGGGGTTACGCAAACTTCTTAACAGGCCGTACCGATATCCGCAGCTGGTCTCCAAGGTGAAGAGTCTCTAGTCGATAGAATAATGTAGGTAAGGGAAGTCGGCAAATTAGATCCGTAACTTCGGGATAAGGATTGGCTCTGAAGATTGAGATAGTCGGGCTTGATTGGGAAACAATATTATGGTTTATGTGCTCGTTCTGGGTAAATTAGGATTTATAAAATTTTTTTTTTCTAAAGATTATGTATATCTGTTCCCCGGATAGAAGTTAACGTAACCAATTGTGGAACTTTCTTGCTAATAATTTATTAAATTGATATAATTTCATATATATTAATAATTTTTGGTATGTTGTATAGTATGTTGCATTTACAAAATGTTATAATGAAACTTGTTTCCTCTTATAATGTTGTTTATGTATACATGGCTTGCACATATTATATAATTTATATATATGTATTTATCATATTTATAAATTTATAACGGCTATCAATTAACAATCAATTCAGAACTACTCTTATCGTTTCCTTACTTACTTGATAAGATGGAACGTGTATCATTTACTTAGCCATTATATGGATATGTATGATATTATATGTTATGTTTATGTTTCATATATTTTATATGTTACATATTACATTATCATATAATTATTCATAATATTTTATGGTATTTTGTTTTGATGCAAGTTTCTTGATAAAAGTACTTAAGAGTTTGTTATATACACCAAACAAATTTTAATGAAATATTTATATAAAAGACTTTTTTAATTATATATGCGTGTATATATATTCACTTTATTTACACGTATATTATATCTTTGTGGCTATTATGGGTATGTCCCCCTTAAAAGGGATATATTTATGGTGGTTATAATTATAATTAATATGCGTGTGATAATTTAAGAATATTTTATATGTGTATGTATGTATTGGATAATTAACTTTATAATTTAAAATAAAGTAATTAAATTTGGTATAACTCTTATACTCTAGTATTATCCAATTCAAGGACACTGTCAGGTTGGGAGTTCGACTGGGGCGGTACATCTCTCAAATAATAACGGAGGTGTCCCAAGGCCAGCTCAGTGCGGACAGAAACCACACATAGAGCAAAAGGGCAAATGCTGACTTGATCTAGGTATTCAGTAAATACATAGACAGCAAAAGCTTGGCCTATCGATCCTTTTGGTTTAACGAGTTTTTAACAAGAGGTGTCAGAAAAGTTACTACAGGGATAACTGGCTTGTGGCGGCCAAGCGTTCATAGCGACGTCGCTTTTTGATCCTTCGATATCGGCTCTTCCTATCATTGTGAAGCAAAATTCACCAAGCGTTGGATTGTTCACCCATGCAAGGGAACGTGAGCTGGGTTTAGACCGTCGTGAGACAGGTTAGTTTTACCCTACTGATGACAATTGTTATTGCGACAGCATTCCTGCGTAGTACGAGAGGAACCGCAGGTACGGACCAATGGCACAATACTTGTTCGAGCGAACAGTGGTATGACGCTACGTCCGCTGGATTATGCCTGAACGCCTCTAAGGTCGTATCCGTGCTGGACTTGCAGTGATAGTAATGGGGCTGCTGTATTGTATGTGCATTAAACCATATAATATATAAAGTTTATAATATAATTTTTCGGAATTATATTATAAACGATAATCTAATTTTATGATGCCAATGTATTATGAAACATAGTCTATATAAGTTGTATGAAAGTAACTCTTATAGTAATGGCTAGTTTTTTAATAATTAAGCATTATAAAATACGATGACAGGGCTCAAAATCAATTGTAAACGACTTTGGTAACGAGCAAGGTATTGTAAGTGGTAGAGCAGCTGCCATACTGCGATCCACTGAAGCTCATCCTCTGCTTGTCGATTTGTTCCTCTATATCTCTCCAAAAACAACAAGAGAACAAATATATAAATGTGTAATGTGTTGTATGTGTATATATAGTATTGCAATTATTTATATTTTGTAATATAAAAGAAAAATATTATTATAACTCTCTTATAAGAGAGGATTGAATAAAATTTATAAATAAAAAAGACGAAGAAGCAGAAGCAGCAGCAGCAGCAGCAAGACGATGAGACGATGATATGACGTCGATATAGTTTCGCAATAGAATGTTGTGTATGTAGGATAAAGCAGCTACCATACTGCATAATCCACTGTAAAACACATATATTCTTTGCTTATACGATATACATTATTTTATGTATGAATGATTGATAATAATATAAAAAATTGTTGTTGGTGTTCCTCCAATATGTGGCGAGCTCTCGACTATATTTAAGAGAGTGTAAGATACCCATTAAAAGCCCTGTCACATGGGGCACAGTTAAAAAACGAAAAAAAAAAAATGAAATTAATATAAACATACGAACATAATACAACACATTCTTATATTAAAATTCATAAAATGTTTTCCATCGGTATATGGGCCATGAATTTTTACTGAAAATTTTATGAAGCCGAATATAAAAAATTTTCGAGAATTTCCGCTTATACAGGCATATTATATATTTGTATATGTGAGACATAACTAAGCATTCTAGATGGAATGAAATTTGAAAATTTTTTATATCCGATATATAATAAAATTTTTACCATTATAATATATGGCCAATACGGGAAAATTTCATATATCAGGTCTCATAAAAATGGAATTTTTTTTAAAAATTTTCTATAGACGAATATCGCTTAAATAGGGATATTCTATGAGACATAACTAAGCATTCTAGATGGAGTGAAATTTTAAAAATTTTTATATCCGACTTGATAAAATTTTTACCATTAATATATGGGCCATAGGGGAAAATCTTATATGAAAGTCTCATAACAATGAATTTTTCTGAAAATTTTATGAAGACTTATATAAAAAAATTTTCGAGAATATCGCTTACATAGGCATATTCTATGAGACATAACTAAGCATTATAGCTGGGGTGAAATTTTAAAAATTTTTATGTTCGATTTCATAAAATTTTTGACATTAATATATATGGGCCATACGGAAAAATCTTATATTAAGTCTCATAAAAATGAATTTTTCTGAAAATTTTTTGAAGACCTATATAAACATTTTTCGACAATTTCGTTTACACAGGCATATTCTATCTTATATCAAGTCTCATAAAAATGAATTTTTCTGCAAATTTTATGAAGGCGAATATTAACATTTTTCTAGAATATCGTTTACATAGGGATATTCTATGAGATATAACTAAGCATTCTAGATGTAGTGAAATTTTAAAAATTTTTATAATCGGCTTCATAAAATTTTTACTTTTGGTATATGTGTCTTATGGAAAAAGCTTATATCTAGTTTCATGAAAATGAATTTTTCTGAAAATTTTATGAATATTTATATAAAGATTTTTCGAGAATTTCTCTTAAACATGCATATTCTATGAGAAAGAACTAAGCATTTTAGATGGGGTAAAATTTTAAAAATTTTTATATCTGACTTGATAAAATTTTTACTTTTGGTATATGGGTTATATGGAAAAAGCTTATATCAAGTTTCATGAAAATGAATTTTTCTGAAAATTTTATGAAGATTTATATAAAGATTTTTCGAGAATTTCTCTTAAACATGCATATTCTATGAGAAAGAACTAAGCATTCTAGATGGGGTCAAATTTTAAAAATTTTTATATCCGACTTGATAAAATTTTTACCATTAATATATGGATCGTAGGGGAAAATTTTAATATCAAGTCTCATAAAAATGAATTTTTCTGCAAATTTTATGAAGGCGAATATTAACATTTTTCTAGAATTTCTCTTAAACATGCATATTCTATGAGAAAGAACTAAGCATTCTAGCTGTAGTGAAATTTTAAAAACTTTTATATCCGACTTGATAAAATTTTTACCATTAATATATGGACCGTAGGGAAAATTTTAATATCAAGTCTCATAAAAATGAATTTTTCTGCAAATTTTATGAAGGCGAATATTAACATTTTTCGAGAATTTCTCTTAAACATGCATATTCTATGAGAAAGAACTAAGCATTCTAGCTGTAGTGAAATTTTAAAAACTTTTATATCCGACTTGATAAAATTTTTACCATTAATATATGGACCGTAGGGGAAAATTTTATATCAAGTCTCATAAAAATGAATTTTTCTGCAAATTTTATGAAGGCGAATATTAACATTTTTCGAGAATTTCTCTTAAACAAGCATATTCTATGAGAAAGAACTAAGCATTCTAGATGGGGTAAAATTTTAACAATTTTTTTATCCGACTTGATAAAATTTTTACTTTTGGTATATGGGTTATATGGAAAAAGCTTATATCAAGTTTCATGAAAATGAATTTTTCTGAAAATTTTATGAAGGCGAATATTAACATTTTTCGAGAATATCACTTAAATAGGGATATTCTATGAGACATAACTAAACATTCTAGCTGTAGTGAAATTTTAAAAACTTTTATATCCGACTTCATAAAAGTTTTACCATTAATATATGGACCATAGGGGAACATTTTATATCAAGTCTCATAAAAATGAATTTTTCTGCAAATTTTATGAAGGCGAATATTAACATTTTTCGAGAATATCGCTTAAATAGGGATATTCTATGAGACATAACTAAGCATTCTAGCTGTAGTGAAATTTCAAAAATTTTTATATTCGTCTTCATAAAAATTTTACTATCAATATATGGGTCATATGGAAAAATCTTATATCAAGTTTCATAAAAATGAATTTTTTTGAAAATTTTATGAAGACTTATATAAACATTTTTCGAGAATATCGCTTACATAGGGATATTCTATGAGATATAACTAAGCATTCTAGCTGTAGTGAAATTTTAAAAATTTTTATACTCGGCTTCATAAAATTTTTAGTATCGGTATATGGGTAATACGGAAAAATCTTATATCAAGTCTCATAAAAATGAATTTTTCTGCAAATTTTATGAAGACTTATATAAACATTTTTCGAGAATATCGCTTACATAGGGATATTCTATAAGATATAACTAAGCATTCTAGCTGTAGTGAAATTTTAAAAATTTTTATACTCGGCTTCATAAAATTTTTACTATCGGTATATGGGTAATACGGAAAAATCTTATATCAAGTCTCATAAAAATGAATTTTTCTGCAAATTTTATGAAGACTTATATAAACCTTTTTCGAGAATATCGCTTACATAGGGATATTAGATAAGATATAACTAAGCATTCTAGCTGTAGTGAAATTTTAAAAATTTTTATACTCGGCGTCATAAAATTTTTACTATCGGTATATGGGTAATACGGAAAAATCTTATATCAAGTTTCATAAAAATGAATTTTTTTGAAAATTTTATGAAGATTTATATAAACATTTTTCAAGAATTTCTCTTAAACATGCATATTCTATGAGAAATAACTAAGCATTCTAGATGGGGTGAAATTTTAAAAATTTTTATATCCGACTTCTTAAATTTTTACTATCGGTATATGGGTAATACGGAAAAATCTTATATCAAGTCTCATAAAAATGAATTTTTCTGCAAATTTTATGAAGACTTATACAAACATTTTTCGAGAATATCGCTTACATAGGGATATTCTATGAGATATAACTAAGCATTCTAGCTGTAGTGAAATTTTAAAAATTTTTATACTCGGCTTCATAAAATTTTTACTATCGGTATATGGGTAATACGGAAAAATCTTATATCAAGTCTCATAAAAATGAATTTTTCTGCAAATTTTATGAAGACTTATATAAACATTTTTCGAGAATATCGCTTACATAGGGATATTCTATGAGATATAACTAAGCATTCTAGCTGCAGTGAAATTTTAAAAATTTTTATACTCGGCTTCATAAAATTTTTACTATCGGTATATGGGTAATACGGAAAAATCTTATATCAAGTCTCATAAAAATGAATTTTTCTGCAAATTTTATGAAGACTTATATAAACATTTTTCGAGAATATCGCTTACATAGGGATATTCTATGAGATATAACTAAGCATTCTAGCTGTAGTGAAATTTTAAAAATTTTTATACTCGACTTCATAAAATTTTTACTATCGGTATATGGGTAATACGGAAAAATCTTATATCAAGACTCATAAAAATGAATTTTTCTGCAAATTTTATGAAGACTTATATAAACATTTTTCGAGAATATCGCTTACATAGGGATATTATATAAGATATAACTAAGCATTCTAGTTGTAGTGAAATTTTAAAAATTTTTATACTCGGCTTCATAAAATTTTTACTATATGTATATGGGTAATACGGAAAAATCTTATATCAAGTCTCATAAAAATGAATTTTTCTGCAAATTTTATGAAGACTTATATAAACATTTTTCGAGAATATCGCTTACATAGGGATATTATATAAGATATAACTAAGCATTCTAGTTGTAGTGAAATTTTAAAAATTTTTATACTCGGCTTCATAAAATTTTTACTATCTGTATATGGGTAATACGGAAAAATCTTATATCAAGTCTCATAAAAATGAATTTTTCTGCAAATTTTATGAAGACTTATATAAACATTTTTCGAGAATATCGCTTACATAGGGATATTATATAAGATATAACTAAGCATTCTAGCTGTAGTGAAATTTTAAAAATTTTTATACTCGGCTTCATAAAATTTTTACTATCTGTATATGGGTAATACGGAAAAATCTTATATCAAGTCTCATAAAAATGAATTTTTCTGCAAATTTTATGAAGACTTATATAAACATTTTTCGAGAATATCGCTTACATAGGGATATTATATAAGATATAACTAAGCATTCTAGCTGTAGTGAAATTTTAAAAATTTTTATACTCGGCTTCATAAAATTTTTACTATCGGTATATGGGTAATACGGAAAAATCTTATATCAAGTCTCATAAAAATGAATTTTTCTGCAAATTTTATGAAGACTTATATAAACATTTTTCGAGAATATCGCTTACATAGGGATATTCTATGAGATATAACTAAGCATTCTAGCTGTAGTGAAATTTTAAAAATTTTTATACTCGACTTCATAAAATTTTTACTATCGGTATATGGGTAATACGGAAAAATCTTATATCAAGACTCATAAAAATGAATTTTTCTGCAAATTTTATGAAGACTTATATAAACATTTTTCGAGAATATCGCTTACATAGGGATATTATATAAGATATAACTAAGCATTCTAGTTGTAGTGAAATTTTAAAAATTTTTATACTCGGCTTCATAAAATTTTTACTATCTGTATATGGGTAATACGGAAAAATCTTATATCAAGTCTCATAAAAATGAATTTTTCTGCAAATTTTATGAAGACTTATATAAACATTTTTCGAGAATATCGCTTACATAGGGATATTATATAAGATATAACTAAGCATTCTAGTTGTAGTGAAATTTTAAACATTTTTATACTCGGCTTCATAAAATTTTTACTATCTGTATATGGGTAATACGGAAAAATCTTATATCAAGTCTCATAAAAATGAATTTTTCTGCAAATTTTATGAAGACTTATATAAACATTTTTCGAGAATATCGCTTACATAGGGATATTATATAAGATATAACTAAGCATTCTAGCTGTAGTGAAATTTTAAAAATTTTTATACTCGGCTTCATTAAATTTTTACTATCTGTATATGGGTAATACGGAAAAATCTTATATCAAGTCTCATAAAAATGAATTTTTCTGCAAATTTTATGAAGACTTATATAAACATTTTTCGAGAATATCGCTTACATAGGGATATTATATAAGATATAACTAAGCATTCTAGCTGTAGTGAAATTTTAAAAATTTTTATACTCGGCTTCATAAAATTTTTACTATCGGTATATGGGTAATACGGAAAAATCTTATATCAAGTCTCATAAAAATGAATTTTTCTGCAAATTTTATGAAGACTTATATAAACATTTTTCGAGAATATCGCTTACATAGGGATATTCTATGAGATATAACTAAGCATTCTAGCTGTAGTGAAATTTTAAAAATTTTTATACTCGGCTTCATAAAATTTTTACTATCTGTATATGGATAATACGGAAAAATCTTATATCAAGTCTCATAAAAATGAATTTTTCTGCAAATTTTATGAAGACTTATATAAACATTTTTCGAGAATATCGCTTACATAGGGATATTATATAAGATATAACTAAGCATTCTAGCTGTAGTGAAATTTTAAAAATTTTTATACTCGGCTTCATAAAATTTTTACTATCTGTATATGGGTAATACGGAAAAATCTTATATCAAGACTCATAAAAATGAATTTTTCTGCAAATTTTATGAAGACTTATATAAACATTTTTCGAGAATATCGCTTACATAGGGATATTCTATGAGATATAACTAAGCATTCTACCTGTAGTGAAATTTTAAAAATTTTTATATTCGGCTTCATAAAAATTTTTACTATCGGTATATGGGTAATACGGAAAAATCGTATATCAAGTCTCATAAAAATGAATTTTTCTGCAAATTTTATGAAGACTTATATAAAAATTTTTTTCGAGAATTGCCAATTTCGCTCAAACAGGCGTATTCTCTGAGGTATAAGAAATCATTATAGCTGTAGTGGAATTTCAAAAATTTTTATATTCGGCTTCATAAAAATTTTTACTATTGGTATATGGGTCATACGGAAAAATCTTATATCAAGTCTCATAATAGTGAATTTTTCTGAAAATTTTATGAAGACTTATGTAAAAAATTTTTTTAGAGAATTGCCAATTTCGCTCACACAGGCGTATTCTCTGAGGTATAAGAAATCATTATAGCTGTAGTGAAATTTCAAAAATTTTTATATTCGGCTTCATAAAAATTTTTACTATCGGTATATGGGTCATACGGAAAAATCTTATATCAAGTCTCATAAAAGTGAATTTTTCTGAAAATTTTATGAAGACTTATGTAAAAATTTTTTTTCGAGAATTGCCAATTTCGCTCACACAGGCGTATTCTCTGAGGTATAAGAAATCATTATAGCTGTAGTGAAATTTCAAAAATTTTTATATTCGGCTTCATAAAAATTTTTACTATTGGTATATGGGTCATACGGAAAAATCTTATATCAAGTCTCATAAAAGTGAATTTTTCTGAAAATTTTATGAAGACTTATGTAAAAATTTTTTTTCGAGAATTGCCAATTTCGCTCACACAGGCGTATTCTCTGAGGTATAAGAAATCATTATAGCTGTAGTGAAATTACAAAAATTTTTATATTCGGCTTCATAAAAATTTTTACTATCGGTATATGGGTAATACGGAAAAATCTTATATCAAGTCTCATAAAAGTGAATTTTTCTGAAAATTTTATGAAGACATATAAAAATTTTTTTTCGAGAATTGCCAATTGCGCTCACACAGGCGTATTCTCTGAGGTATAAGAAATCATTATAGGTGTAGTGAAATTTCAAAAATTTTTATATTCGGCTTCATAAAAATTTTTACTATCGGTATATGGGTCATACGGAAAAATCTTATATCAAGTCTCATAAAAGTGAATTTTTCTGAAAATTTTATGAAGACTTATATAAAAATTTTTTTTCGAGAATTGCCAATTTCGCTCACACAGGCGTATTCTCTGAGGTATAAGAAATCATTATAGCTGTAGTGAAATTTCAAAAATTTTTATATTCGGCTTCATAAAAATTTTTACTATCAATATATGGGTCATACGGAAAAATCTTATATCAAGTCTCATAAAAGTGAATTTTTCTGAAAATTTTATGAAGACTTATGTAAAAATTTTTTTTCGAGAATTGCCAATTTCGCTCACACAGGCGTATTCTCTGAGGTATAAGAAATCATTATAGCTGTAGTGAAATTTCAAAAATTTTTATATTCGGCTTCATAAAAATTTTTACTATCGGTATATGGGTCATACGGAAAAATCTTATATCAAGTCTCATAAAAGTGAATTTTTCTGAAAATTTTATGAAGACATATAAAAATTTTTTTTCGAGAATTGCCAATTTCGCTCACACAGGCGTATTCTCTGAGGTATAAGAAATCATTATAGCTGTAGTGAAATTTCAAAAATTTTTATATTCGGCTTCATAAAAATTTTTACTATCGGTATATGGGTCATACGGAAAAATCTTATATCAAGTCTCATAAAAGTGAATTTTTCTGAAAATTTTATGAAGACTTATATAAAAATTTTTTTTCGAGAATTGCCAATTTCGCTCACACAGGCGTATTCTCTGAGGTATAAGAAATCATTATAGCTGTAGTGAAATTTCAAAAATTTTTATATTCGGCTTCATAAAAATTTTTACTATCGGTATATGGGTCATACGGAAAAATCGTATATCAAGTCTCATAAAAATGAATTTTTCTGAAAATTTTATGAAGACTTATATAAAAATTTTTTTTCGAGAATTGCCAATTTCGCTCACACAGGCGTATTCTCTGAGGTATAAGAAATCATTATAGCTGTAGTGAAATTTCAAAAATTTTTATATTCGGCTTCATAAAAATTTTTACTATTGGTATATGGGTCATACGGAAAAATCTTATATCAAGTCTCATAAAAGTGAATTTTTCTGAAAATTTTATGAAGACTTATATCAAAATTTTTTTTCGAGAATTGCCAATTTCGCTCACACAGGCGTATTTTCTGAGGTATAAGAAATCATTATAGCTGTAGTGAAATTTCAAAAATTTTTATATTCGGCTTCATAAAAATGTTTACTATCGGTATATGGGTCATACGGAAAAATCTTATATCAAGTCTCATAAAAGTGAATTTTTCTGAAAATTTTATGAAGACTTATATAAAAATTTTTTTCGAGAATTGCGAATTTCGCTCACACAGGCGTATTCTCTGAGGTATAAGAAATCATTATAGCTGTGGTGAAATTTCAAAAATTTTTATATTTGGCTTCATAAAATTTTTACTATCGGTATATGGGTCATACGGAAAAATCTTATATCAAGTCTCATAAATTTTTTTGTTTGATGACTTTTTTGGCAGCGTTGCGCGGGCGGAGGCCCCAGAACTACTATATGGGGTGGTGTATAAACGAAAAATCCAGTTTAGACAAATGAGTGTTTATGCTAATAAAATATTTAAAATAATTATTTTCATGAAAAAACTCTGAAAATTTCATAATATATTATGAATACGAAAGAAATATGGAATGTGATATTATGAGGTGGAATATAAAATATTTCACGTATTTTATATGAGAATTGCTTTTAAAAGTGATTATGAGGAGTGATATAAAAAAAATTATATATGAATATATGGATCATATATGAAAATTTATGAAGTGGAATATAAAGTGTTTAATGCATTTTATATGGAGTAAAGTAGAAATTTTATGAAGAGTGATATAAAAATTTCTTAAAAATCTCCAAAAAAGGGATTTTTTTATGAAATGTGATATAAAAACTTATCGTAAGATGTAATGTTACGATATATAAAAGATTATGAGGTGGAATATAAAATATTTCACGTATTTTATATGAGAATTGCTTTTAAAAGTGATTATGAGGAGTGATATAAAAAAAATTATATATGGATATATGGATCATATATGAAAATTTATGAAGTGGAATATAAAGTGTTTAATGCATTTTATATGGAGTAAAGTAGAAATTTTATGAAGAGTGATATAAAAATTTCTTAAAAATCTCCAAAAAAGGGATTTTTTTATGAAATGTGATATAAAAACGTATCGTAAGATGTAATGTGACGATATATGAAAGATTATGAGGTGGAATATAAAATATTTTACATATTTTATATGAGAATTGCTTTTGAAAGTGATTATGAGGAGTGATATAAAAAATTTTATATATGAATATATGGATCATATATGAAAATTTATGAAGTGGAATATAAAGTGTTTAATGCATTTTATATGGAGTAAAGTAGAAATTTTATGAAGAGTGATATAAAAATTTCATAAAAATCTCTAAAAAAGGGATTTTTTGCAAATTATGCAAATTTTCCCATTCTTACATTGTTTTTAGATCATTATCAACATAATATATTAATGAATTTTTAATATATTTATAATGATATGAATATGATCGCCTCTATATAGTATATATCAAATAATCTATATATACAATAAAAAATCAATAATATTTTGTATATTACAATAACTATACCCATGTTTTTCATGGCATTTAATAATAAATTATAATGTGCTTACGAAAATCTTTAATATATATAATAATAATAATAATATTACGTCCCAAATTATGAAATGAAAGAAGACAATATATAATATATATATGAATATGTAGATATATATATATATATATATATATATAAAAAAAAGAAAAGACATACACAAGAAGGCATACACAATACATAAAAAAAAGTATTATATATATTATTAAAGATTCATAGCTATGAATTTAGTAAGAGCTATAAGCGTTTTATATTTATTATAGATACCGCTTTGGGTTATTAGTTATGTACACATAATATAATTTGATAAATTTGTATATTAATAGATATATTGATATAAATATTTATATAGTAAAAGAAAAAAAATTGTTCCTCTTTATAAATAAAAATGAATTATAAATAATACATCTAACAATATGAGAATTTTTATTCTCTATATAAAATTGAAGTTTAACTATATTGCATCAGATAATATGTTAAATTTATCATCAAATTAAGATGGTGAAATGGAAAAAAGTTTATATATATTTAATGGAATATAAGTAATATGAGAAATTTTAATATCTATAATATTTTATATTATAGATAGACAAAATAAAAATATTACAAATTTTGTTATATATATAAATTATATATATATATTAGAAAATGAATACTTATCGCACATATAAAAATATTTTTTAAATATTATAGAGAATATATATTGTTTTATATATATGGATAAAAAGAAGGGATAGTAGTCACTTTCCTATCCTATTTTTATTGTTATAAATATATATAGAATTGGTGTATATTCTTATATGTGTGTATTAATGATGGTATTATACATTTTCGGTTCTATGTATAATTATATATATTAATAAATTGTAAAATTTATTATAATAATATACATTATTCTGGTTGATCCTGCCAGTAGTTATATGCTTGTCTCAAAGATTAAGCCATGCATGTCTAAGTACAAACGAATTAAAAGTGAAACCGCAAAAGGCTCATTATATCAGTTATGGTTTATTAGATCGTTAACAGTTACTTGGATAACTGTGGTAATTCTAGAGCTAATACATGCATTATAAACACGAACCTTTGTAGGGAACGTGTGCTTTTATTAGGCTTAAAACCAAGCGATATACTTATTAGAAATAATAAGTTATATCGTTAAAATGGTTGAACTCTAGATAATTTGCAGATCGTATGGTCTCGTACCGACGACAGATCTTTCAAATGTCTGCCCTATCAACTATTGATGGTAGTATCTTGGACTACCATGGTTGCAACGGGTAACGGGGAATCAGGGTTCGATTCCGGAGAGGGAGCCTGAGAAACGGCTACCACATCTAAGGAAGGCAGCAGGCGCGTAAATTACCCAATCCCAGAACGGGGAGGTAGTGACGAAAAATAACAATACAGGACTCATATCCGAGGCCCTGTAATTGGAATGAGTACACTTTAAATCCTTTAACAAAGACCTATTGGAGGGTAAGTCTGGTGCCAGCAGCCGCGGTAATTCCAGCTCCAATAGCGTATATTAAAGTTGTTGCGGTTAAAACGTTCGTAGTTGAACTTGTGCTCCATACGGGTAGTATAAACTAAAATTTTGGTTCATACGTTACCTTATGTTATGCGAGCGTATTACCGGTGGAGTTTAAAATATATATATGCTTATATCACATTAATATAATTACTTTTCACGTTTTTATATATGGGATTAACTTATATATACACTCCTATTAAAAAAACCCTGCTTCGATGCTCTTTACCGAGTGTTGTTGTAGGCCGGTACAATTACTTTGAACAAATTAGAGTGCTTAAAGCAGGCTTCTAATGCCTAAATATTTTGTGCATGGAATAATGGAATAAGACCTCTGTTCTACTTTCATTGGTTTTTATAGATCAAGAGGTAATGATTAATAGAAGCAGTTGGGGGCATTAGTATTACGACGCGAGAGGTGAAATTCTTGGACCGTCGTAAGACTAACTTAGCGAAAGCATTTGCCAAAGATGTTTTCATTAATCAAGAACGAAAGTTAGAGGCTCGAAGGCGATCAAATACCGCCCTAGTTCTAACCATAAACGATGCCAGCTAGCAATTGGGTGTAGCTACTATTATGGCTCTCTCAGTCGCTTCCCGGGAAACCAAAGCTTTTGGGCTCCGGGGGAAGTATGGTTGCAAAGCTGAAACTTAAAGGAATTGACGGAAGGGCACCACCAGGAGTGGAGCCTGGGGCTTAATTTGACTCAACACGGGAAAACTTACCAGGTCCGAACATAAATGAGTAAGACAGATTGATAGCTCTTTCTCGAATCTATGGGTGGTGGTGCATGGCCGTTCTTAGTTCGTGGAGTGATTTGTCTGGTTAATTCCGATAACGAACGAGACTCAAATATATTAAATAGATGCTTACAGGATTATGGTGTTGAAACTTTATATAATCTTCGAATTTCTAATTATATATGGGTTTGTTTCTCATTAAAAAGGTTACATTCTTCATATATTTTTTAGTATTTGTAAGTATTTATATAAAGTGGAGTCATACCTGTTTGTTTGTCCCATAATTACGGACACTAGCTTCTTAAATGGACAAATTGCGTCTAGCAATAATGAGATTGAGCAATAACAGGTCTGAAATGCCCTTAGATGTCCTGGGCTGCACGCGCGCTACAATGAAAGTATCAACGTGTAATTCCTAGACCGAGAGGTCCGGGTAAACCGCTGAACCACTTTCATGCTTGGGATTGTGAACTGAAACTGTTCACATGAACCTGGAATTCCCAGTAAGTGCGAGTCATTAACTCGCATTGATTACGTCCCTGCCCTTTGTACACACCGCCCGTCGCTACTACCGATTGAATTATTTAGTGAGGTCTCCGGACGTGATCGCTGTGACGCCTTTTAAGGTTTTACGGTTGTTTCGCAAAAGTTGACCGAACTTGATTATTTAGAGGAAGTAAAAGTCGTAACAAGGTTTCCGTAGGTGAACCTTCGGAAGGATCATTATTGATACATTTATTAATATGATTCTCCTCATATATATATATTTGTTTTATATTATATAAAAAAGAAAAAATTTATTTTTTTTCATATTTTTTTATATATACAATATAATTCAAAATATATATATAAAAGAGTAATCGCTGTATATACTTACTCCTACTTTGAATATTTTCAATTGTTAGGAGTAATATATACTTGAAATAATAATATTTATATATATGTATATAACTATACCCATGTTTTATATGATATTTTAATATAATAATGGAATGCGCTTACGTAAATCTTTAATATAATAAATAATAAAAATATATAATAAAAATATATTACGTCCCAAATTATGATAATAAAAAAGACTATATATACTATAATATGTAGTATATATGAAAAGTCTTTTTTATAAAAGAAAGAAAATAAAATAAAATAAAAATATATTACGTCCCAAATTATGAAATAAACAAGACTATATATACTATAATATGTATATATGAAAAGTCTTTTTTATAAAAGAAAGAAAAAATGATTATTATTAATCATATGAAAATGCATAATGTGATTATGCAAAAAAGACATACACAAAAGAAAAGACATACACAATACCATTATATATTATTTATTATTATTAAAGATTCATAGCAGTTATAGCTATAAGCCATTCTTTATTATTATTATTATAAATATCTCTTTGGGTCTTGAGTTTAAAATATATATTATATAATATTATTATGGATACTTTTGAATCGAAAAAAGAAAGAAATAAAGAACAAAAAGGAAGTTTTTCTTCTTTTTTTGTTTTTTTCTTTCTTAATTTTTTCACTATGTGAAAATATAAAATAGGAATTTTATATGCATACTCATATTTTGAATATTATTATTTTGAAAGCATATTACAGTCTCATACTATTTAATGTACTCTTTTATATTCATTATATAATAGAGTGCGCTGCTTAATATATTATTTTTTAATTAAGATAATATATTTTAAGCGTATATTGTATTATTAAAATTTCAATATGTATATATTGAGGATTTTATAATACTAATAAAAGTTTTATATGCTTAACTCATACTTTGAATATTCATATTTTGAACGCATATTGAAGTTCATGCTATTTTATGTGTACCCTTTATATATATATATATATATTATATGAATATAACTATACCCATGTTTCATATGATATTTTAATATAATAATGGAATGCGCTTACAAAAATCTTGAACATAATAAATAATAAAAATATATATTACGTCCCAAATTATGAAATTAAAAACACTATATATACTATATGTATATATGAAAAGTCTTTATTATAAAAGAAAGAAAATAAAATAAAAATATATTACGTCCCAAATTATGAAATAAAAAAGACTATATATACTATAATATGTAGTATATATGAAAAGTCTTTTTTATAAAAGAAAGAAAAAATGATTATTATTAATCATATGAAAATGCATAATGCGATTATGCAAAAAAGACATACACAAAAGAAAAGGCATACACAATACCATTATATATTATTTATTATTATTAAAGATTCATAGCAGTTATAGCTATAAGCGATTCTTTATTATTATTATTATAAATATCTCTTTGGGTCTTGAGTTCAACATATATTATATTATATAATATTATTATGGATACTTTTGAATCGAAAAAAGAAAGAAATAAAGAACAAAAAGGAAGTTTTTCTTCTTTTTTTGTTTTTTTCTTTTTTAATTTTTTCACTATGTGAAAATATAAGATAGGAATTTTATATGCATACTCATATTTTGAATATTCTTATTTTGAAAGCATATTACAGTCCCATACTATTTAATGTACTCTTTTATATTCATTATATAATAGAGTGCGCTGCTTAATATATTATTTTTTAATTAAGATAATATATTTTAAGCGTATATTGTATTATTAAAATTTCAATATGTATATATTGAGGATTTTATAATACTAATAAAAGTTTTTTATGCTTACTCATACCTTGAATATTCATATTTTGAACGCATATTGAAGTTCATGCTATTTTATGTGTACCCTTTATATATATATATATATTATATGAATATAACTATACCCATGTTTCATATGATATTTTAATATAATAATGGAATGCGCTTACAAAAATCTTGAACATAATAAATAATAAAAATATATTAAGTCCCAAATTATGAAATAAAAAAGACTATATATACTATATGTATATATGAAAAGTCTTTATTATAAAAGAAAGAAAATAAAATAAAAATATATTACGTCCCAAATTATGATAATAAAAAAGACTATATATACTATATATGTATATATGAAAAGTCTTTTTTATAAAAGAAAGAAAATGAAATAAAAATAAATATATTACGTCCCAAATTATGAAATGAAAAAGACTATATATACTATAATATGTATATATGAAAAGTCTTTTTTATAAAAGAAAGAAAAAATGATTATTATTAATCATATGAAAATGCATAATGTGATTATGCAAAAAAGACATACACAAAAGAAAAGACATACACACAATATATTATATATTATTTATTATTATTAAAGATTCATAGCAGTTATAGCTATAAGCGATTCTTTATTATTATTATTATTATAAATATCTCTTTGGGTCTTGAGTTCAACATATATTATATTATATAATATTATTATGGGATACTTTTGAATCGAAAAAAGAAAGAAATAAAGAACAAAAAGGAAGTTTTTCTTCTTTTTTTGTTTTTTTCTTTCTTAATTTTTGCACTTACATTTATTATAATTAACCAATACCAGCGGTAAATTAAAGAATAAATAAGGTAAATTATATTTTATTATGGGAATATGCTATTTATTCAATTTGTTTTTTTTTTCTAAATAGTAATAAATAGTATCTCATAATGGATATAATGGTTTAATGTCTTTACGCAATAAACCAAAAATATTATGTTTAGTATATTATTATATGTTTAATATAAATATATATAATATACTGGACTAAAATATATTGATTATTCATATAATGATAAAATATATATATATATATTTATATATATATATATATAAAAAAAAAAATTAAATACTCTAAGCGGAGGATCACTTGGCTCATGGATCGATGAAGAACGCAGCAAACTGTGCATCATCGTGTGAACTGCAGGACACATGAACATCGACATTTTGAACGCATATTGCAGTCCATGCTATTTTATGTACTCTTGATATTTATATAATAGAGTACTGCATGGACTACATAGGGTTGTATGATTATAAAAAATAAGCTGCTTAATATATTATTTTTTAATTAAGATAATATATTTTAAGCGTATATTGTATTGTTAAAATTTCAATATGTATATACATATGTATGTATATATATTGGAAATTTTATAATACTAATAAAAGAAATGCTTTTTTAAAAATGTCAAATTTCATATATCATTGAAATTTTGTTTTTTATCAATAAGGCATAAAACCTAGAATATAAAAAGTTTAAGAAAAGAATGAAGGTTAAAGAATATATTATATTTACACATAATATATTACTTTTTTCTTTCATTTTTCTTTATTCTTTTTGTTTAAAAAGTTTTATTTGATAAATTCTTAATTTAATATATGATATATAAATTGAGAACATTAACAAAAAAGGTATTGTATGTATATACAAAAAAATTTTTATTATTATTAAGCAACCTCAACTCATATGAGATTACTCCCTGAATTTAAGCATATTAATTAGGGAAGGAAAAGAAACTAACTAGGATTTTCTTAGTAGCGGCGAGCGAAAAGAAAATAGTTCAGCACTAAGTTATTTTGTTTTTATAACAAATATAAAATGCAGTGTATGGAATATTCATAATCTAGTATGATATATTAACAGTTCAAGTCCTTCTTAAATGAGGCCATTTACCCATAGAGGGTGCCAGGCCCGTAGGTGACGTTAATGATTACTAGAGAATATTTCTTAAGAGTCGTGTTGCTTGATAGTGCAGCACTAATTGGGTGGTAAACTCCATCTAAAACTAAATATTGCCATGAGACCGATAGCAAACAAGTACCGTGAGGGAAAGTTGAAAAGAACTCTGAATAGAGAGTTAAATAGTACGTGAAACTGCTTAGAGGTTAAGCCCGATGAACCTAAATATCTAATATGAAAAATTCATCATTAATATTATATAGCCTTTTATTAGGTTATATAAAAATAATGTGCAATTTTTTCATATATAGACATTGTAATCTGTTAATATATTATAATATAAATTTATCATAAGTATCACGTATGATTCAGTTTATATATAATATAATATTTATATTATATTTATATATAAAATTCATATTTAAATGTGATTACGGATAAATTATTGACAGATTCAAAAATTAAATATAACGCTTACATACATTCGTGTATGTTATAATAAAATATATATTATTTAAAATTATATTTTTGTTATATGCGTTTATATGATTAACAATGCTATAGATTTAGGATACCTTCGGGACCCGTCTTGAAACACGGACCAAGGAGTCTAACATGTGCGCAAGTCATTGGGTATCAATAAAAACCTAAAGGCGTAAATAACTTAACTTAATAAATATTTTATTTTATGGGATTAATTATATATATTATATTATATATATTCCATCCCGGGGCGTTCTATATAGTTATGTATATATATAATATTTACTTTACCGTTTATATTATTTTATATACCTCTAACTGGAGCGTACCTTGAGCATATATGTTGTGACCCGAAAGATGGTGAACTATACCTGATCAGGTAGAAGTCAGGGGAAACCCTGATGGAAGACCGAAACAGTTCTGACGTGCAAATCGATTATCAGAATTGGGTATAGCGGCGAAAGACCAATCGAACCATCTAGTAGCTGGTTCCCTCCGAAGTTTCCCTCAGGATAGCTGGTGCATATAAATATTATTTAAAAATAATCTTATCTGGTAAAGCGAATGATTAGAGGCCTTAGGGCCGAAACGACCTTAACCTATTCTCAAACTTTAAATGGGTAAGAACCTAACCTTTCTTGATATGAAGGTATAGGTTATGATATATTGTGCCCAGTGGGCCATTTTTGGTAAGCAGAACTGGCGCTGTGGGATGAACCAAACGTGATGTTAAGGCGCCAAAATTAACAACTCATACCGATACCATGAAAGGCGTTGGTTGCTTAAAACAGCAGGACGGTGGGCATGGAAGTCGTAATCCGCTAAGGAGTGTGTAACAACTCACCTGCCGAAGCAACTAGCCCTTAAAATGGATGGCGCTCAAGTTGTATGCCTATACATCACCGTTAAAGTATATGATTTATAAATTATATACAATTTATAAATTTTGAAACTTTAATGAGTAGGAGGGTACAATGATGTGCTTAGAAGTGTTTATCGTAAGATTGCATGGAGCCATTATTGGTACAGATCTTGGTGGTAGTAGCAAATAATCGAATGAGACCTTGGAGGACTGAAGTGGAGAAGGGTTTCGTGTGAACAGTGGTTGATCACGAGTTAGTCGGTCCTAAGTTCAAGGCGAAAGCTGATAAATGATAAGTTTTATTTTATGAAAAATATACACTTAATTATTATTGAACGAAAGGGAATACGGTTTCAATTCCGTAACCTGTTGAGTATACGTTTGTTATTAAAAATGGGCTATTTAATGCTCATCCTGGCAACAGAAACAACCATAAAGAAGCCGTCGAGAAATATCGAAAGAGTTTTCTTTTCTGTTTTATAGTCGTACTACCATGGAAGTCTTTCGAAGAGAGATATGGTAGATGGACTAGAAGAGCATGGCATTTACTGCTGTGTCGATATTTTCTCCTCGGACCTTGAAAATTTATGGTGGGGTTACGCAAACTTCTTAACAGGCCGTACCGATATCCGCAGCTGGTCTCCAAGGTGAAGAGTCTCTAGTCGATAGAATAATGTAGGTAAGGGAAGTCGGCAAATTAGATCCGTAACTTCGGGATAAGGATTGGCTCTGAAGATTGAGATAGTCGGGCTTGATTGGGAAACAATATTATGGTTTATGTGCTCGTTCTGGGTAAATTAGGATTTATAAAATTTTTTTTTTCTAAAGATTATGTATATCTGTTCCCCGGATAGAAGTTAACGTAACCAATTGTGGAACTTTCTTGCTAATAATTTATTAAATTGATATAATTTCATATATATTAATAATTTTTGGTATGTTGTATAGTATGTTGCATTTACAAAATGTTATAATGAAACTTGTTTCCTCTTATAATGTTGTTTATGTATACATGGCTTGCACATATTATATAATTTATATATATGTATTTATCATATTTATAAATTTATAACGGCTATCAATTAACAATCAATTCAGAACTGGCACGGACTTGGGGAATCCGACTGTCTAATTAAAACAAAGCATTGTGATGGCCCTAGCGGGTGTTGACACAATGTGATTTCTGCCCAGTGCTCTGAATGTCAAAGTGAAGAAATTCAAGTAAGCGCGGGTAAACGGCGGGAGTAACTATGACTCTCTTAGGTCGAAAGGTGCCTTTTCCCAGGGCACCGATTCCTAGGAGAGTTATAGAAGTGCCTATCACAACCTCCACGTGGTCTCCCCCGGTAACCTAGGTTTACCATAGGGCTAACTGTGAAGGCTTGCCAACCCGTACCCTGTCGTACGGCACAGCATGTGACGGTAACGGCGATTGACCTGCATCATGTGACGTGGGGGCCGAGTGACTAACCGCGGTCTGGACTGAAGCAACGGCCAAAGTCCAGGCTAAGGCTTCTGGCTCTTGTAACCGGGGAACCCGGGCGTGTGAGAGAAGTATCCGGAACGTGCTGGCCAGACAGGGGTAGTCTACATTTTGGGAAAGGTGTAGGCTCTAGACGGGAAGGTGTTTTTTCCTAAAGGCCCGTTCCCGGGTTCTGAATGGTGTGTTGTTGATCCTAATATTTGAAGCCTTAAGCGATAGAGTTCTTAGCAATTCCTGTCGTCGCACACCTTTCATTCTTTGCCTCATTTGCAACCGCCTCGCTTGCATACCGAGGCCGGGGTCAGTACATGCAGGAAGGTGCTGACCCTAGCCGAGGGACCGTCCACCTAAACTTCCTGGAAGCTGTAAGTATATTCTATAGCAAAGGGAAGCGGCGGAGGCGCAAATGGGGTGGGGGTCTCACCCGGAGGAGGTGCTGTCAGTGAGAAAACTAAACATTCGCCGGATACTGAATATGCTAATGTTGAACCAAATTCAAATACTCATATGCGTATCGCAACGGCATCTATGGATGGTTGGATGGATTCGCTGACAGACCCTCAGGGGAACTCCAGTGGTGAACTCCCACTAGATAGTAAGTAAGACTCCAAAGACCTGAGTCTAAAATATGAGCAGTGCGGGGTAGACATGTGCTATCGACGTTAGTAATCGATGGGGCATGGCTATCCTTCGCGTGATGACAAGCATACCTTTCATATAGGTATGACTGCTGCTCTGATGAAAATAGCCAAATGCCTCGTCATCTAACTAGTGACGCGCATGAATGGATTAACGAGATTCCTACTGTCCCTATCTACTATCTAGCGAAACCACAGCCAAGGGAACGGGCTTGGAATAATTAGCGGGGAAAGAAGACCCTGTTGAGCTTGACTCTAGTCTGGCAGTGTAAGGAGACATAAGAGGTGTAGCATAAGTGGGAGATATTAAATGAATTAAAAGATTTATTTAATATCAAAAGTGAAATACCACTACTCTTATCGTTTCCTTACTTACTTGATAAGATGGAACGTGTATCATTTACTTAGCCATTATATGGATATGTATGATATTATATGTTATGTTTATGTTTCATATATTTTATATGTTACATATTACATTATCATATAATTATTCATAATATTTTATGGTATTTTGTTTTGATGCAAGTTTCTTGATAAAAGTACTTAAGAGTTTGTTATATACACCAAACAAATTTTAATGAAATATTTATATAAAGGACTTTTTTAATTATATATGCGTGTATATATATTCACTTTATTTACACGTATATTATATCTTTGTGGCTATTATGGGTATGTCCCCCTTAAAAGGGATATATTTATGGTGGTTATAATTATAATTAATATGCGTGTGATAATTTAAGAATATTTTATATGTGTATGTATGTATTGGATAATTAACTTTATAATTTAAAATAAAGTAATTAAATTTGGTATAACTCTTATACTCTAGTATTATCCAATTCAAGGACACTGTCAGGTTGGGAGTTCGACTGGGGCGGTACATCTCTCAAATAATAACGGAGGTGTCCCAAGGCCAGCTCAGTGCGGACAGAAACCACACATAGAGCAAAAGGGCAAATGCTGACTTGATCTAGGTATTCAGTAAATACATAGACAGCAAAAGCTTGGCCTATCGATCCTTTTGGTTTAACGAGTTTTTAACAAGAGGTGTCAGAAAAGTTACTACAGGGATAACTGGCTTGTGGCGGCCAAGCGTTCATAGCGACGTCGCTTTTTGATCTTTCGATGTCGGCTCTTCCTATCATTGTGAAGCAAAATTCACCAAGCGTTGGATTGTTCACCCATGCAAGGGAACGTGAGCTGGGTTTAGACCGTCGTGAGACAGGTTAGTTTTACCCTACTGATGACAATTGTTATTGCGACAGCATTCCTGCGTAGTACGAGAGGAACCGCAGGTACGGACCAATGGCACAATACTTGTTCGAGCGAACAGTGGTATGACGCTACGTCCGCTGGATTATGCCTGAACGCCTCTAAGGTCGTATCCGTGCTGGACTTGCAGTGATAGTAATGGGGCTGCTGTATTGTATGTGCATTAAACCATATAATATATAAAGTTTATAATATAATTTTTCGGAATTATATTATAAACGATAATCTAATTTTATGATGCCAATGTATTATGAAACATAGTCTATATAAGTTGTATGAAAGTAACTCTTATAGTAATGGCTAGTTTTTTAATAATTAAACATTATAAAATACGATGACAGGGCTCAAAATCAATTGTAAACGACTTTGGTAACGAGCAAGGTGTTGTAAGTGGTAGAGCAGCTGCCATACTGCGATCCACTGAAGCTCATCCTCTGCTTGTCGATTTGTTCCTCTATCTCTCCAAAAACAACAAGAGAACAAATATATAAATGTGTAATGTGTTGTATGTGTATATATATTATTGCAATTATTTATATTTTGTAATATAAAAGAAAAATATTATTATAACTCTCTTATAAGAGAGGATTGAATAAAATTTATAAATAAAAAAGACGAAGAAGCAGAAGCAGAAGCAGCAGCAGCAGCAGCAGCAGCAAGACGATGAGACGATGATATGACGTCGATATAGTTTCGCAATAGAATGTTGTGTATGTAGGATAAAGCAGCTACCATACTGCATAATCCACTGTAAAACACATATATTCTTTGCTTATACGATATACATTATTTTATGTATGAATGATTGATAATAATATAAAAAATTGTTGTTGTTTTCCTCCAATATGTGGCGAGCTCTCGACTATATTTAAGAGAGTGTAAGATACCCATTAAAAGCCCTGTCACATGGGGCACAGTTAAAAAACGAAAAAAAAAAAATTAAATTAATATAAACATACGAACATAATACAACACATTCTTATATTAAAATTCATAAAATGTTTTCCATCGGTATATGGGCCATGAATTTTTACTGAAAATTTTATGAAGCCGAATATAAAAAATTTTCGAGAATTTCCGCTTATACAGGCATATTATATATTTGTATATGTGAGACATAACTAAGCATTCTAGATGGAATGAAATTTGAAAAATTTTTATATCCGATATATAATAAAATTTTTACCATTATAATATATGGCCAATACGGGAAAATTTCATATATCAGGTCTCATAAAAATGGAATTTTTTTTAAAAATTTTCTATAGACGAATATCGCTAAAAATAGGGATATTCTATGAGACATAACTAAGCATTCTAGATGGAGTGAAATTTTAAAAATTTTTATATCCGACTTGATAAAATTTTTACCATTAATATATGGGCCATAGGGGAAAATCTTATATGAAAGTCTCATAACAATGAATTTTTCTGAAAATTTTATGAAGACTTATATAAAAAAATTTCGAGAATATCGCTTACATAGGCATATTCTATGAGACATAACTAAACATTCTAGCTGGGGTGAAATTTTAAAAATTTTTATATTCGACTTCATAAAATTTTTGACATTAATATATATGGGCCATACGGAAAAATCTTATATTAAGTCTCATAAAAATGAATTTTTCTGAAAATTTTTTGAAGACCTATATAAACATTTTTCGAGAATTTCGTTTACACAGGCATATTCTATGAGAAAGAACTAAGCATTCTAGCTGGGGTAAAATTTTAAAAATTTTTATATTCGACTTCATAAAATTTTTACCATTAATATATGGGTCATATGGAGAAATCTTATATAAAGTCTCATAAAAATGAATTTTTCTGAAAATTTTTTGAAGGCGAATATTAACATTTTTCGAGAATATCGCTTAAACATGCATATTCTATGAGAAAGAACTAAGCATTCTAGCTGTAGTGAAATTTTAAAAACATTTATATCCGACTTGATAAAATTTTTACCATTAATATATGGACCGTAGGGGAAAATTTTATATCAAGTCTCATAAAAATGAATTTTTCTACAATTTTTATGAAGGCGAATATTAACATTTTTCGAGAATTTCTCTTAAACATGCATATTCTATGAGAAAGAACTAAGCATTTTAGATGGGGTAAAATTTTAAAAATTTTTATATCCGACTTGATAAAATTTGTACTTTTGGTATATGGGTTATATGGAAAAAGCTTATATCAAGTTTCATGAAAATGAATTTTTCTGAAAATTTTATGAAGATTTATATAAAGATTTTTCGAGAATTTCTCTTAAACATGCATATTCTATGAGAAAGAACTAAGCATTCTAGCTGTAGTGAAATTTTAAAAACATTTATATCCGACTTGATAAAATTTTTACCATTAATATATGGACCGTAGGGGAAAATTTTATATCAAGTCTCATAAAAATGAATTTTTCTGCAAATTTTATGAAGGCGAATATTAACATTTTTCGAGAATTTCTCTTAAACATGCATATTCTATGAGAAAGAACTAAGCATTCTAGCTGTAGTGTAATTTTAAAAACTTTTATATCCGACTTCATAAAAGTTTTACCATTAACATATGGACCATAGGGGAAAATTTTATATCAAGTCTCATAAAAATGAATTTTTCTGCAAATTTTATTAAGGCGAATATTAACATTTTTCGAGAATATCGCTTAAATGGGAATATTCTATGAGACATAACTAAGCATTCTAGCTGTAGTGAAATTTTAAAAACTTTTATATCCGACTTCATAAAATTTTTACTATCAATATATGGGTCATATGGAAAAATCTTATATCAAGTTTCATAAAAATGAATTTTTTTGAAAATTTTATGAAGATTTATATAAACATTTTTCAAGAATTTCTCTTAAACATGCATATTCTATGAGAAATAACTAAGCATTCTAGATGGGGTGAAATTTTAAAAATTTTTATATCCGACTTGATAAAATTTTTACTATCGGTATATGGGTAATACGGAAAAATCTTATATCAAATATCATAAAAATGAATTTTTCTGCAAATTTTATGAAGACTTATATAAACATTTTTCGAGAATATCGCTTACATAGGGATATTATATAAGATATAACTAAGCATTCTAGCTGTAGTGAAATTTTAAAAA
Organism: Machimus atricapillus; assembly: GCA_933228815.1. NCBI lineage: Eukaryota > Metazoa > Arthropoda > Insecta > Diptera > Asilidae > Machimus > Machimus atricapillus. Next base: position 304,617 of record CAKOGC010000003.1, read on the forward strand.
TTTTTATACTCGGCTTCATAAAATTTTTACTATCGGTATATGGGTAATACGGAAAAATCTTATATCAAATATCATAAAAATGAATTTTTCTGCAAATTTTATGAAGACTTATATAAACATTTTTCGAGAATATCGCTTACATAGGGATATTATATAAGATATAACTAAGCATTCTAGCTGTAGTGAAATTTTAAAAATTTTTATACTCGGCTTCATAAAATTTTTACTATCGGTATATGGGTAATACGGAAAAATCTTATATCAAATATCATAAAAATGAATTTTTCTGCAAATTTTATGAAGACTTATGTAAACATTTTTCGAGAATATCACTTACATAGGGATATTCTATGAGATATAACTAAGCATTCTAGCTGTAGTGAAATTTTAAAAAATTTTATACTCGGCTTCATAAAATTTTTACTATCGGTATATGGGTAATACGGAAAAATCTTATATCAAATATCATAAAAATGAATTTTTCTGCAAATTTTATGAAGACTTATATAAACATTTTTCGAGAATATCGCTTACATAGGGATATTATATAAGATATAATTAAGCATTCTAGCTGTAGTGAAATTTTAAAAATTTTTATACTCGGCTTCATAAAATTTTTACTATCGGTATATGGGTAATACGGAAAAATCTTATATCAAATATCATAAAAATGAATTTTTCTGCAAATTTTATGAAGACTTATATAAACATTTTTCGAGAATATCGCTTACATAGGGATATTATATAAGATATAATTAAGCATTCTAGCTGTAGTGAAATTTTAAAAATTTTTATACTCGGCTTCATAAAATTTTTACTATCGGTATATGGGTAATACGGAAAAATCTTATATCAAGTCTCATAAAAGTGAATTTTTCTGAAAATTTTATGAAGACTTATGTAAGAAATTTTTTTCGAGAATTGCCAATTTCGCTCACACAGGCGTATTCTCTGAGGTATAAGAAATCATTATAGCTGTAGTGAAATTTCAAAAATTTTTATATTCGGCTTCATAAAAATTTTTACTATCGGTATATGGGTCATACGGAAAAATCTTATATCAAGTCTCATAAAAGTGAATTTTTCTGAAAATTTTATGAAGACTTATATAAAAATTTTTTTTCGAGAATTGCCAATTTCGCTCAAACAGGCGTATTCTCTGAGGTATAAGAAATCATTATAGCTGTAGTGAAATTTTAAAAATTTTTATATTCGGCTTCATAAAAATTTTTACTATCAGTATATGGGTCATACGGAAAAATCTTATATCAAGTCTCATAAAAGTGAATTTTTCTGAAAATTTTATGAAGACTTATGTAAAAAATTTTTTTCGAGAATTACCAATTTCGCTCACACAAGCGTATTCTCTGAGGTATAAGAAATCATTATAGCTGTAGTGAAATTTCAAAAATTTTTATATTCGGCTTCATAAAAATTTTTACTATCGGTATATGGGTCATACGGAAAAATCTTATATCAAGTCTCATAAAAGTGAATTTTTCTGAAAATTTTATGAAGACTTATATAAAAAATTTTTTTCGAGAATTGCCAATTTCGCTCAAACAGGCGTATTCTCTGAGGTATAAGAAATCATTATAGCTGTAGTGAAATTTTAAAAATTTTTATATTCGGCTTCATAAAAATTTTTACTATCGGTATATGGGTCATACGGAAAAATCTTATATCAAATCTCATAAAAGTGAATTTTTCTGAAAATTTTATGAAGACTTATATAAAAATTTTTTTTCGCGAATTGCCAATTTCGCTCACACAGGCGTATTCTCTGAGGTATAAGAAATCATTATAGCTGTAGTGAAATTTTAAAAATTTTTATATTCGGCTTCATAAAAATTTTTACTATCGGTATATGGGTCATACGGAAAAATCTTATATCAAGTCTCATAAAAGTGAATTTTTCTGAAAATTTTATGAAGACTTATATAAAATTTTTTTTCGAGAATTGCCAATTTCGCTCACACAGGCGTATTCTCTGAGGTATAAGAAATCATTATAGCTGTAGTGAAATTTCAAAAATTTTTATATTCGGCTTCATAAAAATTTTTACTATTGGTATATGGGTCATACGGAAAAATCTTATATCAAGTCTCATAAAAGTGAATTTTTCTGAAAATTTTATGAAGACTTATATAAAAATTTTTTTTCGCGAATTGCCAATTTCGCTCACACAGGCGTATTCTCTGAGGTATAAGAAATCATTATAGCTGTAGTGAAATTTTAAAAATTTTTATATTCGGCTTCATAAAAATTTTTACTATCGGTATATGGGTCATACGGAAAAATCTTATATCAAGTCTCATAAAAGTGAATTTTTCTGAAAATTTTATGAAGACTTATATAAAATTTTTTTTCGAGAATTGCCAATTTCGCTCACACAGGCGTATTCTCTGAGGTATAAGAAATCATTATAGCTGTAGTGAAATTTCAAAAATTTTTATATTCGGCTTCATAAAAATTTTTACTATCGGTATATGGGTCATACGGAAAAATCTTATATCAAGTCTCATAAAAGTGAATTTTTCTGAAAATTTTATGAAGACTTATATAAAAATTTTTTTTCGAGAATTGCCAATTTCGCTCAAACAAGCGTATTCTCTGAGGTATAAGAAATCATTATAGCTGTAGTGAAATTTTAAAAATTTTTATATTCGGCTTCATAAAAATTTTTACTATCGGTATATGGGTCATACGGAAAAATCTTATATCAAGTCTCATAAAAGTGAATTTTTCTGAAAATTTTATGAAGACTTGTATAAAAATTTTTTTTCGAGAATTGCCAATTTCGCTCAAACAGGCGTATTCTCTGAGGTATAAGAAATCATTATAGCTGTAGTGAAATTTTAAAAATTTTTATATTCGGCTTCATAAAAATTTTTACTATCGGTATATGGGTCATACGGAAAAATCTTATATCAAGTCTCATAAAAGTGAATTTTTCTGAAAATTTTATGAAGACTTATGTAAAAAATTTTTTTCGAGAATTACCAATTTCGCTCACACAGGCGTATTCTCTGAGGTATAAGAAATCATTATAGCTGTAGTGAAATTTCAAAAATTTTTATATTCGGCTTCATAAAATTTTTACTATCGGTATATGGGTCATACGGAAAAATCTTATATCAAGTCTCATAAAAGTGAATTTTTCTGAAAATTTTATGTAGACTTATATAAAATTTTTTTTCGAGAATTGCCAATTTCGCTCACACAGGCGTATTCTCTGAGGTATAAGAAATCATTATAGCTGTAGTGAAATTTCAAAAATTTTTATATTCGGCTTCATAAAATTTTTACTATCGGTATATGGGTCATACGGAAAAATCTTATATCAAGTCTCATAAATTTTTTTGTTTGATGACTTTTTTGGAAACGTTGCGCGGGCGGAGGCCCCAGAACTACTATAAGGGGCGGTGTCTAAACGAAAAATCCAGTTTAGACAAATGAGTTTTTATGCTAATAAAATATTTAAAATAATTATTTTCATGAAAAAACTCTGAAAATTTCATAATATATTATGAATACGAAAGAAATATGGAATGTGATATAAAAACATATCGTAAGATGTATGGGACGATATATAAAAGATTATGAGGTGGAATATAAAATATTTCACGTATTTTATATGAGAATTGCTTTTAAAAGTGATTATGAGGAGTGATATAAAAAAAATTATATATGAATATATGGAGCATATATGAAAATTTATGAAGTGGAATATAAAGTGTTTAATGCATTTTATATGGAGTAAAGTAGAAATTTTATGAAGAGTGATATAAAAATTTCTTAAAAATCTCCAAAAAAGGGATTTTTTTATGAAATGTGATATAAAAACGTATCGTAAGATGTAATGTTACGATATATAAAAGATTATGAGGTGGAATATAAAATATTTTACATATTTTATATGAGAATTGCTTTTGAAAGTGATTATGAGGAGTGATATAAAAAATTTTATATATGAATATATGGATCATATATGAAAATTTATGAAGTGGAATATAAAGTGTTTAATGCATTTTATATGGAGTAAAGTAGAAATTTTATGAAGAGTGATATAAAAATTTCTTAAAAATCTCTAAAAAAGGGATTTTTTGCAAATTATGCAAATTTTCCCATTCTTACATTGTTTTTAGATCATTATCAACATAATATATTAATGAATTTTTAATATATTTATAATGATATGAATATGGTCGCCTCTATATAGTATATATCAAATAATCTATATATACAATAAAAAATCAATAATATTTTGTATATTACAATAACTATACCCATGTTTTTCATGGCATTTAATAATAAATTATAATGTGCTTACGAAAATCTTTAATATATATAATAATAATAATATTACGTCCCAATATTATATATTACGTCCCAAATTATGAAATGAAAGAAGACAATATATAATATATATATGAATATGTAGATATATATATATATATATATAAAAAAAAGAAAAGACATACACAAGAAGGCATACACAATACATAAAAAAAAGTATTATATATATTATTAAAGATTCATAGCTATGAATTTAGTAAGAGCTATAAGCGTTTTATATTTATTATAAATACCGCTTTGGGTTATTAGTTATGTACACATAATATAATTTGATAAATTTGTATATTAATAGATATATTGATATAAATATTTATATAGTAAAAGAAAAAAAATTGTTCCTCTTTATAAATAAAAATGAATTATAAATAATACATCTAACAATATGAGAATTTTTATTCTCTATATAAAATTGAAGTTTAACTATATTGCATCAGATAATATGTTAAATTTATCATCAAATTAAGATGGTGAAATGGAAAAAAGTTTATATATATTTAATGGAATATAAGTAATATGAGAAATTTTAATATCTATAATATTTTATATTATAGATAGACAAAATAAAAATATTACAAATTTTGTTATATATATAAATTATATATATATATTAGAAAATGAATACTTATCGCACATATAAAAATATTTTTTAAATATTATAGAGAATATATATTGTTTTATATATATGGATAAAAAGAAGGGATAGTAGTCACTTTCCTATCCTATTTTTATTGTTATAAATATATATAGAATTGGTGTATATTCTTATATGTGTGTATTAATGATGGTATTATACATTTTCGGTTCTATGTATAATTATATATATTAATAAATTGTAAAATTTATTATAATAATATACATTATTCTGGTTGATCCTGCCAGTAGTTATATGCTTGTCTCAAAGATTAAGCCATGCATGTCTAAGTACAAACGAATTAAAAGTGAAACCGCAAAAGGCTCATTATATCAGTTATGGTTTATTAGATCGTTAACAGTTACTTGGATAACTGTGGTAATTCTAGAGCTAATACATGCATTATAAACACGAACCTTTGTAGGGAACGTGTGCTTTTATTAGGCTTAAAACCAAGCGATATACTTATTAGAAATAATAAGTTATATCGTTAAAATGGTTGAACTCTAGATAATTTGCAGATCGTATGGTCTCGTACCGACGACAGATCTTTCAAATGTCTGCCCTATCAACTATTGATGGTAGTATCTTGGACTACCATGGTTGCAACGGGTAACGGGGAATCAGGGTTCGATTCCGGAGAGGGAGCCTGAGAAACGGCTACCACATCTAAGGAAGGCAGCAGGCGCGTAAATTACCCAATCCCAGAACGGGGAGGTAGTGACGAAAAATAACAATACAGGACTCATATCCGAGGCCCTGTAATTGGAATGAGTACACTTTAAATCCTTTAACAAGGACCTATTGGAGGGTAAGTCTGGTGCCAGCAGCCGCGGTAATTCCAGCTCCAATAGCGTATATTAAAGTTGTTGCGGTTAAAACGTTCGTAGTTGAACTTGTGCTCCATACGGGTAGTATAAACTAAAATTTTGGTTCATACGTTACCTTATGTTATGCGAGCGTATTACCGGTGGAGTTTAAAATATATATATGCTTATATCACATTAATATAATTACTTTTCACGTTTTTATATATGGGATTAACTTATATATACACTCCTATTAAAAAAACCCTGCTTCGATGCTCTTTACCGAGTGTTGTTGTAGGCCGGTACAATTACTTTGAACAAATTAGAGTGCTTAAAGCAGGCTTCTAATGCCTAAATATTTTGTGCATGGAATAATGGAATAAGACCTCTGTTCTACTTTCATTGGTTTTTATAGATCAAGAGGTAATGATTAATAGAAGCAGTTGGGGGCATTAGTATTACGACGCGAGAGGTGAAATTCTTGGACCGTCGTAAGACTAACTTAAGCGAAAGCATTTGCCAAAGATGTTTTCATTAATCAAGAACGAAAGTTAGAGGCTCGAAGGCGATCAAATACCGCCCTAGTTCTAACCATAAACGATGCCAGCTAGCAATTGGGTGTAGCTACTATTATGGCTCTCTCAGTCGCTTCCCGGGAAACCAAAGCTTTTGGGCTCCGGGGGAAGTATGGTTGCAAAGCTGAAACTTAAAGGAATTGACGGAAGGGCACCACCAGGAGTGGAGCCTGCGGCTTAATTTGACTCAACACGGGAAAACTTACCAGGTCCGAACATAAATGAGTAAGACAGATTGATAGCTCTTTCTCGAATCTATGGGTGGTGGTGCATGGCCGTTCTTAGTTCGTGGAGTGATTTGTCTGGTTAATTCCGATAACGAACGAGACTCAAATATATTAAATAGATGCTTACAGGATTATGGTGTTGAAACTTTATATAATCTTCGAATTTCTAATTATATATGGGTTTGTTTCTCATTAAAAAGGTTACATTCTTCATATATTTTTTAGTATTTGTAAGTATTTATATAAAGTGGAGTCATACCTGTTTGTTTGTCCCATAATTACGGACACTAGCTTCTTAAATGGACAAATTGCGTCTAGCAATAATGAGATTGAGCAATAACAGGTCTGAAATGCCCTTAGATGTCCTGGGCTGCACGCGCGCTACAATGAAAGTATCAACGTGTAATTCCTAGACCGAGAGGTCCGGGTAAACCGCTGAACCACTTTCATGCTTGGGATTGTGAACTGAAACTGTTCACATGAACCTGGAATTCCCAGTAAGTGCGAGTCATTAACTCGCATTGATTACGTCCCTGCCCTTTGTACACACCGCCCGTCGCTACTACCGATTGAATTATTTAGTGAGGTCTCCGGACGTGATCGCTGTGACGCCTTTTAAGGTTTTACGGTTGTTTCGCAAAAGTTGACCGAACTTGATTATTTAGAGGAAGTAAAAGTCGTAACAAGGTTTCCGTAGGTGAACCTGCGGAAGGATCATTATTGATACATTTATTAATATGATTCTCCTCATATATATATATTTGTTTTATATTATATAAAAAAGAAAAAATTTATTTTTTTTCATATTTTTTTATATATACAATATAATTCAAAATATATATATAAAAGAGTAATCGCTGTATATACTTACTCCTACTTTGAATATTTTCAATTGTTAGGAGTAATATATACTTGAAGTAATAATATTTATATATATGTATATAACTATACCCATGTTTTATATGATATTTTAATATAATATAATGGAATGCGCTTACGTAAATCTTTAATATAATAAATAATAAAAATATATAATAAAAATATATTACGTCCCAAATTATGATAATAAAAAAGACTATATATACTATAATATGTAGTATATATGAAAAGTCTTTTTTATAAAAGAAAGAAAATAAAATAAAAATAAATATATTACGTCCCAAATTATGAAATGAAAAAGACTATATATACTATAATATGTAGTATATATGAAAAGTCTTTTTTATAAAAGAAAGAAAAAATGATTATTATTAATCATATGAAAATGCATAATGTGATTATGCAAAAAAGACATACACAAAAGAAAAGGCATACACAATACCATTATATATTATTTATTATTATTAAAGATTCATAGCAGTTATAGCTATAAGCCATTCTTTATTATTATTATTATTATAAATATCTCTTTGGGTCTTGAGTTTAACATATATATTATATAATATTATTATGGATACTTTTGAATCGAAAAAAGAAAGAAATAAAGAACAAAAAGGAAGTTTTTCTTCTTTTTTTGTTTTTTTCTTTCTTAATTTTTTCACTATGTGAAAATATAAAATAGGAATTTTATATGCATACTCATATTTTGAATATTCTTATTTTGAAAGCATATTACAGTCCCATACTATTTAATGTACTCTTTTATATTCATTATATAATAGAGTGCGCTGCTTAATATATTATTTTTTAATTAAGATAATATATTTTAAGCGTATATTGTATTATTAAAATTTCAATATGTATATGTTGAGGATTTTATAATACTAATAAAAGTTTTTTATGCTTACTCATACCTTGAATATTCATATTTTGAACGCATATTGAAGTTCATGCTATTTTATGTGTACCCTTTATATATATATATATATATATTATATGAATATAACTATACCCATGTTTCATATGATATTTTAATATAATAATGGAATGCGCTTACAAAAATCTTGAACATAATAAATAATAAAAATATATATTACGTCCCAAATTATGAAATAAAAAAGACTATATATACTATATGTATATATGAAAAGTCTTTATTATAAAAGAAAGAAAATAAAATAAAAATAAATATATTACGTCCCAAATTATGAAATAAAAGAGACTATATATACTATAATATGTAGTATATATGAAAAGTCTTTTTTATAAAAGAAAGAAAAAATGATTATTATTAATCATATGAAAATGCATAATGTGATTATGCAAAAAAGACATACACAAAAGAAAAGGCATACACAATACCATTATATATTATTTATTATTATTAAAGATTCATAGCAGTTATAGCTATAAGCGATTCTTTATTATTATTATTATTATAAATATCTCTTTGGGTCTTGAGTTCAACATATATTATATTATATAATATTATTATGGGATACTTTTGAATCGAAAAAAGAAAGAAATAAAGAACAAAAAGGAAGTTTTTCTTCTTTTTTTGTTTTTTTCTTTCTTAATTATTTCACTATGTGAAAATATAAAATAGGAATTTTATATGCATACTCATATTTTGAATATTCTTATTTTGAAAGCATATTACAGTCTCATACTATTTAATGTACTCTTTTATATTCATTATATAATAGAGTGCGCTGCTTAATATATTATTTTTTAATTAAGATAATATATTTTAAGCGTATATTGTATTATTAAAATTTCAATATGTATATATTGAGGATTTTATAATACTAATAAAAGTTTTTTATGCTTACTCATACCTTGAATATTCATATTTTGAACGCATATTGAAGTTCATGCTATTTTATGTGTACCCTTTATATATATATATATATATTATATGAATATAACTATACCCATGTTTCATATGATATTTTAATATAATAATGCAATGCGCTTACAAAAATCTTGAACATAATAAATAATAAAAATATATTAAGTCCCAAATTATGAAATAAAAAAGACTATATATACTATATGTATATATGAAAAGTCTTTATTATAAAAGAAAGAAAATAAAATAAAAATATATTACGTCCCAAATTATGAAATAAAAAAGACTATATATACTATAATATGTAGTATATATGAAAAGTCTTTTTTTATAAAAGAAAGAAAATGAAATAAAAATAAATATATTACGTCCCAAATTATGAAATGAAAAAGACTATATATACTATAATATGTAGTATATATGAAAAGTCTTTTTTATAAAAGAAAGAAAAAATGATTATTATTAATCATATGAAAATGCATAATGTGATTATGCAAAAAAGACATACACAAAAGAAAAGACATACACACAATATATTATATATTATTTATTATTATTAAAGATTCATAGCAGTTATAGCTATAAGCGATTCTTTATTATTATTATTATTATAAATATCTCTTTGGGTCTTGAGTTCAACATATATTATATTATATAATATTATTATGGGATATTTTTGAATCGAAAAAAGAAAGAAATAAAGAACAAAAAGGAAGTTTTTCTTCTTTTTTTGTTTTTTTCTTTCTTAATTTTTGCACTTATATTTATTATAAATTAACCAATACCAGCGGTAAATTAAATAATAAATAAGGTAAATTATATTTTATTATGGGAATATGCTATTTATTCAATTTGTTTTTTTTTTCTAAATAGTAATAAATAGTATCTCATAATGGATATAATGGTTTAATGTCTTTACGCAATAAACCAAAAATATTATGTTTAGTATATTATTATATGTTTAATATAAATATATATATAATATACTGGACTAAAATATATTGATTATTCATATAATGATAAAATATATATATATATTTATATATATATATATATATAAAAAAAAAATTAAATACTCTAAGCGGAGGATCACTTGGCTCATGGATCGATGAAGAACGCAGCAAACTGTGCGTCATCGTGTGAACTGCAGGACACATGAACATCGACATTTTGAACGCATATTGCAGTCCATGCTATTTTATGTACTCTTTATATTTATATAATAGAGTACTGCATGGACTACATATGGTTGAGGGTTGTATGATTATAAAAAATAAGCTGCTTAATATATTATTTTTTAATTAAGATAATATATTTTAAGCGTATATTGTATTGTTAAAATTTCAATATGTATATACATATGTATGTATGTATATATATTGGAAATTTTATAATACTAATAAAAGAAATGCTTTTTTAAAAATGTCAAATTTCATATATCATTGAAATTTTGTTTTTTATCAATAAGGCATAAAACCTAGAATATAAAAAGTTTAAGAAAAGAATGAAGGTTAAAGAATATATTATATTTACACATAATATATTACTTTTTTCTTTCATTTTTCTTTATTCTTTTTGTTTAAAAAGTTTTATTTGATAAATTCTTAATTTAATATATGATATATAAATTGACAAAAAAAGTATATATGTATATATACAAAAATGATTATTAAGCAACCTCAACTCATATGAGATTACTCCCTGAATTTAAGCATATTAATTAGGGAAGGAAAAGAAACTAACTAGGATTTTCTTAGTAGCGGCGAGCGAAAAGAAAATAGTTCAGCACTAAGTTATTTTGTTTTTATAACAAATATAAAATGCAGTGTATGGAATATTCATAATCTAGTATGATATATTAACAGTTCAAGTCCTTCTTAAATGAGGCCATTTACCCATAGAGGGTGCCAGGCCCGTAGGTGACGTTAATGATTACTAGAGAATATTTCTTAAGAGTCGTGTTGCTTGATAGTGCAGCACTAATTGGGTGGTAAACTCCATCTAAAACTAAATATTGCCATGAGACCGATAGCAAACAAGTACCGTGAGGGAAAGTTGAAAAGAACTCTGAATAGAGAGTTAAATAGTACGTGAAACTGCTTAGAGGTTAAGCCCGATGAACCTAAATATCTAATATGAAAAATTCATCATTAATATTATATAGCCTTTTATTAGGTTATATAAAAATAATGTGCAATTTTTTCATATATAGACATTGTAATCTGTTAATATATTATAATATAAATTTATCATAAGTATCACGTATGATTCAGTTTATATATAATATAATATTTATATTATATTTATATATAAAATTCATATTTAAATGTGATTACGGATAAATTATTGACAGATTCAAAAATTAAATATAACGCTTACATACGCTTCGCGTGTATGTTATAATAAAATATATATTATTTAAAATTATATTTTTGTTATATGCGTTTATATGATTAACAATGCTATAGATTTAGGATACCTTCGGGACCCGTCTTGAAACACGGACCAAGGAGTCTAACATGTGCGCAAGTCATTGGGTATCAATAAAAACCTAAAGGCGTAAATAACTTAACTTAATAAATATTTTATTTTATGGGATTAATTATATATATTATATTATATATATTCCATCCCGGGGCGTTCTATATAGTTATGTATATATATAATATTTACTTTACCGTTTATATTATTTTATATACCTCTAACTGGAGCGTACCTTGAGCATATATGTTGTGACCCGAAAGATGGTGAACTATACCTGATCAGGTAGAAGTCAGGGGAAACCCTGATGGAAGACCGAAACAGTTCTGACGTGCAAATCGATTGTCAGAATTGGGTATAGCGGCGAAAGACCAATCGAACCATCTAGTAGCTGGTTCCCTCCGAAGTTTCCCTCAGGATAGCTGGTGCATATAAATATTATTTAAAAATAATCTTATCTGGTAAAGCGAATGATTAGAGGCCTTAGGGCCGAAACGACCTTAACCTATTCTCAAACTTTAAATGGGTAAGAACCTAACCTTTCTTGATATGAAGGTATAGGTTATGATATATTGTGCCCAGTGGGCCATTTTTGGTAAGCAGAACTGGCGCTGTGGGATGAACCAAACGTGATGTTAAGGCGCCAAAATTAACAACTCATACCGATACCATGAAAGGCGTTGGTTGCTTAAAACAGCAGGACGGTGGGCATGGAAGTCGTAATCCGCTAAGGAGTGTGTAACAACTCACCTGCCGAAGCAACTAGCCCTTAAAATGGATGGCGCTCAAGTTGTATGCCTATACATCACCGTTAAAGTATATGATTTATAAATTATATACAATTTATAAATTTTGAAACTTTAATGAGTAGGAGGGTACAATGATGTGCTTAGAAGTGTTTATCGTAAGATTGCATGGAGCCATTATTGGTACAGATCTTGGTGGTAGTAGCAAATAATCGAATGAGACCTTGGAGGACTGAAGTGGAGAAGGGTTTCGTGTGAACAGTGGTTGATCACGAGTTAGTCGGTCCTAAGTTCAAGGCGAAAGCTGATAAATGATAAGTTTTATTTTATGAAAAATATACACTTAATTATTATTGAACGAAAGGGAATACGGTTCCAATTCCGTAACCTGTTGAGTATACGTTTGTTATTAAAAATGGGCTATTTAATGCTCATCCTGGCAACAGAAACAACCATAAAGAAGCCGTCGAGAAATATCGAAAGAGTTTTCTTTTCTGTTTTATAGTCGTACTACCATGGAAGTCTTTCGAAGAGAGATATGGTAGATGGACTAGAAGAGCATGGCATTTACTGCTGTGTCGATATTTTCTCCTCGGACCTTGAAAATTTATGGTGGGGTTACGCAAACTTCTTAACAGGCCGTACCGATATCCGCAGCTGGTCTCCAAGGTGAAGAGTCTCTAGTCGATAGAATAATGTAGGTAAGGGAAGTCGGCAAATTAGATCCGTAACTTCGGGATAAGGATTGGCTCTGAAGATTGAGATAGTCGGGCTTGATTGGGAAACAATATTATGGTTTATGTGCTCGTTCTGGGTAAATTAGGATTTATAAAATTTTTTTTTTCTAAAGATTATGTATATCTGTTCCCCGGATAGAAGTTAACGTAACCAATTGTGGAACTTTCTTGCTAATAATTTATTAAATTGATATAATTTCATATATATTAATAATTTTTGGTATGTTGTATAGTATGTTGCATTTACAAAATGTTATAATGAAACTTGTTTCCTCTTATAATGTTGTTTATGTATACATGGCTTGCACATATTATATAATTTATATATATGTATTTATCATATTTATAAATTTATAACGGCTATCAATTAACAATCAATTCAGAACTGGCACGGACTTGGGGAATCCGACTGTCTAATTAAAACAAAGCATTGTGATGGCCCTAGCGGGTGTTGACACAATGTGATTTCTGCCCAGTGCTCTGAATGTCAAAGTGAAGAAATTCAAGTAAGCGCGGGTAAACGGCGGGAGTAACTATGACTCTCTTATTCCCTTCTTACAACACGGACCAAGCGGCCACAGTTAGGCTGAAAGGTGGGTGTGATAGACGTCCCCGGTTTCCGGGGGTGGCGCTTCCCAATCCCGACGGATGGGTCTGCTGTAGTGTACAATGCAGTGGATAGTCTTTCGGGAGAAGGGGCCCCGTCTAGATCACTTACTGATTCCTAGCTGTTGGTCTCCCCTTAGGCCGAAAGGCGCAGAAGTGGCGTGGTGATTTATCTTCATGCCGATCGCTTCTGTGCTGATTCCTAAGGGCCAATTACACCTTGGGGGGTGCACGACGCTGTTATCGGCTACTGCCCCCTCCAAGGTTATGGTGACCTCGGTCACAGCGACTTCGGTCACTTAATGACACCACCACAGGTGACACCCATTGGGAAGGTGAACTACCATATTCAACCCCCAAAGAGTAGACCCTAGGTGTGTTATTCCATAACCATGACGGATAATACTAGCACTGGATTTATTCAGGCTAATTCACATTTAATATGTAGTATGACGTAGGAGGTGGGTCAGAGTCGGCTGGCTGCGGCGTGTAACTCCCTGAGTGGCGAAGGGAATTAGAAGTCGTAGATGTGCCTATCTCCACCTCCTCGTGGTTCCCGCTGGTAACGGCTAGGCCGGCTAACGGAGAAGGCTTACGGGTCCCTGGGGTTGCCACCCCCTTCGACTCTACTTGTTGGCTCGATTAACTATAATATAGACCTCGGAACCGTACGGGATGGGTCCTCTGGCCCATCCTCCCAACAACTTAATGACGACCCTCGCGCTACTTTTGTTTGCGATTTTTGCCGCAGAACGTTTTCCTCGAAACAGGGACTAGGTGTTCACATGCGAAGAGCTCACCCTGATAACCTGGACCAGCTCCGTGTACGCCATGAGGCCAAGCCGAGATGGTCGCAGGAAGAATTAGCCCTAGTTGCCCGGAAAGAAGCGGAATTCCTGGTATCGGAGCCCAATATCAGATTTATCAACCAAGCCTTATCCAATATATTCCCTGATCGTACCCTCGAATCCATCAAGGGTGTTCGTAGGAGGAAGGACTACAAAGACTTGGTTCTTGACTTCTACCAACAACTCCTTGCTGAACAGAGGAGACACCTTCTACCTCCACCTAACTCCCATCCCTCTAACTCTACTCCCGATAGAGCATTCCTGGACCTTTGTACGAACCTTACCGGAAGCGACGAGCTTCCGCAATATAACCATCAAACCTTGGTGGACATTATACAGACAGCTGACGAAACTGACAGAGACCTGACACTTACCAAGCTTTCGAGCTACTTACTAGACTGTTTTCCAACTGCGACAACTACACGACGGACTAGACCGAACGTTATCCCGCCGAATCTCCCAAAGAGGAAACAACGCAGGATAGACTATGCACGGACGCAACGGAACTTTTACAAACACCAAGGTAGATGCGTTAAATCCATTTTAGAAAACCAAGGTTCAGTAGACCCGCCTGAACGAAGAATCATGGCCCCTTATTGGGAAAATATACTCCTACAACCCAATGAAGCGGAGC
>CAKOGC010000003.1:325000-345000 GCA_933228815.1 Machimus atricapillus
TTTTATGAAGACTTATATAAAAAAATTTCGAGAATATCGCTTACATAGGCATATTCTATGAGACATAACTAAACATTCTAGCTGGGGTGAAATTTTAAAAATTTTTATATTCGACTTCATAAAATTTTTGACATTAATATATATGGGCCATACGGAAAAATCTTATATTAAGTCTCATAAAAATGAATTTTTCTGAAAATTTTTTGAAGACCTATATAAACATTTTTCGAGAATTTCGTTTACACAGGCATATTCTATGAGAAAGAACTAAGCATTCTAGCTGGGGTAAAATTTTAAAAATTTTTATATTCGACTTCATAAAATTTTTACCATTAATATATGGGTCATATGGAGAAATCTTATATAAAGTCTCATAAAAATGAATTTTTCTGAAAATTTTTTGAAGGCGAATATTAACATTTTTCGAGAATATCGCTTAAACATGCATATTCTATGAGAAAGAACTAAGCATTCTAGCTGTAGTGAAATTTTAAAAACATTTATATCCGACTTGATAAAATTTTTACCATTAATATATGGACCGTAGGGGAAAATTTTATATCAAGTCTCATAAAAATGAATTTTTCTACAATTTTTATGAAGGCGAATATTAACATTTTTCGAGAATTTCTCTTAAACATGCATATTCTATGAGAAAGAACTAAGCATTTTAGATGGGGTAAAATTTTAAAAATTTTTATATCCGACTTGATAAAATTTGTACTTTTGGTATATGGGTTATATGGAAAAAGCTTATATCAAGTTTCATGAAAATGAATTTTTCTGAAAATTTTATGAAGATTTATATAAAGATTTTTCGAGAATTTCTCTTAAACATGCATATTCTATGAGAAAGAACTAAGCATTCTAGCTGTAGTGAAATTTTAAAAACATTTATATCCGACTTGATAAAATTTTTACCATTAATATATGGACCGTAGGGGAAAATTTTATATCAAGTCTCATAAAAATGAATTTTTCTGCAAATTTTATGAAGGCGAATATTAACATTTTTCGAGAATTTCTCTTAAACATGCATATTCTATGAGAAAGAACTAAGCATTCTAGCTGTAGTGTAATTTTAAAAACTTTTATATCCGACTTCATAAAAGTTTTACCATTAACATATGGACCATAGGGGAAAATTTTATATCAAGTCTCATAAAAATGAATTTTTCTGCAAATTTTATTAAGGCGAATATTAACATTTTTCGAGAATATCGCTTAAATGGGAATATTCTATGAGACATAACTAAGCATTCTAGCTGTAGTGAAATTTTAAAAACTTTTATATCCGACTTCATAAAATTTTTACTATCAATATATGGGTCATATGGAAAAATCTTATATCAAGTTTCATAAAAATGAATTTTTTTGAAAATTTTATGAAGATTTATATAAACATTTTTCAAGAATTTCTCTTAAACATGCATATTCTATGAGAAATAACTAAGCATTCTAGATGGGGTGAAATTTTAAAAATTTTTATATCCGACTTGATAAAATTTTTACTATCGGTATATGGGTAATACGGAAAAATCTTATATCAAATATCATAAAAATGAATTTTTCTGCAAATTTTATGAAGACTTATATAAACATTTTTCGAGAATATCGCTTACATAGGGATATTATATAAGATATAACTAAGCATTCTAGCTGTAGTGAAATTTTAAAAATTTTTATACTCGGCTTCATAAAATTTTTACTATCGGTATATGGGTAATACGGAAAAATCTTATATCAAATATCATAAAAATGAATTTTTCTGCAAATTTTATGAAGACTTATATAAACATTTTTCGAGAATATCGCTTACATAGGGATATTATATAAGATATAACTAAGCATTCTAGCTGTAGTGAAATTTTAAAAATTTTTATACTCGGCTTCATAAAATTTTTACTATCGGTATATGGGTAATACGGAAAAATCTTATATCAAATATCATAAAAATGAATTTTTCTGCAAATTTTATGAAGACTTATGTAAACATTTTTCGAGAATATCACTTACATAGGGATATTCTATGAGATATAACTAAGCATTCTAGCTGTAGTGAAATTTTAAAAAATTTTATACTCGGCTTCATAAAATTTTTACTATCGGTATATGGGTAATACGGAAAAATCTTATATCAAATATCATAAAAATGAATTTTTCTGCAAATTTTATGAAGACTTATATAAACATTTTTCGAGAATATCGCTTACATAGGGATATTATATAAGATATAATTAAGCATTCTAGCTGTAGTGAAATTTTAAAAATTTTTATACTCGGCTTCATAAAATTTTTACTATCGGTATATGGGTAATACGGAAAAATCTTATATCAAATATCATAAAAATGAATTTTTCTGCAAATTTTATGAAGACTTATATAAACATTTTTCGAGAATATCGCTTACATAGGGATATTATATAAGATATAATTAAGCATTCTAGCTGTAGTGAAATTTTAAAAATTTTTATACTCGGCTTCATAAAATTTTTACTATCGGTATATGGGTAATACGGAAAAATCTTATATCAAGTCTCATAAAAGTGAATTTTTCTGAAAATTTTATGAAGACTTATGTAAGAAATTTTTTTCGAGAATTGCCAATTTCGCTCACACAGGCGTATTCTCTGAGGTATAAGAAATCATTATAGCTGTAGTGAAATTTCAAAAATTTTTATATTCGGCTTCATAAAAATTTTTACTATCGGTATATGGGTCATACGGAAAAATCTTATATCAAGTCTCATAAAAGTGAATTTTTCTGAAAATTTTATGAAGACTTATATAAAAATTTTTTTTCGAGAATTGCCAATTTCGCTCAAACAGGCGTATTCTCTGAGGTATAAGAAATCATTATAGCTGTAGTGAAATTTTAAAAATTTTTATATTCGGCTTCATAAAAATTTTTACTATCAGTATATGGGTCATACGGAAAAATCTTATATCAAGTCTCATAAAAGTGAATTTTTCTGAAAATTTTATGAAGACTTATGTAAAAAATTTTTTTCGAGAATTACCAATTTCGCTCACACAAGCGTATTCTCTGAGGTATAAGAAATCATTATAGCTGTAGTGAAATTTCAAAAATTTTTATATTCGGCTTCATAAAAATTTTTACTATCGGTATATGGGTCATACGGAAAAATCTTATATCAAGTCTCATAAAAGTGAATTTTTCTGAAAATTTTATGAAGACTTATATAAAAAATTTTTTTCGAGAATTGCCAATTTCGCTCAAACAGGCGTATTCTCTGAGGTATAAGAAATCATTATAGCTGTAGTGAAATTTTAAAAATTTTTATATTCGGCTTCATAAAAATTTTTACTATCGGTATATGGGTCATACGGAAAAATCTTATATCAAATCTCATAAAAGTGAATTTTTCTGAAAATTTTATGAAGACTTATATAAAAATTTTTTTTCGCGAATTGCCAATTTCGCTCACACAGGCGTATTCTCTGAGGTATAAGAAATCATTATAGCTGTAGTGAAATTTTAAAAATTTTTATATTCGGCTTCATAAAAATTTTTACTATCGGTATATGGGTCATACGGAAAAATCTTATATCAAGTCTCATAAAAGTGAATTTTTCTGAAAATTTTATGAAGACTTATATAAAATTTTTTTTCGAGAATTGCCAATTTCGCTCACACAGGCGTATTCTCTGAGGTATAAGAAATCATTATAGCTGTAGTGAAATTTCAAAAATTTTTATATTCGGCTTCATAAAAATTTTTACTATTGGTATATGGGTCATACGGAAAAATCTTATATCAAGTCTCATAAAAGTGAATTTTTCTGAAAATTTTATGAAGACTTATATAAAAATTTTTTTTCGCGAATTGCCAATTTCGCTCACACAGGCGTATTCTCTGAGGTATAAGAAATCATTATAGCTGTAGTGAAATTTTAAAAATTTTTATATTCGGCTTCATAAAAATTTTTACTATCGGTATATGGGTCATACGGAAAAATCTTATATCAAGTCTCATAAAAGTGAATTTTTCTGAAAATTTTATGAAAACTTATATAAAATTTTTTTTCGAGAATTGCCAATTTCGCTCACACAGGCGTATTCTCTGAGGTATAAGAAATCATTATAGCTGTAGTGAAATTTCAAAAATTTTTATATTCGGCTTCATAAAAATTTTTACTATCGGTATATGGGTCATACGGAAAAATCTTATATCAAGTCTCATAAAAGTGAATTTTTCTGAAAATTTTATGAAGACTTATATAAAAATTTTTTTTCGAGAATTGCCAATTTCGCTCAAACAAGCGTATTCTCTGAGGTATAAGAAATCATTATAGCTGTAGTGAAATTTTAAAAATTTTTATATTCGGCTTCATAAAAATTTTTACTATCGGTATATGGGTCATACGGAAAAATCTTATATCAAGTCTCATAAAAGTGAATTTTTCTGAAAATTTTATGAAGACTTGTATAAAAATTTTTTTTCGAGAATTGCCAATTTCGCTCAAACAGGCGTATTCTCTGAGGTATAAGAAATCATTATAGCTGTAGTGAAATTTTAAAAATTTTTATATTCGGCTTCATAAAAATTTTTACTATCGGTATATGGGTCATACGGAAAAATCTTATATCAAGTCTCATAAAAGTGAATTTTTCTGAAAATTTTATGAAGACTTATGTAAAAAATTTTTTTCGAGAATTACCAATTTCGCTCACACAGGCGTATTCTCTGAGGTATAAGAAATCATTATAGCTGTAGTGAAATTTCAAAAATTTTTATATTCGGCTTCATAAAATTTTTACTATCGGTATATGGGTCATACGGAAAAATCTTATATCAAGTCTCATAAAAGTGAATTTTTCTGAAAATTTTATGTAGACTTATATAAAATTTTTTTTCGAGAATTGCCAATTTCGCTCACACAGGCGTATTCTCTGAGGTATAAGAAATCATTATAGCTGTAGTGAAATTTCAAAAATTTTTATATTCGGCTTCATAAAATTTTTACTATCGGTATATGGGTCATACGGAAAAATCTTATATCAAGTCTCATAAATTTTTTTGTTTGATGACTTTTTTGGAAACGTTGCGCGGGCGGAGGCCCCAGAACTACTATAAGGGGCGGTGTCTAAACGAAAAATCCAGTTTAGACAAATGAGTTTTTATGCTAATAAAATATTTAAAATAATTATTTTCATGAAAAAACTCTGAAAATTTCATAATATATTATGAATACGAAAGAAATATGGAATGTGATATAAAAACATATCGTAAGATGTATGGGACGATATATAAAAGATTATGAGGTGGAATATAAAATATTTCACGTATTTTATATGAGAATTGCTTTTAAAAGTGATTATGAGGAGTGATATAAAAAAAATTATATATGAATATATGGAGCATATATGAAAATTTATGAAGTGGAATATAAAGTGTTTAATGCATTTTATATGGAGTAAAGTAGAAATTTTATGAAGAGTGATATAAACATTTCTTAAAAATCTCCAAAAAAGGGATTTTTTTATGAAATGTGATATAAAAACGTATCGTAAGATGTAATGTTACGATATATAAAAGATTATGAGGTGGAATATAAAATATTTTACATATTTTATATGAGAATTGCTTTTGAAAGTGATTATGAGGAGTGATATAAAAAATTTTATATATGAATATATGGATCATATATGAAAATTTATGAAGTGGAATATAAAGTGTTTAATGCATTTTATATGGAGTAAAGTAGAAATTTTATGAAGAGTGATATAAAAATTTCTTAAAAATCTCTAAAAAAGGGATTTTTTGCAAATTATGCAAATTTTCCCATTCTTACATTGTTTTTAGATCATTATCAACATAATATATTAATGAATTTTTAATATATTTATAATGATATGAATATGGTCGCCTCTATATAGTATATATCAAATAATCTATATATACAATAAAAAATCAATAATATTTTGTATATTACAATAACTATACCCATGTTTTTCATGGCATTTAATAATAAATTATAATGTGCTTACGAAAATCTTTAATATATATAATAATAATAATATTACGTCCCAATATTATATATTACGTCCCAAATTATGAAATGAAAGAAGACAATATATAATATATATATGAATATGTAGATATATATATATATATATATAAAAAAAAGAAAAGACATACACAAGAAGGCATACACAATACATAAAAAAAAGTATTATATATATTATTAAAGATTCATAGCTATGAATTTAGTAAGAGCTATAAGCGTTTTATATTTATTATAAATACCGCTTTGGGTTATTAGTTATGTACACATAATATAATTTGATAAATTTGTATATTAATAGATATATTGATATAAATATTTATATAGTAAAAGAAAAAAAATTGTTCCTCTTTATAAATAAAAATGAATTATAAATAATACATCTAACAATATGAGAATTTTTATTCTCTATATAAAATTGAAGTTTAACTATATTGCATCAGATAATATGTTAAATTTATCATCAAATTAAGATGGTGAAATGGAAAAAAGTTTATATATATTTAATGGAATATAAGTAATATGAGAAATTTTAATATCTATAATATTTTATATTATAGATAGACAAAATAAAAATATTACAAATTTTGTTATATATATAAATTATATATATATATTAGAAAATGAATACTTATCGCACATATAAAAATATTTTTTAAATATTATAGAGAATATATATTGTTTTATATATATGGATAAAAAGAAGGGATAGTAGTCACTTTCCTATCCTATTTTTATTGTTATAAATATATATAGAATTGGTGTATATTCTTATATGTGTGTATTAATGATGGTATTATACATTTTCGGTTCTATGTATAATTATATATATTAATAAATTGTAAAATTTATTATAATAATATACATTATTCTGGTTGATCCTGCCAGTAGTTATATGCTTGTCTCAAAGATTAAGCCATGCATGTCTAAGTACAAACGAATTAAAAGTGAAACCGCAAAAGGCTCATTATATCAGTTATGGTTTATTAGATCGTTAACAGTTACTTGGATAACTGTGGTAATTCTAGAGCTAATACATGCATTATAAACACGAACCTTTGTAGGGAACGTGTGCTTTTATTAGGCTTAAAACCAAGCGATATACTTATTAGAAATAATAAGTTATATCGTTAAAATGGTTGAACTCTAGATAATTTGCAGATCGTATGGTCTCGTACCGACGACAGATCTTTCAAATGTCTGCCCTATCAACTATTGATGGTAGTATCTTGGACTACCATGGTTGCAACGGGTAACGGGGAATCAGGGTTCGATTCCGGAGAGGGAGCCTGAGAAACGGCTACCACATCTAAGGAAGGCAGCAGGCGCGTAAATTACCCAATCCCAGAACGGGGAGGTAGTGACGAAAAATAACAATACAGGACTCATATCCGAGGCCCTGTAATTGGAATGAGTACACTTTAAATCCTTTAACAAGGACCTATTGGAGGGTAAGTCTGGTGCCAGCAGCCGCGGTAATTCCAGCTCCAATAGCGTATATTAAAGTTGTTGCGGTTAAAACGTTCGTAGTTGAACTTGTGCTCCATACGGGTAGTATAAACTAAAATTTTGGTTCATACGTTACCTTATGTTATGCGAGCGTATTACCGGTGGAGTTTAAAATATATATATGCTTATATCACATTAATATAATTACTTTTCACGTTTTTATATATGGGATTAACTTATATATACACTCCTATTAAAAAAACCCTGCTTCGATGCTCTTTACCGAGTGTTGTTGTAGGCCGGTACAATTACTTTGAACAAATTAGAGTGCTTAAAGCAGGCTTCTAATGCCTAAATATTTTGTGCATGGAATAATGGAATAAGACCTCTGTTCTACTTTCATTGGTTTTTATAGATCAAGAGGTAATGATTAATAGAAGCAGTTGGGGGCATTAGTATTACGACGCGAGAGGTGAAATTCTTGGACCGTCGTAAGACTAACTTAAGCGAAAGCATTTGCCAAAGATGTTTTCATTAATCAAGAACGAAAGTTAGAGGCTCGAAGGCGATCAAATACCGCCCTAGTTCTAACCATAAACGATGCCAGCTAGCAATTGGGTGTAGCTACTATTATGGCTCTCTCAGTCGCTTCCCGGGAAACCAAAGCTTTTGGGCTCCGGGGGAAGTATGGTTGCAAAGCTGAAACTTAAAGGAATTGACGGAAGGGCACCACCAGGAGTGGAGCCTGCGGCTTAATTTGACTCAACACGGGAAAACTTACCAGGTCCGAACATAAATGAGTAAGACAGATTGATAGCTCTTTCTCGAATCTATGGGTGGTGGTGCATGGCCGTTCTTAGTTCGTGGAGTGATTTGTCTGGTTAATTCCGATAACGAACGAGACTCAAATATATTAAATAGATGCTTACAGGATTATGGTGTTGAAACTTTATATAATCTTCGAATTTCTAATTATATATGGGTTTGTTTCTCATTAAAAAGGTTACATTCTTCATATATTTTTTAGTATTTGTAAGTATTTATATAAAGTGGAGTCATACCTGTTTGTTTGTCCCATAATTACGGACACTAGCTTCTTAAATGGACAAATTGCGTCTAGCAATAATGAGATTGAGCAATAACAGGTCTGAAATGCCCTTAGATGTCCTGGGCTGCACGCGCGCTACAATGAAAGTATCAACGTGTAATTCCTAGACCGAGAGGTCCGGGTAAACCGCTGAACCACTTTCATGCTTGGGATTGTGAACTGAAACTGTTCACATGAACCTGGAATTCCCAGTAAGTGCGAGTCATTAACTCGCATTGATTACGTCCCTGCCCTTTGTACACACCGCCCGTCGCTACTACCGATTGAATTATTTAGTGAGGTCTCCGGACGTGATCGCTGTGACGCCTTTTAAGGTTTTACGGTTGTTTCGCAAAAGTTGACCGAACTTGATTATTTAGAGGAAGTAAAAGTCGTAACAAGGTTTCCGTAGGTGAACCTGCGGAAGGATCATTATTGATACATTTATTAATATGATTCTCCTCATATATATATATTTGTTTTATATTATATAAAAAAGAAAAAATTTATTTTTTTTCATATTTTTTTATATATACAATATAATTCAAAATATATATATAAAAGAGTAATCGCTGTATATACTTACTCCTACTTTGAATATTTTCAATTGTTAGGAGTAATATATACTTGAAGTAATAATATTTATATATATGTATATAACTATACCCATGTTTTATATGATATTTTAATATAATATAATGGAATGCGCTTACGTAAATCTTTAATATAATAAATAATAAAAATATATAATAAAAATATATTACGTCCCAAATTATGATAATAAAAAAGACTATATATACTATAATATGTAGTATATATGAAAAGTCTTTTTTATAAAAGAAAGAAAATAAAATAAAAATAAATATATTACGTCCCAAATTATGAAATGAAAAAGACTATATATACTATAATATGTAGTATATATGAAAAGTCTTTTTTATAAAAGAAAGAAAAAATGATTATTATTAATCATATGAAAATGCATAATGTGATTATGCAAAAAAGACATACACAAAAGAAAAGGCATACACAATACCATTATATATTATTTATTATTATTAAAGATTCATAGCAGTTATAGCTATAAGCCATTCTTTATTATTATTATTATTATAAATATCTCTTTGGGTCTTGAGTTTAACATATATATTATATAATATTATTATGGATACTTTTGAATCGAAAAAAGAAAGAAATAAAGAACAAAAAGGAAGTTTTTCTTCTTTTTTTGTTTTTTTCTTTCTTAATTTTTTCACTATGTGAAAATATAAAATAGGAATTTTATATGCATACTCATATTTTGAATATTCTTATTTTGAAAGCATATTACAGTCCCATACTATTTAATGTACTCTTTTATATTCATTATATAATAGAGTGCGCTGCTTAATATATTATTTTTTAATTAAGATAATATATTTTAAGCGTATATTGTATTATTAAAATTTCAATATGTATATGTTGAGGATTTTATAATACTAATAAAAGTTTTTTATGCTTACTCATACCTTGAATATTCATATTTTGAACGCATATTGAAGTTCATGCTATTTTATGTGTACCCTTTATATATATATATATATATATTATATGAATATAACTATACCCATGTTTCATATGATATTTTAATATAATAATGGAATGCGCTTACAAAAATCTTGAACATAATAAATAATAAAAATATATATTACGTCCCAAATTATGAAATAAAAAAGACTATATATACTATATGTATATATGAAAAGTCTTTATTATAAAAGAAAGAAAATAAAATAAAAATAAATATATTACGTCCCAAATTATGAAATAAAAGAGACTATATATACTATAATATGTAGTATATATGAAAAGTCTTTTTTATAAAAGAAAGAAAAAATGATTATTATTAATCATATGAAAATGCATAATGTGATTATGCAAAAAAGACATACACAAAAGAAAAGGCATACACAATACCATTATATATTATTTATTATTATTAAAGATTCATAGCAGTTATAGCTATAAGCGATTCTTTATTATTATTATTATTATAAATATCTCTTTGGGTCTTGAGTTCAACATATATTATATTATATAATATTATTATGGGATACTTTTGAATCGAAAAAAGAAAGAAATAAAGAACAAAAAGGAAGTTTTTCTTCTTTTTTTGTTTTTTTCTTTCTTAATTTTTTCACTATGTGAAAATATAAAATAGGAATTTTATATGCATACTCATATTTTGAATATTCTTATTTTGAAAGCATATTACAGTCCCATACTATTTAATGTACTCTTTTATATTCATTATATAATAGAGTGCGCTGCTTAATATATTATTTTTTAATTAAGATAATATATTTTAAGCGTATATTGTATTATTAAAATTTCAATATGTATATATTGAGGATTTTATAATACTAATAAAAGTTTTTTATGCTTACTCATACCTTGAATATTCATATTTTGAACGCATATTGAAGTTCATGCTATTTTATGTGTACCCTTTATATATATATATATATATATATTATATGAATATAACTATACCCATGTTTCATATGATATTTTAATATAATAATGGAATGCGCTTACAAAAATCTTGAACATAATAAATAATAAAAATATATATTACGTCCCAAATTATGAAATAAAAAAGACTATATATACTATATGTATATATGAAAAGTCTTTATTATAAAAGAAAGAAAATAAAATAAAAATAAATATATTACGTCCCAAATTATGAAATAAAAGAGACTATATATACTATAATATGTAGTATATATGAAAAGTCTTTTTTATAAAAGAAAGAAAAAATGATTATTATTAATCATATGAAAATGCATAATGTGATTATGCAAAAAAGACATACACAAAAGAAAAGGCATACACAATACCATTATATATTATTTATTATTATTAAAGATTCATAGCAGTTATAGCTATAAGCGATTCTTTATTATTATTATTATTATAAATATCTCTTTGGGTCTTGAGTTCAACATATATTATATTATATAATATTATTATGGGATACTTTTGAATCGAAAAAAGAAAGAAATAAAGAACAAAAAGGAAGTTTTTCTTCTTTTTTTGTTTTTTTCTTTCTTAATTATTTCACTATGTGAAAATATAAAATAGGAATTTTATATGCATACTCATATTTTGAATATTCTTATTTTGAAAGCATATTACAGTCTCATACTATTTAATGTACTCTTTTATATTCAATATATAATAGAGTGCGCTGCTTAATATATTATTTTTTAATTAAGATAATATATTTTAAGCGTATATTGTATTATTAAAATTTCAATATGTATATATTGAGGATTTTATAATACTAATAAAAGTTTTTTATGCTTACTCATACCTTGAATATTCATATTTTGAACGCATATTGAAGTTCATGCTATTTTATGTGTACCCTTTATATATATATATATATATTATATGAATATAACTATACCCATGTTTCATATGATATTTTAATATAATAATGCAATGCGCTTACAAAAATCTTGAACATAATAAATAATAAAAATATATTAAGTCCCAAATTATGAAATAAAAAAGACTATATATACTATATGTATATATGAAAAGTCTTTATTATAAAAGAAAGAAAATAAAATAAAAATATATTACGTCCCAAATTATGAAATAAAAAAGACTATATATACTATAATATGTAGTATATATGAAAAGTCTTTTTTTATAAAAGAAAGAAAATGAAATAAAAATAAATATATTACGTCCCAAATTATGAAATGAAAAAGACTATATATACTATAATATGTAGTATATATGAAAAGTCTTTTTTATAAAAGAAAGAAAAAATGATTATTATTAATCATATGAAAATGCATAATGTGATTATGCAAAAAAGACATACACAAAAGAAAAGACATACACACAATATATTATATATTATTTATTATTATTAAAGATTCATAGCAGTTATAGCTATAAGCGATTCTTTATTATTATTATTATTATAAATATCTCTTTGGGTCTTGAGTTCAACATATATTATATTATATAATATTATTATGGGATATTTTTGAATCGAAAAAAGAAAGAAATAAAGAACAAAAAGGAAGTTTTTCTTCTTTTTTTGTTTTTTTCTTTCTTAATTTTTGCACTTATATTTATTATAAATTAACCAATACCAGCGGTAAATTAAATAATAAATAAGGTAAATTATATTTTATTATGGGAATATGCTATTTATTCAATTTGTTTTTTTTTTCTAAATAGTAATAAATAGTATCTCATAATGGATATAATGGTTTAATGTCTTTACGCAATAAACCAAAAATATTATGTTTAGTATATTATTATATGTTTAATATAAATATATATATAATATACTGGACTAAAATATATTGATTATTCATATAATGATAAAATATATATATATATTTATATATATATATATATATATAAAAAAAAAATTAAATACTCTAAGCGGAGGATCACTTGGCTCATGGATCGATGAAGAACGCAGCAAACTGTGCGTCATCGTGTGAACTGCAGGACACATGAACATCGACATTTTGAACGCATATTGCAGTCCATGCTATTTTATGTACTCTTTATATTTATATAATAGAGTACTGCATGGACTACATATGGTTGAGGGTTGTATGATTATAAAAAATAAGCTGCTTAATATATTATTTTTTAATTAAGATAATATATTTTAAGCGTATATTGTATTGTTAAAATTTCAATATGTATATACATATGTATGTATGTATATATATTGGAAATTTTATAATACTAATAAAAGAAATGCTTTTTTAAAAATGTCAAATTTCATATATCATTGAAATTTTGTTTTTTATCAATAAGGCATAAAACCTAGAATATAAAAAGTTTAAGAAAAGAATGAAGGTTAAAGAATATATTATATTTACACATAATATATTACTTTTTTCTTTCATTTTTCTTTATTCTTTTTGTTTAAAAAGTTTTATTTGATAAATTCTTAATTTAATATATGATATATAAATTGACAAAAAAAGTATATATGTATATATACAAAAATGATTATTAAGCAACCTCAACTCATATGAGATTACTCCCTGAATTTAAGCATATTAATTAGGGAAGGAAAAGAAACTAACTAGGATTTTCTTAGTAGCGGCGAGCGAAAAGAAAATAGTTCAGCACTAAGTTATTTTGTTTTTATAACAAATATAAAATGCAGTGTATGGAATATTCATAATCTAGTATGATATATTAACAGTTCAAGTCCTTCTTAAATGAGGCCATTTACCCATAGAGGGTGCCAGGCCCGTAGGTGACGTTAATGATTACTAGAGAATATTTCTTAAGAGTCGTGTTGCTTGATAGTGCAGCACTAATTGGGTGGTAAACTCCATCTAAAACTAAATATTGCCATGAGACCGATAGCAAACAAGTACCGTGAGGGAAAGTTGAAAAGAACTCTGAATAGAGAGTTAAATAGTACGTGAAACTGCTTAGAGGTTAAGCCCGATGAACCTAAATATCTAATATGAAAAATTCATCATTAATATTATATAGCCTTTTATTAGGTTATATAAAAATAATGTGCAATTTTTTCATATATAGACATTGTAATCTGTTAATATATTATAATATAAATTTATCATAAGTATCACGTATGATTCAGTTTATATATAATATAATATTTATATTATATTTATATATAAAATTCATATTTAAATGTGATTACGGATAAATTATTGACAGATTCAAAAATTAAATATAACGCTTACATACGCTTCGCGTGTATGTTATAATAAAATATATATTATTTAAAATTATATTTTTGTTATATGCGTTTATATGATTAACAATGCTATAGATTTAGGATACCTTCGGGACCCGTCTTGAAACACGGACCAAGGAGTCTAACATGTGCGCAAGTCATTGGGTATCAATAAAAACCTAAAGGCGTAAATAACTTAACTTAATAAATATTTTATTTTATGGGATTAATTATATATATTATATTATATATATTCCATCCCGGGGCGTTCTATATAGTTATGTATATATATAATATTTACTTTACCGTTTATATTATTTTATATACCTCTAACTGGAGCGTACCTTGAGCATATATGTTGTGACCCGAAAGATGGTGAACTATACCTGATCAGGTAGAAGTCAGGGGAAACCCTGATGGAAGACCGAAACAGTTCTGTCGTGCAAATCGATTGTCAGAATTGGGTATAGCGGCGAAAGACCAATCGAACCATCTAGTAGCTGGTTCCCTCCGAAGTTTCCCTCAGGATAGCTGGTGCATATAAATATTATTTAAAAATAATCTTATCTGGTAAAGCGAATGATTAGAGGCCTTAGGGCCGAAACGACCTTAACCTATTCTCAAACTTTAAATGGGTAAGAACCTAACCTTTCTTGATATGAAGGTATAGGTTATGATATATTGTGCCCAGTGGGCCATTTTTGGTAAGCAGAACTGGCGCTGTGGGATGAACCAAACGTGATGTTAAGGCGCCAAAATTAACAACTCATACCGATACCATGAAAGGCGTTGGTTGCTTAAAACAGCAGGACGGTGGGCATGGAAGTCGTAATCCGCTAAGGAGTGTGTAACAACTCACCTGCCGAAGCAACTAGCCCTTAAAATGGATGGCGCTCAAGTTGTATGCCTATACATCACCGTTAAAGTATATGATTTATAAATTATATACAATTTATAAATTTTGAAACTTTAATGAGTAGGAGGGTACAATGATGTGCTTAGAAGTGTTTATCGTAAGATTGCATGGAGCCATTATTGGTACAGATCTTGGTGGTAGTAGCAAATAATCGAATGAGACCTTGGAGGACTGAAGTGGAGAAGGGTTTCGTGTGAACAGTGGTTGATCACGAGTTAGTCGGTCCTAAGTTCAAGGCGAAAGCTGATAAATGATAAGTTTTATTTTATGAAAAATATACACTTAATTATTATTGAACGAAAGGGAATACGGTTCCAATTCCGTAACCTGTTGAGTATACGTTTGTTATTAAAAATGGGCTATTTAATGCTCATCCTGGCAACAGAAACAACCATAAAGAAGCCGTCGAGAAATATCGAAAGAGTTTTCTTTTCTGTTTTATAGTCGTACTACCATGGAAGTCTTTCGAAGAGAGATATGGTAGATGGACTAGAAGAGCATGGCATTTACTGCTGTGTCGATATTTTCTCCTCGGACCTTGAAAATTTATGGTGGGGTTACGCAAACTTCTTAACAGGCCGTACCGATATCCGCAGCTGGTCTCCAAGGTGAAGAGTCTCTAGTCGATAGAATAATGTAGGTAAGGGAAGTCGGCAAATTAGATCCGTAACTTCGGGATAAGGATTGGCTCTGAAGATTGAGATAGTCGGGCTTGATTGGGAAACAATATTATGGTTTATGTGCTCGTTCTGGGTAAATTAGGATTTATAAAATTTTTTTTTTCTAAAGATTATGTATATCTGTTCCCCGGATAGAAGTTAACGTAACCAATTGTGGAACTTTCTTGCTAATAATTTATTAAATTGATATAATTTCATATATATTAATAATTTTTGGTATGTTGTATAGTATGTGTTGCATTTACAAAATGTTATAATGAAACTTGTTTCCTCTTATAATGTTGTTTATGTATACATGGCTTGCACATATTATATAATTTATATATATGTATTTATCATATTTATAAATTTATAACGGCTATCAATTAACAATCAATTCAGAACTGGCACGGACTTGGGGAATCCGACTGTCTAATTAAAACAAAGCATTGTGATGGCCCTAGCGGGTGTTGACACAATGTGATTTCTGCCCAGTGCTCTGAATGTCAAAGTGAAGAAATTCAAGTAAGCGCGGGTAAACGGCGGGAGTAACTAGTACTCTCTCTGGGCGGGAGTAACTATGACTCTCTATTCCCTTCTTACAACACGGACCAAGCGGCCACAGTTAGGCTGAAAGGTGGGTGTGATAGACGTCCCCGGTCTCCGGGGGTGGCGCTTCCCAATCCCGACGGATGGGTCTGCTGTAGAGTACTATGCAGTGGATAGTCTTTCGGGAGAAGGGGCCCCGTCTAGATCACTTACTGATTCCTAGCTGTTGGTCTCCCCTTAGGCCGAAAGGCGCAGAAGTGGCGTGGTGATTTATCTTCATGCCGATCGCTTCTGTGCTGATTCCTAAGGGCCAATTACACCTTGGGGGGTGCACGACGCTGTTATCGGCTACTGCCCCCTCCAAGGTTATGGTGACCTCGGTCACAGCGACTTCGGTCACTTAATGACACCACCACAGGTGACACCCATTGGGAAGGTGAACTACCATATTCAACCCCCAAAGAGTAGACCCTAGGTGTGTTATTCCATAACCATGACGGATAATACTAGCACTGGATTTATTCAGGCTAATTCACATTTAATATGTAGTATGACGTAGGAGGTGGGTCAGAGTCGGCTGGCTGCGGCGTGTAACTCCCTGAGTGGCGAAGGGAATTAGAAGTCGTAGATGTGCCTATCTCCACCTCCTCGTGGTTCCCGCTGGTAACGGCTAGGCCGGCTAACGGAGAAGGCTTACGGGTCCCTGGGGTTGCCACCCCCTTCGACTCTACTTGTTGGCTCGATTAACTATAATATAGACCTCGGAACCGTACGGGATGGGTCCTCTGGCCCATCCTCCCAACAACTTAATGACGACCCTCGCGCTACTTTTGTTTGCGATTTTTGCCGCAGAACGTTTTCCTCGAAACAGGGACTAGGTGTTCACATGCGAAGAGCTCACCCTGATAACCTGGACCAGCTCCGTGTACGCCATGAGGCCAAGCCGAGATGGTCGCAGGAGGAATTAGCCCTAGTTGCCCGTAAAGAAGCGGAATTCCTGGTATCGGAGCCCAATATCAGATTTATCAACCAAGCCTTATCCAATATATTCCCTGATCGTACCCTCGAATCCATCAAGGGTGTTCGTAGGAGGAAGGACTACAAAGACTTGGTTCTTGACTTCTACCAACAACTCCTTGCTGAACAGAGGAGACACCTTCTACCGCCACCTAACTCCCATCCCTCTAACTCTACTCCCGATAGAGCATTCCTGGACCTTTGTACGAACCTTACCGGAAGCGACGAGCTTCCGCAATATAACCATCAAACCTTGGTGGACATTATACAGACAGCTGACGAAACTGACAGAGACCTGACACTTACCAAGCTTTCGAGCTACTTACTAGACTGTTTTCCAACTGCGACAACTACACGACGGACTAGACCGAACGTTATCCCGCCGAATCTCCCAAAGAGGAAGCAACGCAGGATAGACTATGCACGGACGCAACGGAACTTTTACAAACACCAAGGTAGATGCGTTAAATCCATTTTAGAAAACCAAGGTTCAGTAGATCCGCCTGAACGAAGAATCATGGCCCCTTATTGGGAAAATATACTCCTACAACCCAATGAAGCGGAGCCGGAGTATTGCGATCTCAGTCAGGATCTAAGTGAAGTGTGGGCCCCCATCAGCCCTGAAGAAGTATCTATGAATAAACCGTCGTTGTCAACGTCGCCTGGTCCCGATGGCATTACAGCCAGACAATTTAGGGCCATTCCTGACGTTATCACAGCGAAAATAATGAACGTGATTTTATGGTGCAGAAAACCGCCCGAGAGACTATTAGAAGCGAGAACGATATTCTTGGCTAAGAAGCCAGATGCCTCGGAGCCGGGTGACTTCCGGCCAATCACTGTTCCTTCGTTGTTTATAAGAGTGCTTCATAAGATACTTGCTAGAAGGCTGATGAACTTAATGGATTTTGATAAACGTCAGAGGGGCTTCCAGCCCACGGACGGCTGCGCCGATAACACAATCCTGATTGATATGCTAATTCGGAACAGCAATACTCTTCACACCTCCTGCTACATGGCTTCGCTCGATGTCAGCAAAGCATTTGACTCGGTGTCACATAAAGCTTTGTTCAAGCTGTTAGAATGCTATAGACTCCCAGTTGAGCTAATAGACTACCTCAGGCATGTCTACCGAACTTCGGTAACGAGGCTCTGTGGTCCCAACTGGAAGTCTGAGAGATTGAACCCCAAGCAAGGCGTTAAGCAGGGCGATCCGCTTTCGCCAATCCTATTTAACATTGTGATTGACCGCCTTTTACGAGCGCTACCGTCAGAGGTAGGATGCCCATTGGGCAACCAGATAGTCAACGCGATGGCTTTCGCGGACGACATCATCTTGGTTGCCCAAACTCCGGCGGGGCTGCAGAAATTGATTAATCTGACAGCCTCCTATCTGAGCGACTGCGGATTGTCCCTTAACCCTGCAAAGTGTATGACCCTCAGCTTGAAAGGACAACCGAAAGAGAAGACTACTGTGGTTGTCCCGGAGCCCTTTAGAATAGGCTCCCATGTGATACCCCACCTGAAGAGAAGCTCGCAATGGAAATATCTGGGCGTGCTTTTCAACGGTGATGGGACAATAAAGATAAATCCAGTGGATGAGCTTAGAATAAAACTGGAAAGGTTATCAAAAGCCCCACTGAAACCACAGCAAAGGGTCCACATAGTCCGCGTGTTCCTCCTACCACAGTTTTATCACCAATTGGTCCTGGGTCGGGTTCTTATTGGTGTGCTGAATAATATGGACAAGACAGTACGGCACCATTTACGGAAATGGCTCGACCTGCCACATGATGTAACGACGGCCTTCTTCCACGCCCCAATCAAAGAGGGGGGCTTGGGAATCCCCTCCATACGCTGGTTCTGCCCGCTCCTCCGGCTGCATCGTTTGATCGGCCTGCTGGGGAGCGCGACCGGAGAAAATGAATCGAGAGATTCATTTATCCGGAACGAGATTGAGAAAGCCAAAGAAAGGCTCACTATCTCGGACTCGATATTTGAAAAGCGAAAAGAGATTGATGCTTTTTGGGCGGAAAAGCTTCATAAAAGCTACGATGGCTACGGGCTGCGAGAAGCGCGTCACATTGATCAGGCACATCGGTGGATCAGGGAGCCTACTCGTTTACTGTCAGGCAAGGAATTTATCAACTGCCTCAAATTACGAATCAACGCGATGCCCTCTAGAGCCAGGACGGCGAGGGGTCGCCCAGAGATCGACAGGCAGTGCAGAGCGGGCTGCAGAGCGACAGAAACGACAAACCATATTCTCCAGCAATGCCCGAGAACGCAGAGAAGCCGTATTGAAAGGCACGATGGTATAGTAACATACCTCAAAAGAAACCTGGACAAGAAAGGCTTTAAAGTTGTAAGCGAACCAAGGTTGGAGACTGCCTTGGGGATAAGAAAGCCCGATTTAATTGCGACGAAACAGGGAAAGACTATAATCTTGGACGCACAAGTAATTACCGACTCCAGAGACCTAAGGGAGGCACACCAAAGAAAAAGGGACTATTATAGCAACGACGAAGTCCTAGCAGAAACTAAGAGG
>CAKOGC010000003.1:347500-377500 GCA_933228815.1 Machimus atricapillus
AAGAGAGTAAGATACCCATTAAAAGCCTTGTCACATGGGGGCACAGTTAAAAAAAACGAAAAAAAAAAATTAAATTATTATCGGTATATGGGACATGAATTTTTGCTGAAAATTTTATGAAGCCGAATATAAAAAATTTTCGAGAATTTCCGCTTATACAGGCATATTATATATTATATATGTGAGACATAACTAAGCATTCTAGATGGAATGAAATTTGAAAAATTTTTATATCCGATTTAATAAAATTTTTACCATTATAATATATGGCCAATACGGGAAAATTTCATATATCAGGTCTCATAAAAATGGAATTTTTTTTAAAAATTTTCTATAGACGAATATCGCTTAAATAGGGATATTCTATGAGACATAACTAAGCATTCTAGATGGAGTGAAATTTTAAAAATTTTTATATCCGACTTGATAAAATTTTTACCATTAATATATGGGCCATAGGGGAAAATCTTATATGAAAGTCTCATAACAATGAATTTTTCTGAAAATTTTATGAAGACTTATATAAAAAAATTTCGAGAATATCGCTTACATAGGCATATTCTATGAGACATAACTAAACATTCTAGCTGGGGTGAAATTTTAAAAATTTTTATATTCGACTTCATAAAATTTTTGACATTAATATATATGGGCCATACGGAAAAATCTTATATTAAGTCTCATAAAAATGAATTTTTCTGAAAATTTTTTGAAGACCTATATAAACATTTTTCGAGAATTTCGTTTACACAGGCATATTCTATGAGAAAGAACTAAGCATTCTAGCTGGGGTAAAATTTTAAAAATTTTTATATTCGACTTCATAAAATTTTTACCATTAATATATGGGTCATATGGAGAAATCTTATATAAAGTCTCATAAAAATGAATTTTTCTGAAAATTTTTTGAAGGCGAATATTAACATTTTTCGAGTATATCGCTTAAACATGCATATTCTATGAGAAAGAACTAAGCATTCTAGCTGTAGTGAAATTTTAAAAACATTTATATCCGACTTGATAAAATTTTTACCATTAATATATGGACCGTAGGGGAAAATTTTATATCAAGTCTCATAAAAATGAATTTTTCTACAATTTTTATGAAGGCGAATATTAACATTTTTCGAGAATTTCTCTTAAACATGCATATTCTATGAGAAAGAACTAAGCATTTTAGATGGGGTAAAATTTTAAAAATTTTTATATCCGACTTGATAAAATTTGTACTTTTGGTATATGGGTTATATGGAAAAAGCTTATATCAAGTTTCATGAAAATGAATTTTTCTGAAAATTTTATGAAGATTTATATAAAGATTTTTCGAGAATTTCTCTTAAACATGCATATTCTATGAGAAAGAACTAAGCATTCTAGCTGTAGTGAAATTTTAAAAACATTTATATCCGACTTGATAAAATTTTTACCATTAATATATGGACCGTAGGGGAAAATTTTATATCAAGTCTCATAAAAATGAATTTTTCTGCAAATTTTATGAAGGCGAATATTAACATTTTTCGAGAATTTCTCTTAAACATGCATATTCTATGAGAAAGAACTAAGCATTCTAGCTGTAGTGTAATTTTAAAAACTTTTATATCCGACTTCATAAAAGTTTTACCATTAACATATGGACCATAGGGGAAAATTTTATATCAAGTCTCATAAAAATGAATTTTTCTGCAAATTTTATTAAGGCGAATATTAACATTTTTCGAGAATATCGCTTAAATGGGAATATTCTATGAGACATAACTAAGCATTCTAGCTGTAGTGAAATTTTAAAAACTTTTATATCCGACTTCATAAAATTTTTACTATCAATATATGGGTCATATGGAAAAATCTTATATCAAGTTTCATAAAAATGAATTTTTTTGAAAATTTTATGAAGATTTATATAAACATTTTTCAAGAATTTCTCTTAAACATGCATATTCTATGAGAAATAACTAAGCATTCTAGATGGGGTGAAATTTTAAAAATTTTTATATCCGACTTGATAAAATTTTTACTATCGGTATATGGGTAATACGGAAAAATCTTATATCAAATATCATAAAAATGAATTTTTCTGCAAATTTTATGAAGACTTATATAAACATTTTTCGAGAATATCGCTTACATAGGGATATTATATAAGATATAACTAAGCATTCTAGCTGTAGTGAAATTTTAAAAATTTTTATACTCGGCTTCATAAAATTTTTACTATCGGTATATGGGTAATACGGAAAAATCTTATATCAAATATCATAAAAATGAATTTTTCTGCAAATTTTATGAAGACTTATATAAACATTTTTCGAGAATATCGCTTACATAGGGATATTATATAAGATATAACTAAGCATTCTAGCTGTAGTGAAATTTTAAAAATTTTTATACTCGGCTTCATAAAATTTTTACTATCGGTATATGGGTAATACGGAAAAATCTTATATCAAATATCATAAAAATGAATTTTTCTGCAAATTTTATGAAGACTTATGTAAACATTTTTCGAGAATATCACTTACATAGGGATATTCTATGAGATATAACTAAGCATTCTAGCTGTAGTGAAATTTTAAAAAATTTTATACTCGGCTTCATAAAATTTTTACTATCGGTATATGGGTAATACGGAAAAATCTTATATCAAATATCATAAAAATGAATTTTTCTGCAAATTTTATGAAGACTTATATAAACATTTTTCGAGAATATCGCTTACATAGGGATATTATATAAGATATAATTAAGCATTCTAGCTGTAGTGAAATTTTAAAAATTTTTATACTCGGCTTCATAAAATTTTTACTATCGGTATATGGGTAATACGGAAAAATCTTATATCAAATATCATAAAAATGAATTTTTCTGCAAATTTTATGAAGACTTATATAAACATTTTTCGAGAATATCGCTTACATAGGGATATTATATAAGATATAATTAAGCATTCTAGCTGTAGTGAAATTTTAAAAATTTTTATACTCGGCTTCATAAAATTTTTACTATCGGTATATGGGTAATACGGAAAAATCTTATATCAAGTCTCATAAAAGTGAATTTTTCTGAAAATTTTATGAAGACTTATGTAAGAAATTTTTTTCGAGAATTGCCAATTTCGCTCACACAGGCGTATTCTCTGAGGTATAAGAAATCATTATAGCTGTAGTGAAATTTCAAAAATTTTTATATTCGGCTTCATAAAAATTTTTACTATCGGTATATGGGTCATACGGAAAAATCTTATATCAAGTCTCATAAAAGTGAATTTTTCTGAAAATTGTATGAAGACTTATATAAAAATTTTTTTTCGAGAATTGCCAATTTCGCTCAAACAGGCGTATTCTCTGAGGTATAAGAAATCATTATAGCTGTAGTGAAATTTTAAAAATTTTTATATTCGGCTTCATA
The DNA here is from genome assembly GCA_933228815.1 of Machimus atricapillus. Classification (NCBI taxonomy): domain Eukaryota; kingdom Metazoa; phylum Arthropoda; class Insecta; order Diptera; family Asilidae; genus Machimus; species Machimus atricapillus. Next base: position 350,909 of record CAKOGC010000003.1, read on the forward strand.
AAAATTTTTACTATCAGTATATGGGTCATACGGAAAAATCTTATATCAAGTCTCATAAAAGTGAATTTTTCTGAAAATTTTATGAAGACTTATGTAAAAAATTTTTTTCGAGAATTACCAATTTCGCTCACACAAGCGTATTCTCTGAGGTATAAGAAATCATTATAGCTGTAGTGAAATTTCAAAAATTTTTATATTCGGCTTCATAAAAATTTTTACTATCGGTATATGGGTCATACGGAAAAATCTTATATCAAGTCTCATAAAAGTGAATTTTTCTGAAAATTTTATGAAGACTTATATAAAAAATTTTTTTCGAGAATTGCCAATTTCGCTCAAACAGGCGTATTCTCTGAGGTATAAGAAATCATTATAGCTGTAGTGAAATTTTAAAAATTTTTATATTCGGCTTCATAAAAATTTTTACTATCGGTATATGGGTCATACGGAAAAATCTTATATCAAATCTCATAAAAGTGAATTTTTCTGAAAATTTTATGAAGACTTATATAAAAATTTTTTTTCGCGAATTGCCAATTTCGCTCACACAGGCGTATTCTCTGAGGTATAAGAAATCATTATAGCTGTAGTGAAATTTTAAAAATTTTTATATTCGGCTTCATAAAAATTTTTACTATCGGTATATGGGTCATACGGAAAAATCTTATATCAAGTCTCATAAAAGTGAATTTTTCTGAAAATTTTATGAAGACTTATATAAAATTTTTTTTCGAGAATTGCCAATTTCGCTCACACAGGCGTATTCTCTGAGGTATAAGAAATCATTATAGCTGTAGTGAAATTTCAAAAATTTTTATATTCGGCTTCATAAAAATTTTTACTATTGGTATATGGGTCATACGGAAAAATCTTATATCAAGTCTCATAAAAGTGAATTTTTCTGAAAATTTTATGAAGACTTATATAAAAATTTTTTTTCGCGAATTGCCAATTTCGCTCACACAGGCGTATTCTCTGAGGTATAAGAAATCATTATAGCTGTAGTGAAATTTTAAAAATTTTTATATTCGGCTTCATAAAATTTTTTACTATCGGTATATGGGTCATACGGAAAAATCTTATATCAAGTCTCATAAAAGTGAATTTTTCTGAAAATTTTATGAAAACTTATATAAAATTTTTTTTCGAGAATTGCCAATTTCGCTCACACAGGCGTATTCTCTGAGGTATAAGAAATCATTATAGCTGTAGTGAAATTTCAAAAATTTTTATATTCGGCTTCATAAAAATTTTTACTATCGGTATATGGGTCATACGGAAAAATCTTATATCAAGTCTCATAAAAGTGAATTTTTCTGAAAATTTTATGAAGACTTATATAAAAATTTTTTTTCGAGAATTGCCAATTTCGCTCAAACAAGCGTATTCTCTGAGGTATAAGAAATCATTATAGCTGTAGTGAAATTTTAAAAATTTTTATATTCGGCTTCATAAAAATTTTTACTATCGGTATATGGGTCATACGGAAAAATCTTATATCAAGTCTCATAAAAGTGAATTTTTCTGAAAATTTTATGAAGACTTGTATAAAAATTTTTTTTCGAGAATTGCCAATTTCGCTCAAACAGGCGTATTCTCTGAGGTATAAGAAATCATTATAGCTGTAGTGAAATTTTAAAAATTTTTATATTCGGCTTCATAAAAATTTTTACTATCGGTATATGGGTCATACGGAAAAATCTTATATCAAGTCTCATAAAAGTGAATTTTTCTGAAAATTTTATGAAGACTTATGTAAAAAATTTTTTTCGAGAATTACCAATTTCGCTCACACAGGCGTATTCTCTGAGGTATAAGAAATCATTATAGCTGTAGTGAAATTTCAAAAATTTTTATATTCGGCTTCATAAAATTTTTACTATCGGTATATGGGTCATACGGAAAAATCTTATATCAAGTCTCATAAAAGTGAATTTTTCTGAAAATTTTATGTAGACTTATATAAAATTTTTTTTCGAGAATTGCCAATTTCGCTCACACAGGCGTATTCTCTGAGGTATAAGAAATCATTATAGCTGTAGTGAAATTTCAAAAATTTTTATATTCGGCTTCATAAAATTTTTACTATCGGTATATGGGTCATACGGAAAAATCTTATATCAAGTCTCATAAATTTTTTTGTTTGATGACTTTTTTGGAAACGTTGCGCGGGCGGAGGCCCCAGAACTACTATAAGGGGCGGTGTCTAAACGAAAAATCCAGTTTAGACAAATGAGTTTTTATGCTAATAAAATATTTAAAATAATTATTTTCATGAAAAAACTCTGAAAATTTCATAATATATTATGAATACGAAAGAAATATGGAATGTGATATAAAAACATATCGTAAGATGTATGGGACGATATATAAAAGATTATGAGGTGGAATATAAAATATTTCACGTATTTTATATGAGAATTGCTTTTAAAAGTGATTATGAGGAGTGATATAAAAAAAATTATATATGAATATATGGAGCATATATGAAAATTTATGAAGTGGAATATAAAGTGTTTAATGCATTTTATATGGAGTAAAGTAGAAATTTTATGAAGAGTGATATAAAAATTTCTTAAAAATCTCCAAAAAAGGGATTTTTTTATGAAATGTGATATAAAAACGTATCGTAAGATGTAATGTTACGATATATAAAAGATTATGAGGTGGAATATAAAATATTTTACATATTTTATATGAGAATTGCTTTTGAAAGTGATTATGAGGAGTGATATAAAAAATTTTATATATGAATATATGGATCATATATGAAAATTTATGAAGTGGAATATAAAGTGTTTAATGCATTTTATATGGAGTAAAGTAGAAATTTTATGAAGAGTGATATAAAAATTTCTTAAAAATCTCTAAAAAAGGGATTTTTTGCAAATTATGCAAATTTTCCCATTCTTACATTGTTTTTAGATCATTATCAACATAATATATTAATGAATTTTTAATATATTTATAATGATATGAATATGGTCGCCTCTATATAGTATATATCAAATAATCTATATATACAATAAAAAATCAATAATATTTTGTATATTACAATAACTATACCCATGTTTTTCATGGCATTTAATAATAAATTATAATGTGCTTACGAAAATCTTTAATATATATAATAATAATAATATTACGTCCCAATATTATATATTACGTCCCAAATTATGAAATGAAAGAAGACAATATATAATATATATATGAATATGTAGATATATATATATATATATATAAAAAAAAGAAAAGACATACACAAGAAGGCATACACAATACATAAAAAAAAGTATTATATATATTATTAAAGATTCATAGCTATGAATTTAGTAAGAGCTATAAGCGTTTTATATTTATTATAAATACCGCTTTGGGTTATTAGTTATGTACACATAATATAATTTGATAAATTTGTATATTAATAGATATATTGATATAAATATTTATATAGTAAAAGAAAAAAAATTGTTCCTCTTTATAAATAAAAATGAATTATAAATAATACATCTAACAATATGAGAATTTTTATTCTCTATATAAAATTGAAGTTTAACTATATTGCATCAGATAATATGTTAAATTTATCATCAAATTAAGATGGTGAAATGGAAAAAAGTTTATATATATTTAATGGAATATAAGTAATATGAGAAATTTTAATATCTATAATATTTTATATTATAGATAGACAAAATAAAAATATTACAAATTTTGTTATATATATAAATTATATATATATATTAGAAAATGAATACTTATCGCACATATAAAAATATTTTTTAAATATTATAGAGAATATATATTGTTTTATATATATGGATAAAAAGAAGGGATAGTAGTCACTTTCCTATCCTATTTTTATTGTTATAAATATATATAGAATTGGTGTATATTCTTATATGTGTGTATTAATGATGGTATTATACATTTTCGGTTCTATGTATAATTATATATATTAATAAATTGTAAAATTTATTATAATAATATACATTATTCTGGTTGATCCTGCCAGTAGTTATATGCTTGTCTCAAAGATTAAGCCATGCATGTCTAAGTACAAACGAATTAAAAGTGAAACCGCAAAAGGCTCATTATATCAGTTATGGTTTATTAGATCGTTAACAGTTACTTGGATAACTGTGGTAATTCTAGAGCTAATACATGCATTATAAACACGAACCTTTGTAGGGAACGTGTGCTTTTATTAGGCTTAAAACCAAGCGATATACTTATTAGAAATAATAAGTTATATCGTTAAAATGGTTGAACTCTAGATAATTTGCAGATCGTATGGTCTCGTACCGACGACAGATCTTTCAAATGTCTGCCCTATCAACTATTGATGGTAGTATCTTGGACTACCATGGTTGCAACGGGTAACGGGGAATCAGGGTTCGATTCCGGAGAGGGAGCCTGAGAAACGGCTACCACATCTAAGGAAGGCAGCAGGCGCGTAAATTACCCAATCCCAGAACGGGGAGGTAGTGACGAAAAATAACAATACAGGACTCATATCCGAGGCCCTGTAATTGGAATGAGTACACTTTAAATCCTTTAACAAGGACCTATTGGAGGGTAAGTCTGGTGCCAGCAGCCGCGGTAATTCCAGCTCCAATAGCGTATATTAAAGTTGTTGCGGTTAAAACGTTCGTAGTTGAACTTGTGCTCCATACGGGTAGTATAAACTAAAATTTTGGTTCATACGTTACCTTATGTTATGCGAGCGTATTACCGGTGGAGTTTAAAATATATATATGCTTATATCACATTAATATAATTACTTTTCACGTTTTTATATATGGGATTAACTTATATATACACTCCTATTAAAAAAACCCTGCTTCGATGCTCTTTACCGAGTGTTGTTGTAGGCCGGTACAATTACTTTGAACAAATTAGAGTGCTTAAAGCAGGCTTCTAATGCCTAAATATTTTGTGCATGGAATAATGGAATAAGACCTCTGTTCTACTTTCATTGGTTTTTATAGATCAAGAGGTAATGATTAATAGAAGCAGTTGGGGGCATTAGTATTACGACGCGAGAGGTGAAATTCTTGGACCGTCGTAAGACTAACTTAAGCGAAAGCATTTGCCAAAGATGTTTTCATTAATCAAGAACGAAAGTTAGAGGCTCGAAGGCGATCAAATACCGCCCTAGTTCTAACCATAAACGATGCCAGCTAGCAATTGGGTGTAGCTACTATTATGGCTCTCTCAGTCGCTTCCCGGGAAACCAAAGCTTTTGGGCTCCGGGGGAAGTATGGTTGCAAAGCTGAAACTTAAAGGAATTGACGGAAGGGCACCACCAGGAGTGGAGCCTGCGGCTTAATTTGACTCAACACGGGAAAACTTACCAGGTCCGAACATAAATGAGTAAGACAGATTGATAGCTCTTTCTCGAATCTATGGGTGGTGGTGCATGGCCGTTCTTAGTTCGTGGAGTGATTTGTCTGGTTAATTCCGATAACGAACGAGACTCAAATATATTAAATAGATGCTTACAGGATTATGGTGTTGAAACTTTATATAATCTTCGAATTTCTAATTATATATGGGTTTGTTTCTCATTAAAAAGGTTACATTCTTCATATATTTTTTAGTATTTGTAAGTATTTATATAAAGTGGAGTCATACCTGTTTGTTTGTCCCATAATTACGGACACTAGCTTCTTAAATGGACAAATTGCGTCTAGCAATAATGAGATTGAGCAATAACAGGTCTGAAATGCCCTTAGATGTCCTGGGCTGCACGCGCGCTACAATGAAAGTATCAACGTGTAATTCCTAGACCGAGAGGTCCGGGTAAACCGCTGAACCACTTTCATGCTTGGGATTGTGAACTGAAACTGTTCACATGAACCTGGAATTCCCAGTAAGTGCGAGTCATTAACTCGCATTGATTACGTCCCTGCCCTTTGTACACACCGCCCGTCGCTACTACCGATTGAATTATTTAGTGAGGTCTCCGGACGTGATCGCTGTGACGCCTTTTAAGGTTTTACGGTTGTTTCGCAAAAGTTGACCGAACTTGATTATTTAGAGGAAGTAAAAGTCGTAACAAGGTTTCCGTAGGTGAACCTGCGGAAGGATCATTATTGATACATTTATTAATATGATTCTCCTCATATATATATATTTGTTTTATATTATATAAAAAAGAAAAAATTTATTTTTTTTCATATTTTTTTATATATACAATATAATTCAAAATATATATATAAAAGAGTAATCGCTGTATATACTTACTCCTACTTTGAATATTTTCAATTGTTAGGAGTAATATATACTTGAAGTAATAATATTTATATATATGTATATAACTATACCCATGTTTTATATGATATTTTAATATAATATAATGGAATGCGCTTACGTAAATCTTTAATATAATAAATAATAAAAATATATAATAAAAATATATTACGTCCCAAATTATGATAATAAAAAAGACTATATATACTATAATATGTAGTATATATGAAAAGTCTTTTTTATAAAAGAAAGAAAATAAAATAAAAATAAATATATTACGTCCCAAATTATGAAATGAAAAAGACTATATATACTATAATATGTAGTATATATGAAAAGTCTTTTTTATAAAAGAAAGAAAAAATGATTATTATTAATCATATGAAAATGCATAATGTGATTATGCAAAAAAGACATACACAAAAGAAAAGGCATACACAATACCATTATATATTATTTATTATTATTAAAGATTCATAGCAGTTATAGCTATAAGCCATTCTTTATTATTATTATTATTATAAATATCTCTTTGGGTCTTGAGTTTAACATATATATTATATAATATTATTATGGATACTTTTGAATCGAAAAAAGAAAGAAATAAAGAACAAAAAGGAAGTTTTTCTTCTTTTTTTGTTTTTTTCTTTCTTAATTTTTTCACTATGTGAAAATATAAAATAGGAATTTTATATGCATACTCATATTTTGAATATTCTTATTTTGAAAGCATATTACAGTCCCATACTATTTAATGTACTCTTTTATATTCATTATATAATAGAGTGCGCTGCTTAATATATTATTTTTTAATTAAGATAATATATTTTAAGCGTATATTGTATTATTAAAATTTCAATATGTATATATTGAGGATTTTATAATACTAATAAAAGTTTTTTATGCTTACTCATACCTTGAATATTCATATTTTGAACGCATATTGAAGTTCATGCTATTTTATGTGTACCCTTTATATATATATATATATATATTATATGAATATAACTATACCCATGTTTCATATGATATTTTAATATAATAATGGAATGCGCTTACAAAAATCTTGAACATAATAAATAATAAAAATATATATTACGTCCCAAATTATGAAATAAAAAAGACTATATATACTATATGTATATATGAAAAGTCTTTATTATAAAAGAAAGAAAATAAAATAAAAATAAATATATTACGTCCCAAATTATGAAATAAAAGAGACTATATATACTATAATATGTAGTATATATGAAAAGTCTTTTTTATAAAAGAAAGAAAAAATGATTATTATTAATCATATGAAAATGCATAATGTGATTATGCAAAAAAGACATACACAAAAGAAAAGGCATACACAATACCATTATATATTATTTATTATTATTAAAGATTCATAGCAGTTATAGCTATAAGCGATTCTTTATTATTATTATTATTATAAATATCTCTTTGGGTCTTGAGTTCAACATATATTATATTATATAATATTATTATGGGATACTTTTGAATCGAAAAAAGAAAGAAATAAAGAACAAAAAGGAAGTTTTTCTTCTTTTTTTGTTTTTTTCTTTCTTAATTTTTTCACTATGTGAAAATATAAAATAGGAATTTTATATGCATACTCATATTTTGAATATTCTTATTTTGAAAGCATATTACAGTCCCATACTATTTAATGTACTCTTTTATATTCATTATATAATAGAGTGCGCTGCTTAATATATTATTTTTTAATTAAGATAATATATTTTAAGCGTATATTGTATTATTAAAATTTCAATATGTATATATTGAGGATTTTATAATACTAATAAAAGTTTTTTATGCTTACTCATACCTTGAATATTCATATTTTGAACGCATATTGAAGTTCATGCTATTTTATGTGTACCCTTTATATATATATATATATATATATTATATGAATATAACTATACCCATGTTTCATATGATATTTTAATATAATAATGGAATGCGCTTACAAAAATCTTGAACATAATAAATAATAAAAATATATATTACGTCCCAAATTATGAAATAAAAAAGACTATATATACTATATGTATATATGAAAAGTCTTTATTATAAAAGAAAGAAAATAAAATAAAAATAAATATATTACGTCCCAAATTATGAAATAAAAGAGACTATATATACTATAATATGTAGTATATATGAAAAGTCTTTTTTATAAAAGAAAGAAAAAATGATTATTATTAATCATATGAAAATGCATAATGTGATTATGCAAAAAAGACATACACAAAAGAAAAGGCATACACAATACCATTATATATTATTTATTATTATTAAAGATTCATAGCAGTTATAGCTATAAGCGATTCTTTATTATTATTATTATTATAAATATCTCTTTGGGTCTTGAGTTCAACATATATTATATTATATAATATTATTATGGGATACTTTTGAATCGAAAAAAGAAAGAAATAAAGAACAAAAAGGAAGTTTTTCTTCTTTTTTTGTTTTTTTCTTTCTTAATTATTTCACTATGTGAAAATATAAAATAGGAATTTTATATGCATACTCATATTTTGAATATTCTTATTTTGAAAGCATATTACAGTCTCATACTATTTAATGTACTCTTTTATATTCATTATATAATAGAGTGCGCTGCTTAATATATTATTTTTTAATTAAGATAATATATTTTAAGCGTATATTGTATTATTAAAATTTCAATATGTATATATTGAGGATTTTATAATACTAATAAAAGTTTTTTATGCTTACTCATACCTTGAATATTCATATTTTGAACGCATATTGAAGTTCATGCTATTTTATGTGTACCCTTTATATATATATATATATATTATATGAATATAACTATACCCATGTTTCATATGATATTTTAATATAATAATGCAATGCGCTTACAAAAATCTTGAACATAATAAATAATAAAAATATATTAAGTCCCAAATTATGAAATAAAAAAGACTATATATACTATATGTATATATGAAAAGTCTTTATTATAAAAGAAAGAAAATAAAATAAAAATATATTACGTCCCAAATTATGAAATAAAAAAGACTATATATACTATAATATGTAGTATATATGAAAAGTCTTTTTTTATAAAAGAAAGAAAATGAAATAAAAATAAATATATTACGTCCCAAATTATGAAATGAAAAAGACTATATATACTATAATATGTAGTATATATGAAAAGTCTTTTTTATAAAAGAAAGAAAAAATGATTATTATTAATCATATGAAAATGCATAATGTGATTATGCAAAAAAGACATACACAAAAGAAAAGACATACACACAATATATTATATATTATTTATTATTATTAAAGATTCATAGCAGTTATAGCTATAAGCGATTCTTTATTATTATTATTATTATAAATATCTCTTTGGGTCTTGAGTTCAACATATATTATATTATATAATATTATTATGGGATATTTTTGAATCGAAAAAAGATAGAAATAAAGAACAAAAAGGAAGTTTTTCTTCTTTTTTTGTTTTTTTCTTTCTTAATTTTTGCACTTATATTTATTATAAATTAACCAATACCAGCGGTAAATTAAATAATAAATAAGGTAAATTATATTTTATTATGGGAATATGCTATTTATTCAATTTGTTTTTTTTTTCTAAATAGTAATAAATAGTATCTCATAATGGATATAATGGTTTAATGTCTTTACGCAATAAACCAAAAATATTATGTTTAGTATATTATTATATGTTTAATATAAATATATATATAATATACTGGACTAAAATATATTGATTATTCATATAATGATAAAATATATATATATATTTATATATATATATATATATAAAAAAAAAATTAAATACTCTAAGCGGAGGATCACTTGGCTCATGGATCGATGAAGAACGCAGCAAACTGTGCGTCATCGTGTGAACTGCAGGACACATGAACATCGACATTTTGAACGCATATTGCAGTCCATGCTATTTTATGTACTCTTTATATTTATATAATAGAGTACTGCATGGACTACATATGGTTGAGGGTTGTATGATTATAAAAAATAAGCTGCTTAATATATTATTTTTTAATTAAGATAATATATTTTAAGCGTATATTGTATTGTTAAAATTTCAATATGTATATACATATGTATGTATGTATATATATTGGAAATTTTATAATACTAATAAAAGAAATGCTTTTTTAAAAATGTCAAATTTCATATATCATTGAAATTTTGTTTTTTATCAATAAGGCATAAAACCTAGAATATAAAAAGTTTAAGAAAAGAATGAAGGTTAAAGAATATATTATATTTACACATAATATATTACTTTTTTCTTTCATTTTTCTTTATTCTTTTTGTTTAAAAAGTTTTATTTGATAAATTCTTAATTTAATATATGATATATAAATTGACAAAAAAAGTATATATGTATATATACAAAAATGATTATTAAGCAACCTCAACTCATATGAGATTACTCCCTGAATTTAAGCATATTAATTAGGGAAGGAAAAGAAACTAACTAGGATTTTCTTAGTAGCGGCGAGCGAAAAGAAAATAGTTCAGCACTAAGTTATTTTGTTTTTATAACAAATATAAAATGCAGTGTATGGAATATTCATAATCTAGTATGATATATTAACAGTTCAAGTCCTTCTTAAATGAGGCCATTTACCCATAGAGGGTGCCAGGCCCGTAGGTGACGTTAATGATTACTAGAGAATATTTCTTAAGAGTCGTGTTGCTTGATAGTGCAGCACTAATTGGGTGGTAAACTCCATCTAAAACTAAATATTGCCATGAGACCGATAGCAAACAAGTACCGTGAGGGAAAGTTGAAAAGAACTCTGAATAGAGAGTTAAATAGTACGTGAAACTGCTTAGAGGTTAAGCCCGATGAACCTAAATATCTAATATGAAAAATTCATCATTAATATTATATAGCCTTTTATTAGGTTATATAAAAATAATGTGCAATTTTTTCATATATAGACATTGTAATCTGTTAATATATTATAATATAAATTTATCATAAGTATCACGTATGATTCAGTTTATATATAATATAATATTTATATTATATTTATATATAAAATTCATATTTAAATGTGATTACGGATAAATTATTGACAGATTCAAAAATTAAATATAACGCTTACATACGCTTCGCGTGTATGTTATAATAAAATATATATTATTTAAAATTATATTTTTGTTATATGCGTTTATATGATTAACAATGCTATAGATTTAGGATACCTTCGGGACCCGTCTTGAAACACGGACCAAGGAGTCTAACATGTGCGCAAGTCATTGGGTATCAATAAAAACCTAAAGGCGTAAATAACTTAACTTAATAAATATTTTATTTTATGGGATTAATTATATATATTATATTATATATATTCCATCCCGGGGCGTTCTATATAGTTATGTATATATATAATATTTACTTTACCGTTTATATTATTTTATATACCTCTAACTGGAGCGTACCTTGAGCATATATGTTGTGACCCGAAAGATGGTGAACTATACCTGATCAGGTAGAAGTCAGGGGAAACCCTGATGGAAGACCGAAACAGTTCTGACGTGCAAATCGATTGTCAGAATTGGGTATAGCGGCGAAAGACCAATCGAACCATCTAGTAGCTGGTTCCCTCCGAAGTTTCCCTCAGGATAGCTGGTGCATATAAATATTATTTAAAAATAATCTTATCTGGTAAAGCGAATGATTAGAGGCCTTAGGGCCGAAACGACCTTAACCTATTCTCAAACTTTAAATGGGTAAGAACCTAACCTTTCTTGATATGAAGGTATAGGTTATGATATATTGTGCCCAGTGGGCCATTTTTGGTAAGCAGAACTGGCGCTGTGGGATGAACCAAACGTGATGTTAAGGCGCCAAAATTAACAACTCATACCGATACCATGAAAGGCGTTGGTTGCTTAAAACAGCAGGACGGTGGGCATGGAAGTCGTAATCCGCTAAGGAGTGTGTAACAACTCACCTGCCGAAGCAACTAGCCCTTAAAATGGATGGCGCTCAAGTTGTATGCCTATACATCACCGTTAAAGTATATGATTTATAAATTATATACAATTTATAAATTTTGAAACTTTAATGAGTAGGAGGGTACAATGATGTGCTTAGAAGTGTTTATCGTAAGATTGCATGGAGCCATTATTGGTACAGATCTTGGTGGTAGTAGCAAATAATCGAATGAGACCTTGGAGGACTGAAGTGGAGAAGGGTTTCGTGTGAACAGTGGTTGATCACGAGTTAGTCGGTCCTAAGTTCAAGGCGAAAGCTGATAAATGATAAGTTTTATTTTATGAAAAATATACACTTAATTATTATTGAACGAAAGGGAATACGGTTCCAATTCCGTAACCTGTTGAGTATACGTTTGTTATTAAAAATGGGCTATTTAATGCTCATCCTGGCAACAGAAACAACCATAAAGAAGCCGTCGAGAAATATCGAAAGAGTTTTCTTTTCTGTTTTATAGTCGTACTACCATGGAAGTCTTTCGAAGAGAGATATGGTAGATGGACTAGAAGAGCATGGCATTTACTGCTGTGTCGATATTTTCTCCTCGGACCTTGAAAATTTATGGTGGGGTTACGCAAACTTCTTAACAGGCCGTACCGATATCCGCAGCTGGTCTCCAAGGTGAAGAGTCTCTAGTCGATAGAATAATGTAGGTAAGGGAAGTCGGCAAATTAGATCCGTAACTTCGGGATAAGGATTGGCTCTGAAGATTGAGATAGTCGGGCTTGATTGGGAAACAATATTATGGTTTATGTGCTCGTTCTGGGTAAATTAGGATTTATAAAATTTTTTTTTTCTAAAGATTATGTATATCTGTTCCCCGGATAGAAGTTAACGTAACCAATTGTGGAACTTTCTTGCTAATAATTTATTAAATTGATATAATTTCATATATATTAATAATTTTTGGTATGTTGTATAGTATGTGTTGCATTTACAAAATGTTATAATGAAACTTGTTTCCTCTTATAATGTTGTTTATGTATACATGGCTTGCACATATTATATAATTTATATATATGTATTTATCATATTTATAAATTTATAACGGCTATCAATTAACAATCAATTCAGAACTGGCACGGACTTGGGGAATCCGACTGTCTAATTAAAACAAAGCATTGTGATGGCCCTAGCGGGTGTTGACACAATGTGATTTCTGCCCAGTGCTCTGAATGTCAAAGTGAAGAAATTCAAGTAAGCGCGGGTAAACGGCGGGAGTAACTATGACTCTCTTATTCCCTTCTTACAACACGGACCAAGCGGCCACAGTTAGGCTGAAAGGTGGGTGTGATAGACGTCCCCGGTTTCCGGGGGTGGCGCTTCCCAATCCCGACGGATGGGTCTGCTGTAGTGTACAATGCAGTGGATAGTCTTTCGGGAGAAGGGGCCCCGTCTAGATCACTTACTGATTCCTAGCTGTTGGTCTCCCCTTAGGCCGAAAGGCGCAGAAGTGGCGTGGTGATTTATCTTCATGCCGATCGCTTCTGTGCTGATTCCTAAGGGCCAATTACACCTTGGGGGGTGCACGACGCTGTTATCGGCTACTGCCCCCTCCAAGGTTATGGTGACCTCGGTCACAGCGACTTCGGTCACTTAATGACACCACCACAGGTGACACCCATTGGGAAGGTGAACTACCATATTCAACCCCCAAAGAGTAGACCCTAGGTGTGTTATTCCATAACCATGACGGATAATACTAGCACTGGATTTATTCAGGCTAATTCACATTTAATATGTAGTATGACGTAGGAGGTGGGTCAGAGTCGGCTGGCTGCGGCGTGTAACTCCCTGAGTGGCGAAGGGAATTAGAAGTCGTAGATGTGCCTATCTCCACCTCCTCGTGGTTCCCGCTGGTAACGGCTAGGCTGGCTAACGGAGAAGGCTTACGGGTCCCTGGGGTTGCCACCCCCTTCGACTCTACTTGTTGGCTCGATTAACTATAATATAGACCTCGGAACCGTACGGGATGGGTCCTCTGGCCCATCCTCCCAACAACTTAATGACGACCCTCGCGCTACTTTTGTTTGCGATTTTTGCCGCAGAACGTTTTCCTCGAAACAGGGACTAGGTGTTCACATGCGAAGAGCTCACCCTGATAACCTGGACCAGCTCCGTGTACGCCATGAGGCCAAGCCGAGATGGTCGCAGGAAGAATTAGCCCTAGTTGCCCGTAAAGAAGCGGAATTCCTGGTATCGGAGCCCAATATCAGATTTATCAACCAAGCCTTATCCAATATATTCCCTGATCGTACCCTCGAATCCATCAAGGGTGTTCGTAGGAGGAAGGACTACAAAGACTTGGTTCTTGACTTCTACCAACAACTCCTTGCTGAACAGAGGAGACACCTTCTACCTCCACCTAACTCCCATCCCTCTAACTCTACTCCCGATAGAGCATTCCTGGACCTTTGTACAAACCTTACCGGAAGCGACGAGCTTCCGCAATATAACCATCAAACCTTGGTGGACATTATACAGACAGCTGACGAAACTGACAGAGACCTGACACTTACCAAGCTTTCGAGCTACTTACTAGACTGTTTTCCAACTGCGACAACTACACGACGGACTAGACCGAACGTTATCCCGCCGAATCTCCCAAAGAGGAAACAACGCAGGATAGACTATGCACGGACGCAACGGAACTTTTACAAACACCAAGGGAGATGCGTTAAATCCATTTTAGAAAACCAAGGTTCAGTAGACCCGCCTGAACGAAGAATCATGGCCCCTTATTGGGAAAATATACTCCTACAACCCAATGAAGCGGAGCCGGAGTATTGTGATCTCAGTCAGGATCTAAGTGAAGTGTGGGCCCCCATCAGCCCTGAAGAAGTATCTATGAATAAACCGTCGTTGTCAACGTCGCCTGGTCCCGATGGCATTACAGCCAGACAATTTAGGGCCATTCCTGACGTTATCACAGCGAAAATAATGAACGTGATTTTATGGTGCAGAAAACCGCCCGAGAGACTATTAGAAGCGAGAACGATATTCTTGGCTAAGAAGCCAGATGCCTCGGAGCCGGGTGACTTCCGGCCAATCACTGTTCCTTCATTGTTTATAAGAGTGCTTCATAAGATACTTGCTAGAAGGCTGATGAACTTAATGGATTTTGATAAACGTCAGAGGGGCTTCCAGCCCACTGACGGCTGCGCCGATAACACAATCCTGATTGATATGCTAATTCGGAACAGCAATACTCTTCACACCTCCTGCTATATGGCTTCGCTCGATGTCAGCAAAGCATTTGACTCGGTGTCACATAAAGCTTTGTTCAAGCTGTTAGAATGTTATAGACTCCCAGTTGAGCTAATAGACTACCTCAGGCATGTCTACCGAACTTCGGTAACGAGGCTCTGTGGTTCCAACTGGAAGTCTGAGAGATTAAACCCCAAGCAAGGCGTTAAGCAGGGCGATCCGCTTTCGCCAATCCTATTCAACATTGTGATTGACCGCCTTTTACGAGCGCTACCGTCAGAGGTAGGATGCCCATTGGGCAACCAGATAGTCAACGCGATGGCTTTCGCGGACGACATCATCTTGGTTGCCCAAACTCCGGCGGGGCTGCAGAAATTGATTAATCTGACAGCCTCCTATTTGAGCGACTGCGGATTGTCCCTTAACCCTGCAAAGTGTATGACCCTCAGCTTGAAAGGACAACCGAAAGAGAAGACTACTGTGGTTGTCCCGGAGCCCTTTAGAATAGGCTCCCATGTGATACCCCACCTGAAGAGAAGCTCGCAATGGAAATATCTGGGCGTGCTTTTCAACGGCGATGGGACAATAAAGATAAATCCAGTGGATGAGCTTAGAATAAAACTGGAAAGGTTATCAAAAGCCCCACTGAAACCACAGCAAAGGGTCCACATAGTCCGCGTGTTCCTCCTACCACAGTTTTATCACCAATTGGTCCTGGGTCGGGTTCTTATTGGTGTGCTGAACAATATGGACAAGACAGTACGGCACTATCTACGGAAATGGCTCGACCTGCCACATGATGTAACGACGGCCTTCTTCCACGCCCCAATCAAAGAGGGGGGCTTGGGAATCCCCTCCATACGCTGGTTCTGCCCGCTCCTCCGGCTGCATCGTTTGATCGGCCTGCTGGGGAGCGCGACCGGAGAAAATGAATCGAGAGATTCATTTATCCGGAACGAGATTGAGAAAGCCAAAGAAAGGCTCACTATCTCGGACTCGATATTTGAAAAGCGAAAAGAGATTGATGCTTTTTGGGCGGAAAAGCTTCATAAAAGCTACGATGGCTACGGGCTGCGAGAAGCGCGTCACATTGATCAGGCACATCGGTGGATCAGGGAGCCTACTCGTTTACTGTCAGGCAAGGAATTTATCAACTGCCTCAAATTACGAATCAACGCGATGCCCTCTAGAGCCAGGACGGCGAGGGGTCGCCCAGAGATCGACAGGCAGTGCAGAGCGGGCTGCAGAGCGACAGAAACGACAAATCATATTCTCCAGCAATGCCCGAGAACGCAGAGAAGCCGTATTGAAAGGCACGATGGTATAGTAACATACCTCAAAAGAAACCTGGACAAGAAGGGCTTTAAAGTTGTAAGCGAACCAAGGTTGGAGACTGCCTTGGGGATAAGAAAGCCCGATTTAATTGCGACGAAACAGGGAAAGACTATAATCTTGGATGCACAGGTAATTACCGACTCCAGAGACCTAAGGGAGGCACACCAAAGAAAAAGGGACTATTATAGCAACGACGAAGTCCTAGCAGAAACTAAGAGGAAAATAGGGGGAGAAAGTTTTAGAATTCTGACAGCAACACTAAACTGGCGAGGGGTTTGGAGTAAACCCTCAGCCGATGGCCTAGTAGAAGAAGATATCATTAAGAAAAAAGACTTGGCACTATTAAGCGTAAGAGCGCTATCAGGGGGCTTATACGCATTTGGGCGATTTAATAGGTCAACAACAAGGACCGAATCCACAGGGATAACTTAAATGGCAAGAAAAGCAAACAAGAAATGGTACACTCTTTCCCGACTACTTTAACCCTTGCCCCAACAAACTTCCCGCTCCCAAGCTTCTCCTGACAGTAAACGTGCTGCCTGCGTTCAGGCATAATACCGAGGAGGAGGTTTTAGTGGGTAGGCCCTCAGAAAAGGGAGAGTCCCACACTACCTCCTAGAAGAGGTGTCTATAAAAGATTTCCTCCTCCTTCGCAAAAAAAAAAAAAAAAAAAAAAAAAAAAAAAAAAATAGCCAAATGCCTCGTCATCTAACTAGTGACGCGCATGAATGGATTAACGAGATTCCTACTGTCCCTATCTACTATCTAGCGAAACCACAGCCAAGGGAACGGGCTTGGAATAATTAGCGGGGAAAGAAGACCCTGTTGAGCTTGACTCTAGTCTGGCAGTGTAAGGAGACATAAGAGGTGTAGCATAAGTGGGAGATATTAAATGAATTGAAAAGATTTATTTAATATCAAAAGTGAAATACCACTACTCTTATCGTTTCCTTACTTACTTGATAAGATGGAACGTGTATCATTTACTTAGCCATTATATGGATATGTATGATATTATATGTTATGTTTATGTTTCATATATTTTATATGTTACATATTACATTATCATATAATTATTCATAATATTTTATGGTATTTTGTTTTGATGCAAGTTTCTTGATAAAAGTACTTAAGAGTTTGTTATATACACCAAACAAATTTTAATGAAATATTTATATAAAGGACTTTTTTAATTATATATGCGTGTATATATATTCACTTTATTTACACGTATATTATATCTTTGTGGCTATTATGGGTATGTCCCCCTTAAAAGGGATATATTTATGGTGGTTATAATTATAATTAATATGCGTGTGATAATTTAAGAATATTTTATATGTGTATGTATGTATTGGATAATTAACTTTATAATTTAAAATAAAGTAATTAAATTTGGTATAACTCTTATACTCTAGTATTATCCAATTCAAGGACACTGTCAGGTTGGGAGTTCGACTGGGGCGGTACATCTCTCAAATAATAACGGAGGTGTCCCAAGGCCAGCTCAGTGCGGACAGAAACCACACATAGAGCAAAAGGGCAAATGCTGACTTGATCTAGGTATTCAGTAAATACATAGACAGCAAAAGCTTGGCCTATCGATCCTTTTGGTTTAACGAGTTTTTAACAAGAGGTGTCAGAAAAGTTACTACAGGGATAACTGGCTTGTGGCGGCCAAGCGTTCATAGCGACGTCGCTTTTTGATCTTTCGATATCGGCTCTTCCTATCATTGTGAAGCAAAATTCACCAAGCGTTGGATTGTTCACCCATGCAAGGGAACGTGAGCTGGGTTTAGACCGTCGTGAGACAGGTTAGTTTTACCCTACTGATGACAATTGTTATTGCGACAGCATTCCTGCGTAGTACGAGAGGAACCGCAGGTACGGACCAATGGCACAATACTTGTTCGAGCGAACAGTGGTATGACGCTACGTCCGCTGGATTATGCCTGAACGCCTCTAAGGTCGTATCCGTGCTGGACTTGCAGTGATAGTAATGGGGCTGCTGTATTGTATGTGCATTAAACCATATAATATATAAAGTTTATAATATAATTTTTCGGAATTATATTATAAACGATAATCTAATTTTATGATGCCAATGTATTATGAAACATAGTCTATATAAGTTGTATGAAAGTAACTCTTATAGTAATGGCTAGTTTTTTAATAATTAAGCATTATAAAATACGATGACAGGGCTCAAAATCAATTGTAAACGACTTTGGTAACGAGCAAGGTGTTGTAAGTGGTAGAGCAGCTGCCATACTGCGATCCACTGAAGCTCATCCTCTGCTTGTCGATTTGTTCCTCTATATCTCTCCAAAAACAACAAGAGAACAAATATATAAATGTGTAATGTGTTGTATGTATATATATATATTATTGCAATTATTTATATTTTGTAATATAAAAGAAAAATATTATTATAACTCTCTTATAAGAGAGGATTGAATAAAATTTATAAATAAAAAAGACGAAGAAGTAGAAGTAGAAGCAGCAGCAGCAGCAAGACGATGAGACGATGATATGACGTCGATATAGTTTCGCAATAGAATGTTGTGTATGTAGGATAAAGCAGCTACCATACTGCATAATCCACTGTAAAACACATATATTCTTTGCTTATCCGATATACATTATTTTATGTATGAATGATTGATAATAATATATAAATTGTTGTTGTTTTCCTCCAATATGTGGCGAGCTCTCGACTATATTTAAGAGAGTAAGATACCCATTAAAAGCCTTGTCACATGGGGGCACAGTTAAAAAAAACGAAAAAAAAAAATTAAATTATTATCGGTATATGGGACATGAATTTTTGCTGAAAATTTTATGAAGCCGAATATAAAAAATTTTCGAGAATTTCCGCTTATACAGGCATATTATATATTATATATGTGAGACATAACTAAGCATTCTAGATGGAATGAAATTTGAAAAATTTTTATATCCGATTTAATAAAATTTTTACCATTATAATATATGGCCAATACGGGAAAATTTCATATATCAGGTCTCATAAAAATGGAATTTTTTTTAAAAATTTTCTATAGACGAATATCGCTTAAATAGGGATATTCTATGAGACATAACTAAGCATTCTAGATGGAGTGAAATTTTAAAAATTTTTATATCCGACTTGATAAAATTTTTACCATTAATATATGGGCCATAGGGGAAAATCTTATATGAAAGTCTCATAACAATGAATTTTTCTGAAAATTTTATGAAGACTTATATAAAAAAATTTCGAGAATATCGCTTACATAGGCATATTCTATGAGACATAACTAAACATTCTAGCTGGGGTGAAATTTTAAAAATTTTTATATTCGACTTCATAAAATTTTTGACATTAATATATATGGGCCATACGGAAAAATCTTATATTAAGTCTCATAAAAATGAATTTTTCTGAAAATTTTTTGAAGACCTATATATACATTTTTCGAGAATTTCGTTTACACAGGCATATTCTATGAGAAAGAACTAAGCATTCTAGCTGGGGTAAAATTTTAAAAATTTTTATATTCGACTTCATAAAATTTTTACCATTAATATATGGGTCATATGGAGAAATCTTATATAAAGTCTCATAAAAATGAATTTTTCTGAAAATTTTTTGAAGGCGAATATTAACATTTTTCGAGTATATCGCTTAAACATGCATATTCTATGAGAAAGAACTAAGCATTCTAGCTGTAGTGAAATTTTAAAAACATTTATATCCGACTTGATAAAATTTTTACCATTAATATATGGACCGTAGGGGAAAATTTTATATCAAGTCTCATAAAAATGAATTTTTCTACAATTTTTATGAAGGCGAATATTAACATTTTTCGAGAATTTCTCTTAAACATGCATATTCTATGAGAAAGAACTAAGCATTTTAGATGGGGTAAAATTTTAAAAATTTTTATATCCGACTTGATAAAATTTGTACTTTTGGTATATGGGTTATATGGAAAAAGCTTATATCAAGTTTCATGAAAATGAATTTTTCTGAAAATTTTATGAAGATTTATATAAAGATTTTTCGAGAATTTCTCTTAAACATGCATATTCTATGAGAAAGAACTAAGCATTCTAGCTGTAGTGAAATTTTAAAAACATTTATATCCGACTTGATAAAATTTTTACCATTAATATATGGACCGTAGGGGAAAATTTTATATCAAGTCTCATAAAAATGAATTTTTCTGCAAATTTTATGAAGGCGAATATTAACATTTTTCGAGAATTTCTCTTAAACATGCATATTCTATGAGAAAGAACTAAGCATTCTAGCTGTAGTGTAATTTTAAAAACTTTTATATCCGACTTCATAAAAGTTTTACCATTAACATATGGACCATAGGGGAAAATTTTATATCAAGTCTCATAAAAATGAATTTTTCTGCAAATTTTATTAAGGCGAATATTAACATTTTTCGAGAATATCGCTTAAATGGGAATATTCTATGAGACATAACTAAGCATTCTAGCTGTAGTGAAATTTTAAAAACTTTTATATCCGACTTCATAAAATTTTTACTATCAATATATGGGTCATATGGAAAAATCTTATATCAAGTTTCATAAAAATGAATTTTTTTGAAAATTTTATGAAGATTTATATAAACATTTTTCAAGAATTTCTCTTAAACATGCATATTCTATGAGAAATAACTAAGCATTCTAGATGGGGTGAAATTTTAAAAATTTTTATATCCGACTTGATAAAATTTTTACTATCGGTATATGGGTAATACGGAAAAATCTTATATCAAATATCATAAAAATGAATTTTTCTGCAAATTTTATGAAGACTTATATAAACATTTTTCGAGAATATCGCTTACATAGGGATATTATATAAGATATAACTAAGCATTCTAGCTGTAGTGAAATTTTAAAAATTTTTATACTCGGCTTCATAAAATTTTTACTATCGGTATATGGGTAATACGGAAAAATCTTATATCAAATATCATAAAAATGAATTTTTCTGCAAATTTTATGAAGACTTATATAAACATTTTTCGAGAATATCGCTTACATAGGGATATTATATAAGATATAACTAAGCATTCTAGCTGTAGTGAAATTTTAAAAATTTTTATACTCGGCTTCATAAAATTTTTACTATCGGTATATGGGTAATACGGAAAAATCTTATATCAAATATCATAAAAATGAATTTTTCTGCAAATTTTATGAAGACTTATGTAAACATTTTTCGAGAATATCACTTACATAGGGATATTCTATGAGATATAACTAAGCATTCTAGCTGTAGTGAAATTTTAAAAAATTTTATACTCGGCTTCATAAAATTTTTACTATCGGTATATGGGTAATACGGAAAAATCTTATATCAAATATCATAAAAATGAATTTTTCTGCAAATTTTATGAAGACTTATATAAACATTTTTCGAGAATATCGCTTACATAGGGATATTATATAAGATATAATTAAGCATTCTAGCTGTAGTGAAATTTTAAAAATTTTTATACTCGGCTTCATAAAATTTTTACTATCGGTATATGGGTAATACGGAAAAATCTTATATCAAATATCATAAAAATGAATTTTTCTGCAAATTTTATGAAGACTTATATAAACATTTTTCGAGAATATCGCTTACATAGGGATATTATATAAGATATAATTAAGCATTCTAGCTGTAGTGAAATTTTAAAAATTTTTATACTCGGCTTCATAAAATTTTTACTATCGGTATATGGGTAATACGGAAAAATCTTATATCAAGTCTCATAAAAGTGAATTTTTCTGAAAATTTTATGAAGACTTATGTAAGAAATTTTTTTCGAGAATTGCCAATTTCGCTCACACAGGCGTATTCTCTGAGGTATAAGAAATCATTATAGCTGTAGTGAAATTTCAAAAATTTTTATATTCGGCTTCATAAAAATTTTTACTATCGGTATATGGGTCATACGGAAAAATCTTATATCAAGTCTCATAAAAGTGAATTTTTCTGAAAATTGTATGAAGACTTATATAAAAATTTTTTTTCGAGAATTGCCAATTTCGCTCAAACAGGCGTATTCTCTGAGGTATAAGAAATCATTATAGCTGTAGTGAAATTTTAAAAATTTTTATATTCGGCTTCATAAAAATTTTTACTATCAGTATATGGGTCATACGGAAAAATCTTATATCAAGTCTCATAAAAGTGAATTTTTCTGAAAATTTTATGAAGACTTATGTAAAAAATTTTTTTCGAGAATTACCAATTTCGCTCACACAAGCGTATTCTCTGAGGTATAAGAAATCATTATAGCTGTAGTGAAATTTCAAAAATTTTTATATTCGGCTTCATAAAAATTTTTACTATCGGTATATGGGTCATACGGAAAAATCTTATATCAAGTCTCATAAAAGTGAATTTTTCTGAAAATTTTATGAAGACTTATATAAAAAATTTTTTTCGAGAATTGCCAATTTCGCTCAAACAGGCGTATTCTCTGAGGTATAAGAAATCATTATAGCTGTAGTGAAATTTTAAAAATTTTTATATTCGGCTTCATAAAAATTTTTACTATCGGTATATGGGTCATACGGAAAAATCTTATATCAAATCTCATAAAAGTGAATTTTTCTGAAAATTTTATGAAGACTTATATAAAAATTTTTTTTCGCGAATTGCCAATTTCGCTCACACAGGCGTATTCTCTGAGGTATAAGAAATCATTATAGCTGTAGTGAAATTTTAAAAATTTTTATATTCGGCTTCATAAAAATTTTTACTATCGGTATATGGGTCATACGGAAAAATCTTATATCAAGTCTCATAAAAGTGAATTTTTCTGAAAATTTTATGAAGACTTATATAAAATTTTTTTTCGAGAATTGCCAATTTCGCTCACACAGGCGTATTCTCTGAGGTATAAGAAATCATTATAGCTGTAGTGAAATTTCAAAAATTTTTATATTCGGCTTCATAAAAATTTTTACTATTGGTATATGGGTCATACGGAAAAATCTTATATCAAGTCTCATAAAAGTGAATTTTTCTGAAAATTTTATGAAGACTTATATAAAAATTTTTTTTCGCGAATTGCCAATTTCGCTCACACAGGCGTATTCTCTGAGGTATAAGAAATCATTATAGCTGTAGTGAAATTTTAAAAATTTTTATATTCGGCTTCATAAAATTTTTTACTATCGGTATATGGGTCATACGGAAAAATCTTATATCAAGTCTCATAAAAGTGAATTTTTCTGAAAATTTTATGAAAACTTATATAAAATTTTTTTTCGAGAATTGCCAATTTCGCTCACACAGGCGTATTCTCTGAGGTATAAGAAATCATTATAGCTGTAGTGAAATTTCAAAAATTTTTATATTCGGCTTCATAAAAATTTTTACTATCGGTATATGGGTCATACGGAAAAATCTTATATCAAGTCTCATAAAAGTGAATTTTTCTGAAAATTTTATGAAGACTTATATAAAAATTTTTTTTCGAGAATTGCCAATTTCGCTCAAACAAGCGTATTCTCTGAGGTATAAGAAATCATTATAGCTGTAGTGAAATTTTAAAAATTTTTATATTCGGCTTCATAAAAATTTTTACTATCGGTATATGGGTCATACGGAAAAATCTTATATCAAGTCTCATAAAAGTGAATTTTTCTGAAAATTTTATGAAGACTTGTATAAAAATTTTTTTTCGAGAATTGCCAATTTCGCTCAAACAGGCGTATTCTCTGAGGTATAAGAAATCATTATAGCTGTAGTGAAATTTTAAAAATTTTTATATTCGGCTTCATAAAAATTTTTACTATCGGTATATGGGTCATACGGAAAAATCTTATATCAAGTCTCATAAAAGTGAATTTTTCTGAAAATTTTATGAAGACTTATGTAAAAAATTTTTTTCGAGAATTACCAATTTCGCTCACACAGGCGTATTCTCTGAGGTATAAGAAATCATTATAGCTGTAGTGAAATTTCAAAAATTTTTATATTCGGCTTCATAAAATTTTTACTATCGGTATATGGGTCATACGGAAAAATCTTATATCAAGTCTCATAAAAGTGAATTTTTCTGAAAATTTTATGTAGACTTATATAAAATTTTTTTTCGAGAATTGCCAATTTCGCTCACACAGGCGTATTCTCTGAGGTATAAGAAATCATTATAGCTGTAGTGAAATTTCAAAAATTTTTATATTCGGCTTCATAAAATTTTTACTATCGGTATATGGGTCATACGGAAAAATCTTATATCAAGTCTCATAAATTTTTTTGTTTGATGACTTTTTTGGAAACGTTGCGCGGGCGGAGGCCCCAGAACTACTATAAGGGGCGGTGTCTAAACGAAAAATCCAGTTTAGACAAATGAGTTTTTATGCTAATAAAATATTTAAAATAATTATTTTCATGAAAAAACTCTGAAAATTTCATAATATATTATGAATACGAAAGAAATATGGAATGTGATATAAAAACATATCGTAAGATGTATGGGACGATATATAAAAGATTATGAGGTGGAATATAAAATATTTCACGTATTTTATATGAGAATTGCTTTTAAAAGTGATTATGAGGAGTGATATAAAAAAAATTATATATGAATATATGGAGCATATATGAAAATTTATGAAGTGGAATATAAAGTGTTTAATGCATTTTATATGGAGTAAAGTAGAAATTTTATGAAGAGTGATATAAAAATTTCTTAAAAATCTCCAAAAAAGGGATTTTTTTATGAAATGTGATATAAAAACGTATCGTAAGATGTAATGTTACGATATATAAAAGATTATGAGGTGGAATATAAAATATTTTACATATTTTATATGAGAATTGCTTTTGAAAGTGATTATGAGGAGTGATATAAAAAATTTTATATATGAATATATGGATCATATATGAAAATTTATGAAGTGGAATATAAAGTGTTTAATGCATTTTATATGGAGTAAAGTAGAAATTTTATGAAGAGTGATATAAAAATTTCTTAAAAATCTCTAAAAAAGGGATTTTTTGCAAATTATGCAAATTTTCCCATTCTTACATTGTTTTTAGATCATTATCAACATAATATATTAATGAATTTTTAATATATTTATAATGATATGAATATGGTCGCCTCTATATAGTATATATCAAATAATCTATATATACAATAAAAAATCAATAATATTTTGTATATTACAATAACTATACCCATGTTTTTCATGGCATTTAATAATAAATTATAATGTGCTTACGAAAATCTTTAATATATATAATAATAATAATATTACGTCCCAATATTATATATTACGTCCCAAATTATGAAATGAAAGAAGACAATATATAATATATATATGAATATGTAGATATATATATATATATATATAAAAAAAAGAAAAGACATACACAAGAAGGCATACACAATACATAAAAAAAAGTATTATATATATTATTAAAGATTCATAGCTATGAATTTAGTAAGAGCTATAAGCGTTTTATATTTATTATAAATACCGCTTTGGGTTATTAGTTATGTACACATAATATAATTTGATAAATTTGTATATTAATAGATATATTGATATAAATATTTATATAGTAAAAGAAAAAAAATTGTTCCTCTTTATAAATAAAAATGAATTATAAATAATACATCTAACAATATGAGAATTTTTATTCTCTATATAAAATTGAAGTTTAACTATATTGCATCAGATAATATGTTAAATTTATCATCAAATTAAGATGGTGA